>JAMWET010006851.1:0-2500 GCA_024036415.1 Prochilodus magdalenae | reverse complement strand
TAGAAGGATTGAGAGAGGAGTGTAGAACAAAAATGAAATTTAGAGAGAGAGATTGAGATGATGAGAATACAGCAGATTGGAGGAGAGAGAGGAGAGAGATAAGTAAGAGAGAGAATCCAAAGGGAGGAGAGGTAAGACTAGAGGAAGGAAGAAAGAGAAGAGGAGAGAGAGAGAGAGAGAGAAAGATGAGGACAGAGAAGCAAGAGATGAGAGAGAGAGTGTAAGAAGAGAGAGAGAGAGTGAGAGAGATAGAGTAGAGAGCGGGAGAGGTAGATGGGAGAGAGAGAGAGAGAGAGAGAGAGTAAGAGAGCGGGAGAGAGAAAGAGAGAGTGAGAGAGTAAGAGAGAGAAGTAAGGATAGAAGAGAGTATAAGAGAGAGCGTAGGTAAGCAGGAGAGAGAGAGAGAGAAGTAAGAGAGAGAAAGAGAGATTTAAGGAGACATAGGAGAAGACAAGAGGGAGAAGAGAGAGAGAAGAATAAGAGAGAGACGAGTAAGAGACGAGAGCTGGAGTAAGAAGAGGGAGGAGAGAGAGAACAAAGTAAAGAGATGAGAGAAGAGAAGGGAGAGAGAGAGAGAGAGAGAGAGAGAGAGAGAGAGAGAGAGAGAGAGAGAGAGAGAGAGAGAGAGAGAAAGTAAGCGAGAGATTTCTTCGGATGTGTGTTCTGTGTCTCGGCCAGATGAGGAGGGAACAAGCAGCAGACTGTAGAATGTATATGTCTGGCACAGGAAAGGATGAATACACAGTGGAGCCCACCCACAAACGGACCACTTTAACAGTCACAAAGGCGCTCATTTCAGTCCTGATAGCGGATCTAAATGGAGCTAAATGGATACCGGAACACCAGGAAGGGCACACACTTTATAAACACACACACAAATCCGCCAAGGCTTGTTGTTCCAGCCAGTGGCGTCGATGCGCTCTTATAGAAGCAGTTCTCTGCAAAACCCTACATACGCGATTGCACACGTACAGCTGATTGGCAAAGAAGTGTGTCTAAAGCTTGTTTCTTCATTTTTGCTTCCGGAGGATAAAATACAGTTGTACGAAACTGTGCAGCTTTTCCTGATTTTCTCAGGGCTGTAATAACTGAGCACAATAAAGGGGTAACAGTGTCAGTACGGTGTTCTTTGCTCCGTACACTTTAGCTCAAAGTTAATTTGCATCGTTTACTATACAGGAACAAAATGACACAAAATTATAAAATCTACAATGTGCCATCATCACTGCACCAGCCAAATACCATGTTTAATTTTTTTTCAGCAGTATGTTAAATTCAAATTACCAGTAAATGTGCAGAACATGTACTTAATACACAACATGCCATTAGACCAACAGTGTTCAAGCTTTTGCAGACAACAGTAGTTCCATAAATACATGGAAACTCCTGGATGAAGCATTCATGGGCGGAGGGTCACCGGTTTGATTCCCTGAACTGACAGTAACAACTGAAGTGCCCTTGGGCAAGGCACCTAACCCCAAGCTGTTCCCCTGGTGCTGTGGAGATGGCTGCCCACTGCTAAGGGCAAGTATGCTCACTGCCCCCTAGTGTGTGTGTATGTGGGTGTTTCACAATTATTGGCGGTTGAAGAATGATGGGTGATTGGAGAATGAGAATGATTGGTGGTTGGAGAATGAGAATGATTGGCGGTTGGAGAATAAGAATGATTGGTGGTTGGAGAATGAGAATGATAGGTGATTGGAGAATGAGAATGATTGGTGGTTGGAGAATAAGAATAATCGGTGGTTGGAGAATGAGGATGATAGGTGGTTGGAGAACGAGAATGATTGGTGGTTGGAGAATGAGAATGATTGGTGGTTGGAGAATGAGAATGATAGGTGGTTGGAGAATGAGAATGATTGGTGGTTGGAGAATGAGAATGATTGGTGGTTGGAGAATGAGAATGATAGGTGGTTGGAGAATGAGAATGATTGGTGGTTGGAGAATGAGAATGATTGGTGGTTGGAGAATGAGAATGATTGGTGACTGGAGAATGAGAATGATAGGTGATTGGCCTCACCTAAGTTTAAACCAATGCATTGCCCTCTGTTACATCAGCTTCACAGCTCCAATACAATGGTTTTCGTCAGTCTGTAAATACTGATATTTGATCTACAGTATAAAGTCTGATGTACAATTTCAAGTAAATAAGCTCCACCCATGATGACGCCCCCCCCACCCCCCCCCACCCACGCCCCCCCCCCCCACCCCCCAACCCTTCCCCCTGCCATATGCCACACCCCTAGCCCCACCCCAACAGCAACTCTTAGATGATTTTCCAGACCACCAGCCGCTAACAAGCTCCCCCCCGCCCCACGTCCCTACACACTACCCATTGGTCCCGTCACCAATTACCCCTACATGAATCTTCTTCTCACCAGTCCCTATGCCGTCCAATGATCTGTAGGACTACTGGAAGATCCTTGGTGTCTGTAGGGTCTGTAAATAGGAAATATACAAAAAGTTCTTGGGACAAAGAGTATCAGCAACTAGCTAGCAT
>JAMWET010006850.1:782500-790765 GCA_024036415.1 Prochilodus magdalenae | reverse complement strand
ACAAGCCTGCAACTGCAGGAAAGGAAAAATTTAACTGATGCAAAATCGACGAATCACAGCCTGCTGTTTGGTATCTAAATATAGAATTAAAGCAATCTTAAGTTACAGACTCAGACATGAACCTAAAAAAACAAAAGAAAATATATAAATAAAGGTTGGGGAATCTGGCTGAGACCACTGTTTGCTAGGCTGAACATAGCTGCAACAACAAGTTTGATTCTTGATGTACCCGTGCAAAACCATTCACAGATGTGTGCACATGTGGAAGTGCTGATAGCCAATGAGAATATGACTTGCAGAATTCTGACAGTGTGGATGAGCCTACGGTTTGCTAGGCGGAACTCACTCGGAACATCAAAACTAGATACCCGTCAGAATAGTGCATTACCATTTCTGGAAGTACATTTAGCAAATGAGTTTATGATATTAGACTCTACATTTGGGTGGAGCAACTGTGGCTGAACCTAAACAGTTTGTTGCTCTAGTGTTATTAGAAAGTTGTGGAACAACATTACACAGTCAGACGTTTCTTTCAATCAAAATTTCTTCAAATTGTGCTCAAAATATCACACGAGTACCGAATCGAGGCCGGAGTACCATGAATCAAATCCTGGAGTGCATTATTACACACTAATTATTCAGCTTTGTTTGAATAGTTAAGATTTAGATTCGTTTACAAACGACTTTACTGCTAAAAAGCAGCGAATGACACACCTGGTCTTTTTATTATTAAAAAATACAGTCCTTCCACATGTTCCAGATGTTCCAGTCATCTGGTGAAAACGGCTTTACTTTTTCATATCTGAGTATAAATAAAAACATATATGCACTGTCAGTTTTCTCCTGTATCATGCAGACCTGATGGTTATAGGCTAGAACATATCTCACCACAGGCCTGAAAATACTACCATGGAGGAGAGAGCAGTGGATGGCCTCAAAAAGCTGGATGAAGAAGTGGGTCAGCTGGGCAATGCCCAACAAACCTCCCTTCACTATTATCAAACCTTAACAAACCAAAACCTTGTTCTAAGTCAAGCTGAATGGGCAGGCGAGACATTCACACAGCAAACCCTGCGAGCTTTAATGGGCTCATCGAGCTCAATCTCAACCTCTGTTTACAACTCAAGCCATCCATCCGTGCACTGCTAATACACCCACTGATGGAACATGCTAACATCCCAGAGGCACTGCTCTGCGCAACAACAGCTTCCACCAGCATGCAACAAATAGCCCGTCTCTGCTGGACTGCGTTCCTGCACGAGAGCAGATACTCCGTGCCCAGTGCAATCATGCACATTCACGATGGTACCCTGTCACAGCTCGCCTCATTAAAGACCAGCCACTTATCAAACCGACAGACCTACAGAGAAAATCTCTGACCAGCACAAAACCACCGCCGAACGGGAGACCGAATAAGATCACAACCGACGCTGGACACGCAGCTCGTGCCGTTCGAATCCTAGGGTCAGAATAAAGGTCACCATTTAGCAGAAATAACAGAAGAGGGCTGAAACTCACCGAGGATGAGAAGCGAGCGCGCATATGTGTATGTGTGTGTATGCGTGTGTCAACCGGAGCGCGTTCACGGGCAGCCAGGACACACACGCGCGCGCGTGCGCGGGACAGACAGCGAGTGGGCGGGACCCGTATGGGTGCGCGCGTGCGTGCGTGAGAGAACGAGAGAGAGAGAAAGAGAGAGAGCTGGGGGAATGCGTGGCCTATGTGTAGATAGACAGGTACGAATAATAGAGATGGCTCAATCAGTAAGCCCGGAAAGGCCCGTACATAGAGTATACGTAGTATACTGGCCAGGAATACATTTCAGACAGCATGTACATATATGTTGTGTAAATCAGATACTGGACATGAATCATACATATACACATATGGATCATACATATACACATATGCATTATACATATACACATATGGATCATACATATACACATATGCATCATACATATACACATATGCATCATACATATACACATATGAATCATACATATACACATATGCATCATACATATACACATATGCATCATACATATACACATATGGATCATATATATACACATATGCATTATACATATACACATATGGATCATACATATACACTCACTGGCCACTTCTTTAGGAACACTAATGTCCATTTCAGCTCCACCATATAGGAGCACTGTGTAGTTCTACAGTTACAGACTGTAGTCCATCTGTTTCTCTGCATATCTTGTTAATGCCCTGTCACCATGTTCTTCAAAGGTCAGGACCCCCACAGGACCACCACAGATCAGGTATTATATCAGGGCTGTAAATCATTCTCAGCACTGCGGTGACAATGATGTGGTGGTGGTGGTGTGTTAGTGTGGGTCATGCCTGTTATGAGTGGATCAGACATTGCAGTGCTGCTGGAGTGTTTAAACACTGTGTCCACTCACTGTCCACTCTATTAGACACTCCTGTCTTGTTAGATAGTTCACCAGTTACTGCACAACTTGTATTGCTCATTCTCTAGTCCTTCATCAGTGGTCACAGGACACTGTATGCTGGATAGTTTAGGTTGGTGCACTATTCTCAGTCCAGACACTGAGGTGTAAAAAATGGGGTAAAGAGTGGGACTGATAGAACAGTAAAACCTGAGAACTATCACATCTAATCTCATGAGATTATTTTACCCCTTTTTCTATCGGCATATTTATTCAGCTGTTGTTTTTTGTAATGCATTTCTTCGTTTTTGCATGCTGATAAAGTCAAGGCAGAATAAATATTGTTAATGGATGCAAGTCATTTCCTCTGGACCATTTTTCTGCTTCACGCTCGTTTGAATGTTGTGAGCAGTGAGGCATTTTTATTAAGTCCATTATTTCCATTTCCCCCTATTTTTTTAAGTGGAGTGCTTTGCTTCATGGTCAGCTGGTCACAATGATTTTAGCTGACAGTTAACTTCCAGACTGGTTTAACAATTTGTTGTACTTTCTTTTTTGAATGGTAATTATTAAAGTACAGGCCTAAAACCCCAGTTATCTTTAGTTAAATGATCTTAGTGTTGTTAGTAGTGGTACTTTGTTCTTCATGGAACCAACCTAGAAAGAAACATGAAAGAACCACAATAGTGCTGAGTCTGACTGTCTGCTCACCTAATGTGTCACTGGTTTCAGGAAAAAAGCAAGAAGACCTGTCTTTTTTAACCACGCCAGGTAGCCAATTATGCGGTGACAGAGAATGATCTCTGGTGCTTGGACTCAGTGAGATACCTTTGTGTGTGTGCCCTTGTTCCAATCAATAAAGTCAAAGAGGTTGACTTGCGATGGGGGAGCAGATGGGATTCTTGTTATTATTCAGCTTCTCAGCCCTTCTCAAGTCTATTGCTGTATAGCTCTGGAGCATGCATGCGCCAGATTGGAAGAGATGAGTGCCCTCAGGCGCCATTCCTTTCAACTGTTTCTTTCCCTGGTTCCCCTTCCTTTAATGTGTAATCATATCCTAAGCCCTGATGGTGAAACCACACGCCTCTTATCGATTGATTGAGCGGGAGGAGGAGAAGCAAAGGCCTGGAGGTGAGCACGTTCTCCTCCATTGAGCTGTGCTTTAATATCAACATCTCACAGATCTGCTTTTGCAGCTAAGCCTGTGTGGATTCCTACTGACAGAGCAAATGTAAGTACTGTAATGCTGTGCGAAACTCAGAAACCACCCATTTATTTCATATCCAGACAAAAATGGCTGAAAAGGTTACATCAGATATTTCCAAAGGGGTGTGTAGCTGTTCCTGAACACGGTAAACAAAGAAGACGCTGTATTTGGGATTAGTTGGTTGAGGTGAGGAGCAGAAAATTCAAATTCTAAAACTGAATTTTGAAGGAATGGAAGAATATCCCTGTATTTCTTTTATAGAAATGAAAATGAAAGCAAGTCTCCTGAAAGCTCTAATAGAGAACAAATGATCTCAGATGTTTGTACTAGCTTTAGAACTGTAGCTCTTCTGTGCACTGTTTATATCAGCCACCATTTGGGCCTTCACCTGTGGTCATATTCTGAATGAGCCAAAACCAGAATCATTCCAACCAATCACATCTTATCTTTTCATAGGTGCTCCTCTGGTGGTCCCTTTTCATTGCTAGACGTGTGGCTTATAACTTGTGCAGCACCAGTTCTACATTCTGTAACTGTAAACCAACAAAGTGGACCTTTATGGTAGGTGTGAGTGCAAGGTAGGTCTTTCTATTAAAACTGTTAACTCAGCAGTAGAGGTCCTGGATGACCAAGCAGATGTCTGTACAGTCTGCTCAGATATTGATAGAGGAAGGATAGACAGGCCAAGGTTGGATTTTATTGGAGCCTGTAGACATCTAGCCCAGCAGCTGCGGGGTGGGGCTGGCCAAATCTAACCCAGTAACCAAACTCCATCAGTATTCCTCCTCAGCCGCAATCTTTCAGGTGCAGATAGCCAAGAAGACAATGAGATTAGATTTATGCTGACTAAATGTAGCATATTCTTCTTTTCAGTCAGAATGACAAATTGACTGTGAGTGTAGATTCAAAACACGTCCGGGTTCTAATGCGCATTCAAATTAAGGGATCATGCCTTCAATACCCAAAATACAAAAAGACAAATTTAGCATGGACAAAAATACACCTCGTATTCAAGCAGGAGCTTCTCAAGTGCTTGCATCTGTTAGATCTCACCCAAAATGGTATTATTACAGGATTATAAATAGAATCCCAGACAACTGTTTGAAGCAGCAGTCGACATGCCACACCCTTACTGCCAGACAGGCCATATCCACCCCCACCCCCCACCCCACACACACACGCACCCAATTACTTCAGCTATTTCATCCTCTAATGCCTCTAGCTGCATCAGGCTTCAGCCATAAACCTAAGATGTATTAGCATGCTGGTATTCAGATTTAATCCCCATTATCAGTAAATTACTTCACATGCCAGGAAAGGATGGTCAGTATGAAAGTATGGGTTTTTAATTGTAATAAATTACGTCACAGTGATCTTTTCAGAGCGTGCTGGGGACATCGTCAACACTAATCTATTCAACTACATGTTTTATTAAAAAGAGGTCTATAAGGGGCTACAATAAATTGCAGACAGAATGCGAGTCCACTATGAGAGCGTAGAAGGTTTTGTAGAGATAATGAAAATGGTAATACAGTTTCTCAATTTAGTCATGGCCAATTTTCTACCGCTAGCTCGGCCTCCCACGCTGTCATACAATGCTGCCATACAGGGCGGTTGAAGGCTAGCACATGCTAGCTACATGAAGCCCTGTATCATCTTTTCAGCTATCATCTTTTTCTGCTGCTAATGAAGCTTCAGTGCACACCTCAGCATGCTTGGAGGAGAACACTAACTGCTTATTCTTTAACGTCAGCTAACAGATGCTAGTGTTAGTGATGGGGAGAGGGAAGACCATCCTAACTACTCAGAGAGGAGAGAAGGGGATAACTGTGTGCTCTTGAACTCACCGCCACAGATGGCTGCAGTATCGCCGAGCATCAATCTTACTGTCTCCCAACAAAGTAACCTAGCGGCATGCACCACTGGTACATTGTGTCTTCTCTCAGTACAACTGAGTACACAAGTCAGTACATACTACCCACAATACTACCTAAACATCTGCAAGACATAATCATAGAGGACACACATGGCTGGGGACAGGACAAAACGAAATGCTTAATGTCATTATTGACAGACACCACTGTGCAAAACAAACTGGCGGCGATGGAGGCTGAGAAGACAAACAAACACAAATTGGTTCCTACATAACAAGCGGATTTGCATATCGCACCACACAGCAACCAGATTACAGTCCAACTAATTAGAGGTGGATTTGACAACCAAATGTAAATACATGTGGCTAAAACCTGATCAGGATACAATCCAGATACTAGTCACATGGAGTGCCCACTTATCATGACCAGTGTTATGATATTGTAGTGTCTTTGGACTTTCATAACCCCAAAAAGGACATCCCAACCCCAAACAGAGGACATCATAAAGGGGGTGGGGGTCAGGTACGGCACTAGAACAGAATTAAACCTAACCTATATGACATATACATGATTGCTTTACTCAGTTAATTGGGTAGAATGGAGCACATTTGTGAGCTTCCTAATTGACGTGCACTAAGAGGGCTGACCTGCGGTTAGCTGGTAGGCGAGCAATGTCACACAACTAATAGGCGTCTGTCCGTCTTGACGGAGGACTGGGAGTTGAAAAACTGGATGGCCCGTCCTAAAACCGGACATGTGGCCACCCTACTCTGGACCTAGACCTGTAAAGTGATACAGACTACCACAATCTGGAACCCCTTCCGTTACTTGGTATGCTGGCAACTAAATGTTTCTGTTTTGTATGCTCACTTGTGTTTTATGATGGTCCATGTCACGTATTTAGTATTTGTTTATGTTTGTCCTTTGAGTTTAGTTTAGCTCCGTTGACTCCCCTGTATTCCTAGTTCCTTGGCAAGGCAGCGATGCTTTCTGTCTATGCTTCTTCAGTGGTACAGTACAATACAATTATAGAGTATATATGCTGTGTGTCTCACCCCCAAGGTCCTTGTATCAAAATGTAACATGATCTACTGTACTCATATTTCCTCACTTTGTCAAACTCTCTATGGCATCGCGTTCAGATCTCTCTGAGCAACACCTCTGCTTTAGTTGCCATGAGCTAACCTTGCCCTTGTCAGCGGGCGAGACAAGTTTTCTGCATACTACAACAATACTCTTTGCATTTGAGCCCAGTATGCCGGCCCTGGGGTGTGGGCTCAGGTTTCAGTGTGCGTGTAGCCGCTGTGGTGTAGGACCATGCCCCACGATCAATGGCACGATCAGCAGGCCGGTGACGCCCAGCCTTCTGCTGATGCTCTGTCTTCACATCCAGACTGCAGAGACATAAAGGACCAAGATCAATAAACCGCTCTGAATTATTGATAATCTCCTAAAAACACAAGCGCACTAGATCCTCCTGAAACCTCGCACGGACATCAGGTCCACAGATAGATACATCTAAGAGCTCTGCTGGTCTCTTTGACTTTTTTGTTCATGGTAATTTTAAAGCAGTGAGTGAGATGTTCTCACGTCTACAGCTTGTCACACAGCTCCACTTCCACTTCTACTTGTGAGAATGTGATTGCACACCTCTGATATCTATTCATAGACTTAACAGCTTCGAGAAAGTCATTATCTTTGAAAAGCCTATAGAAATCACTGTGAGTTTTGTTGACTGTGTCTGGAAATGTGGCATAAGTGTCTATAAGGGTCTCCCAGGTGTTCCTTGTGGTTGTTAGGAGTCTCATTTTCTCTGTAGTTTTGAATCATTTCTTTAACTCCAGTTAGAGAAAACAAACAGATCATCTTATTTATGATCTCCTCGCAAACATGTCTTAAAAACAAACCACTTGCACTTATTTGCTCTTTTGGTTGATAATACAATAACTGACAGGTGGTATTTATTTAAGTGGACAGTTGTGGGCAGTACTTCTTATATGGACTATATCCCAAAACTGATATGGTATGTCTACTTTGTATTCAACATTCAAATGATGAAATTTAGGGCTATCTAAATGAATATGTGCTTGCAAAAACAGTTTATTTGTAAAAAACATTAATGATTTAATAAGTACCAGTAATGAATAATAAATTCTATTTATCATGATCGCGATGACCCAACCAATGTGTGTACATGGCAAATCTTTACCAGGAAGCTTCCTTATGCCCTTGAATGGGTATATATGAGGAGGGGGTGTGCAATGTGTGACCTCTACGGTGGTCATTATTCATCTCTCTGCCTTGTCAGTGTCCTCTATGGAGTGACTACATTACGTGGAGACTGCTCCCATAGCACCTTGAATGTTTGAGTACCACAGCTTACAGGAGACTCAAATGTACTGGCTGTCATGAGTCAACAGTATGACGGCCGAGCCTGTTTCTGTCAGTAATGGCAGCATTGCCATAAGAGCGACCACTACAGTGAGTGATGGCGATGGTCATTAAGTTGTGGTGGGGTGCTGAAAGAATGTAATTAATTGAACAATGGCCCAAGCAGCTGAGCCCATAGAGGCCATTACAGCATCCTCCGTCCATTCTCCGGGGAGGTAAAGAGACGTGTACGATGGTCCACAAACCCATCCATCTGTGTAGGTTATAAAATCAGAGGCAGAGGTGGCCACAGAGAGATCACTGAGCGGTAGTCAATACACACAGGCGATCATATTATGTCCCCAGTACATCGATAGCATGCACTGCTATGCAC
>JAMWET010006850.1:220000-777500 GCA_024036415.1 Prochilodus magdalenae | reverse complement strand
GGCGAACGCTCCAATCATGAGAATAAAGCCAAAAGCCTGAGCGCAATCCACTCTCCTGATTAATAATAACACCAAATGACTTACATAACTACTTCTCAGAGATTTTGATCTTGATTTTGATCTTTTGGCAAGTAAAACCGCTCATATACACTCATCATCAAAAGAATAGCTGCACCCAGAATGAAGTGTCAGATTTCAATGCTATTGGGAAGGCAAATGTAAACTGACATGTATAATATTTATTGAGCTATACACACAGAAGCATCTCTCAGTATGGTGTTGGGCTGCCATATTTGCTAACGCAACACACCAGACCTCTCAGTATGGAGTTGTAGCGGTTCCTAATGATGTCCTGTGATAATCCATCCCATGCAGCTTGAAGATCCTCACATGGTCCCTGCAGATGTTGCGTTAGGGGTGGGGGTAGAATGGCACAAGGCCTTCTGGACGTGTGACAACAAACTGCTCATCCTGATGCTGACCACGGTGCCTCCTCGAAAATAAAGCGGGAATCGTCACCGAAGATGACCTGCTGCCATTCTAAGTCACTCCATGACAGTCTGCCGTTACTGGCAAGATTTACGAACAGGGAGGTACAACAGTAAAAACTCAAACATCCTGCTCCAGTCGGATCAGGTGTACCAACTTCTTCTACCTGACTTAGAATTGGCTTCTGGCTCAAACTGATACCCGACACCATTGCTCCATGTCACCCAGCTCTAAGCAGCTGTTCGGCAGGCATGCCTGCTGTTTGAGAAGGCAGTATGGGAGGAGTTGGCACGGTGTCACCTCCTGGGCACACTGATGCCAAAGGTGCTGGAGTTAGCCTTCAGGTGGTCACTGGCATTGAGTTGAGGCCATAGTTGAGTACATGAGATGCAGCACTCAACTCTGGCCGAACTCTCCAAGGTTGCTGGGACAGCTGAAGGTGGGGTTATGCAATGGCCATGAATGCGAAAGACCTGCCGTGCAGCCACACTCACTGTCTTGTGGTAATGTCAGCACTAGGTGGTGGTTTTCCCATGCTGCTGTATTCAATGACACAGCATTCGCTTAAAGCACCACATTTTCCCACATCATTTTCTCCTACACCTACATATATATGTGTGTGTGTGTGTGTCAGTACTTTGTGTTGCACTCTTGGTCTTTATTACAGCTTTTATTTTTTTCAAGAGACCTGGTTTTGATGCAGGAGTAACCTTTCTAATACCAATATCGTACCAATCTACAAAAAGTAGATGAGTCATTAAGCAGCGGTTAACTTGTTTACTGTGTAAAAAGATATTCTGTGATGAGTTCTTGTGGATATTTTGAATTTTAAATCAGGGAATTAAAATGTTAATACTTTTCTTCAATAAATGTACACCAGTCTGTAACCATGACCAAATGTGTGCTTTATATTAATTGTGACTTGACGCTCCTGAAGCTCCTGTTTCAAATACATGGCCATCACTGAGCACTGACAGCTCTGTATGTGTGGAATTTGTGGATCGACTAAGTGGGCTCCTGCCGAGCAGCATTAGTTGGAACAGCAGGACACACAGAAGGGACGCTGTGGTACTGAACCATTTATCTGATAGTGATGGAGAACAGCAGTGAATCAGAAGGAGAAGAGCAGTGAACTGTGGTCAGGACATCGCCTTTCTCCACAAATCTACAAGCTTTGTGGTGAAATGGCCAGTTTTAAGTTGCTATCAGAGTACATCTGTGTGGATATAGGGCTATAAACCTGCACTGATCACTTCTGGAACAGTAGAATTGCTCAAATCAAGTAGAGTAATGTAGGGGTGTTGCGATCGTCACTTTATGACTGATTCCAAATTCTTCACAGACATATTCATTATAAAACAAAAATGTTGGGGCTGATTTTTATTAGCTATAATTTATCAATATTTTCTCCCCACCTAATTGTGACCAGTTCCCACCTGCTAGCTAGCTCTTCTTAACACACAATGCTACCAAGCTGAGAGGGTGCAGGCTAGCACATGCTTCCACCAGAAGTGCCACAGCCTCTATTCAAAATGCTCCTAACGCTGAGGAACATGTGTTATATCAGCAAACAGACGTCCACATTGGCTAGCATGGGACAGAGTAATAGAGGGAGAGAGCTGACATATTCTGCTGACTCATTTTGGTAGCATTAGCATTCACTACCATCATTTAAAAACAGTGAAAGAGTATTTTTTGGGCTTTGGTGCTTTGGCAGTAATCAACAGCAAACATCTGAAGCTTCACCCCAGTGGGCCTCAGAAAGTTTCTGCATCCCAGTGGATCGTTTTTCCGTATGTATTAACTGCCTTGCTTCAACCGGGGCTTAAAACTGCCTTCCTTGCAGACTGCAAATGCTCACAGCATAGCTTTGCTTCCTCTATTAGGCCCACTGGTCTCTCCTAGCAGTGAGCTAAGAGTAATAGTGCACTGGGAAGAGAGAATTTATTTATGTCGGGATGTTTTAGGATCATTTATTTTTTTTACTGAAGATCCTGAATACAAGCGGAGTGATGGGTTTTCTGGGGTGGAGCAGAGGTTGATGTGTTTCTTGTCACTGTGTTTGGCAAATTAAAAATAACGCTAACACCTGAATGTTACATTATTTTGCAGTCCAGCTTAACTGTATACCAAACAAACAAATATGAGAATAGTTAAATATTAATGTTCAATGCTATCAAGCAGGAGTTTAAATTTGATCTGAGAAGTATTGGACCACACAACTTCAAACCAAATATCCACCCTTTCCTGCAGGAGAGTATAGTGTACATACAAGTAATAGATAAAAGTGGCAGGTTTATATAAGTCATATGATTTGTAAAGCTGTATATATTAATATTAAAGGGAGCCCTGACTCTTAGGACATATAGGTTCCAGTATGGTGTGCATATACAATACCATTAAAAACTTAGCAGGTCATATGACATAATCACAGTGTGACAATGGTGGGCTACTAGTAGGCGAATTTTGCCCATTTGTCATGTTTATCATAATAAAACATTTCTGTTTGGTTTAGAGACATATTTGTGTTGTATTGGACATGTACACTGTGTTAAGGTATATAAGTCTAATTATCAAGGTTTCCTTTACAGGATATTATTGTAGCATAGATAAATAAAGAACAATTTCATGTATTGATGATGTTTTACTTACAAAGTCTCTCTGTTTTAGCTGAAATGACAATATAACTGTGTGGGAGATTTAAAAGAAAGAATTATCAATAGTAAGATTACCGCTGTGCGTGTTTAAGGTGGTAGTAACTTCAGACTCCTGCAGTGGCCGTTGCACAAGGTACGGTTGGGCTATAAATATGCACAGGGTGAGTGATGGGATTCATTGATTGGGAAGAGGTTGTACAATGTAATGAATGTCCTGTTCTATGTGTGGAAAATGGGTTTCTGTGTAAATGGACAAACAGATTGAGACGAGTGCTGAGCTAAAACCGAAGCGTTGTTTATTTAAAAGAGTTGTGGTGAGACATAGCAGCAACAAGAGCAAAGCGGACGTAACAAAAGGGCAAGGTAGAGACAAGCTCAGTCAACAGGCAAGAGTCAAAACCAAACAATCGGATCAGCAAAGGAAAACTAGAGCATCAGAATGAAGTCAAGAAGCAGAGTAGCAAACAATCTGAGGCATAACAGTTTCAAAGCAGATGTTAATGACTGGCTAAAAGGAGTGACTGCATTTGGACGTGCCAAAGGCCATAGTGTGAAGGAAGTAGCTGAATTTGCAGGTGTATGGAAGCATAGCGTCATACAGGTCTACCAGCAGTCGATAAAATCAGTACTGTGCCAGGAAAGGCATCCACTAAATCTGGCCAAACTCAATTCGTTGCTGTTAGAGAGGCTGAATGTTGATGTTACCTACATCCAGAAACCTTTCCAGTCCATCCTAAATCTAATCACAGCTAATTCGTGCTCATGGAGGTATTATACACTATTAGGTACATTTCATTCAAAGGTGACTCATTTTCGTCTAGTGAGCTTACAAATAAGCCACATCCTATTTTGACGAAAACATGACACAACATGGTACCTCACAACAATAATTTTGTCTATTGCCAAAATGTGCAAATTCATGCCGAATTCATACCTATAATATTATATCATATTAAAACAATTATAATTATTATAATAATTATTATAAATTACAGATTTTTGTTATAGTGAAAACAGTTCCTCCCCTCATACTGTTATTTATGACATACCACATCCTGTCTGGAATCATGTTAAAAAGGTTTGACGTTTACAGGCCTGTGTGACACTCGATAAAGCTGTTAGATTTAGATTTGATGTGGCATTTCTTCAAAAAACATTTCAAAGCCTGAATTTTCAGAGCCAGCTCAAGCACCGTGGTCCTACGGGAGGTAAACAACCTGAAACCCAGCAATGTGTGAAATTACTGTGACCTGATTCATCCAACATGCCAGTGATCACGGCTGAGATCAGCAGTTTATTTTCTGATTTCAGGATGTGGCAGGAAGTTACCTCAGACATAATTAATCAGGCAAAACCTGTTTGATCTTTTAGTTTCACACTGGAGATATGAGGCTAATGAAGCTAACAACCAGGGTAGCTTATAGTCACCAATAAGCATCATGCTAACTGCACGTCTAAATCATTACACACCGAGCTGTTAGATGTCTTGACAACTAGCAGCATCACAACATTTGTTTTAATCCAGAATTGCATGCATTTTCCTGAAGTCATTCTGAAATATCAACCGTTGCATGATGGGTGGATTGCTTCATTTAGTTCAAGTCAAGTCAAGTGGCTTTTACTGCCGTTTCAGCTCTGTACAAGTACACAGTAAAATTAAATTATGCTTTTTTCCCCAGAACAGTAGTGCCAAAACTAGATCAAAAAACAACACATGCTGTGACATTATATTCAGACAGCATACATCGCACATGAAACATGAACCACAGCACTGAGGTAGTAAAGTGTGGAATGAATAAATAAGATAATAGGATGCAGACAGATTTAAAAATGCTATGGGTCGTGGGGGTGAGTTTAGTTCAGTCTCTGTTGCTGGTTGTAGCAGACATGTTGTCTAGAGTTAAGTCAGTTTACAGCAACAGGAAATAAACAAAAAGCACCGCTTCGTTGTCTTGGAAACGGTTGCTGCAGCTACGGGCTGTGCGACTTTCTTATCCTAATGCACCCAACACTTTGGAATAGTCAGTCTGGACTCATCAGACCTTGTGACCTTCTCCCATTGCTCCAGAGCCCAATCTTTACTCTCCCTAGCAAAATGAAACCCTACTAGCCTCACTAACCAGTGATTTTACCATCACCTGTTTAGCCCCAGCCATGTGATTTCTCCTTGTGTGGCAATGCTTCTTATTTAACATAGCTGTGAGTTCTACTGTCCATTTTTACCATTCCACTTCACCAAGTGTTGAATTGCCAACTGAAACATATTACTGACTGCAGTAATGATCCACTCAAAGCTCTTTAAGTATTAACTTATTTAAATACAGATAGTGCAATGTAGGCCAAACAGTGTAAACTACAATATGTCTTAAGCAAGTCTGTTTGAGTAACAGCTCAGCGTTGTTTTAGGCATACCTCACCTACGGGGGGATATTATTTGATGTACTTCTTAGCTACATTAGCTTTTAGCTTAAGTGCGACCAAATAAATATTACCATATCTCTCTAAACATGTCTCATTTGATTGACTACATTTGAATAAGCTGTACTGTTTCGATTTTTGGTCAAACTGTTGGTTTAATGTCAGTGTGGTGTGCATGTAGGTCCTCTCGGTGGCCGCTAAGGAAGCAGTCACTCATCTCTCGTGCTATTTGAAGTCTGCTCCACCAGTTATGGCCTTTAAACCGAGCCTTTTGAGGTCAGCTTGTGTAGTGAGATCTGTAGAATGACGGTAATTGGCTGGTTCTCCCCGGCTCCAGCATTTCAAGTCAGTGCCGTGGATGAGAAAAGAGCATTTCTCTGGCTTCAAAGCCTTTGGCACTCTGTGCTGGTGGTGCATTACAGCTCTTTATCTCTTTATCTTCTTCTTCTCGTCTGACAGTTAATTGCATCCTTCACTCAAGTACGTTTTGCAGAGCAGGGTGTTACTGGAAGCAGCCCCAGCACAATGTCCTATAAGAATCTGTCTGATGATCATGTTCACTATGCACTATGCACAGATTGCACAAGTACACTGAACGCACTCCTTTTAAATGTAGTCATTCCCCTACAAATGTACAATGAATCTGCATTCTGAGCCCTGGTTTCTCAAAATCTGATATGGTCTGAATACTTGAGTTCTTTATTTGGAATACTTGCCTCCTGTTACATCCCAACCCTGATAACCGACCTGTCCATGCTCTGCCCACAGACATGCTCTGCCCACAGACATGCTCTGCCCACAGACATGCTCTTTTAAAACCCACACAGTAAAGGATTTATGTAGTTCTTTATCTTTTAAAATGATTAATGGCTATGCAAAGTGTTCAGAACACAGCTGTTCTATGTTACTAGTTAAGATGAGTTATGTGTGCTATTCTGTGTTGGGCTGTGGGGTAGTAAATACAAGTCTATGGCTAAAAGTATTCTTAGTACTGCTGGGCAGTGAGTCTCCCTTGGTGCCTGTTCAATGAAAGAGCATTTGTCCACATGCACAAATTTGGTGTCAGAAGTGGGACAGCACCCACAAGCAAGCTGAAGGGGAATGCATCTTCAACAACTGATAAGTGGACAGTGAAGAAGAAGAGAAGATACAGCATAACAGGGCTCTGCGAAAAGAGGCAGCATCCAAGATGCCTGGAATGTAGCCACAGTCTTCCATGACTGTATTTGTATGCATGTTTTTTGTGCTTATTCTAATATTATACAGTCAACACATACTTTTAAACCAAAATAGATATTTAAAGATTAAAATGTATAAGTATATATTCATTTATGCCCTTTATTTTCTCCCTGAGGTCCACTTATATCACCATAAATACCATAAATCATGACCATTGTCCAACCTCTGTTAATCCCTTACTATTTGATAATGCTGTCTTTAAGACAGGTGTACACATGAGCTCTGCTCTGACTGATTGTTGCATGTAGTGCCTCATTTAAAGACAGAGCTCAAACACTCTTATAACTTTAGCATAAATGGACGTGGCTAAACTGTTATGGGCTCAATAGGTGATAATATGTAAATTTAGAGAGTAAGGTTGGTTTTAGTGACATCACAGAAACAGTGATTTTAAACACGTTAGTTTGGAGGTTTGCAGACTTTAAAAGACAGACAGCCTAAAAGAAGCCATCCAGAGAGCCTGAGCCCCGGGCTAGTCCAAAATCTCCTGCAGAGAGTCTCAGATTGATTTCTGCTCAAGCAAGCCTTACGGCCCTGCAGTATATTGATGGAATTTCACTCGGACTTCATTTATACATGAGGAGAGAGAGAGGGAGAGAGAGAGGGAGAGAGAGAGAGAGAGAGGGAGAGAGAGAGGGAGAGAGAGAGAGAGAGAGAGAGAGGGAGAGAAAAAGAGAGAGAGAGAGAGAAGGGAAGCTTGAGGAAGAGGGATGTCGTGATTGTTATTTATGGGTGATGTATAATTGGAGGTGGGATGGATGTATTGTGCATTAGAGAGCAGCAGAGGTCGCAACATAGAGCAAGAGGGGACTGAGGTGTTACAGAACTAACGCTTAAATTTGAAGAGCCGGTTTCTCGTCCTCCATAACTACAGGATGGTTTGATTGTACTGACAAGAATTAAAATTGGTGGGTAGGTCTAACATCATGTGACATGCAAATGATTCGGGTTTCATGCTCTGCCATACGTGATGCAAGCAAGGGCGGGTCTTATTACTGTATCTGACTGACCCAACAGCCACGATTGCTGACATTCAGCGAGCAGTGACGCCCTCCATTTGACATCCTGTTAGTGCCAGCACCACTGGCAGATGGTTGTATTACGTAGGACAACATGAACGCAAACCATTACAATGACAACAAGCAAACGTCACTAAAGACTGCAGTGATGTTATACCAGGCTGTCATGCAGTGACTCAAAATGGCAGCAGGTCATTTTCAGTGATGAGTCCCGATTTTCCTGACCTACGAATCAGTGTGTGGACGGACTATGGTCAGTGGAGAGATGAATGCTTTGTTGTCACGTGTTAAGAGGGCCTGGTGTTACTCCACCTCCACCCCCTACCACAAAATCTGCAGGAACTATGTGAAAACGAAGTTGCATGGCTGGATTATCGACAGGACCCCTATTGAATTGCTTTCCGCAATCCATGCTGATGTATATGTCTGGCCATGTGTGTTTAAAAAACATGGCGGGCAGCACCATACTAAAAGACCCTACTTGTCTGAATGTGTAGTCTCAAATATATGCAGTAATATATAGTAATATATAGTATATATAATATGCTCATATATTATATATATATGTTAGCTATATAACATATATATATGTAAGCTACACACATCAGAATAGCATCTTTTTAGTATGGTCTTTTAGTATATATATATATATATATATATATATATATATATATATATATATATATATATATATATATATATATATATATTTTTTTTTTTTTTTTTTATAATTATTATTACGTACCTATATCATTTAGTCAATGTTCAAATATAATATAGTAATAGTATATTATCGAAATCTTAAACAGGTTGTATTTGTCAAATCCCAGGTGTGTGTGTGTACGTTTGTGTGTGTGTTTGTGAGATATGTGTGCGGGATGTGTGTGTGTGTGTACATGGACGTCCATGTGTGAACATCTGTGTTGGTGCTGCCAGGTCACTTTGGGAACAGAGTGATTTCAGATTTACAGCTTTATCCTCTCCAGCTTCGGAAGTGCTGATGGTGCAGTGCCGGGTGCAGTGAGTGTTATTGCTGCTGCAGAGTCAGGGTTATGTGCTCAGTAACTAATGGAGATGCGAGCAGATGTTGACAGGTCAGCTGTATATGGCACAAACTGGAGTAAATGCTAACTAGGGGGATATTAATAGAAGCTGAAGGGCCCTAAAAACAGTTCTCTGAGTATTCTATAAAGAGTAACTCCCCTGATCTTTAAACCGGACATCCACAGAGTTTAATACCTCTTTCTGGAAAGTTATATGACATGAATGATTAAGAATATGCTGCTTTGCTCAAAAAGCGTATTTTTAAATTCTACTGTTCATGGTGGAGAGGCACATGTGGGGCTGTATGGCAAGTTTTACATGTATGACTATTTTTTAGAAAATAATATCATGATTTCAAAGAAAACTATAGATGAAGCAGAGCTATGCAGTGCAAGAGATGGTTGGTGAGGAGGAGGCAGTGTGCCCGCATGAGGGGGTCGTTTGACCATTGAACATGGGCTTATGTAGTGTCCTGCTACCGGCTTGTTTGCCTATGGATGCGTGGGAGACATGGCGACTCAAGGAGGGCACATGCACAGCCAGGCGAGAGTGCAGTACTTGCAGTAAGAGATACAATCATGTGAATATGTTTTTGCTATGAGATAATGTGCATGCGCTACTCTGTGATAGGCTGGAAGATAGCTTGTGTGAATCTAGCTGACTATGACCTGCTTCTATCTCCTTCAGGATTCTCTCCAGGTGTTTGATAAAAAACCATTCACTTCAACACAATGTTTCCTGTGTCTCTCTTCAGGTGTCTCACAGGGTGTAAATATAGGAGTGTCCAGTCTGCAGTCAGGCAGTTAATTTTTTTATTCCCACTGATTACTGCATGATACTCTCATATGGAAACAAGTAAATAATCAGAAATAATGCAGCCCATTTTAAGCATAAGGCTGTCAGCCTCCCAAAGGGAAAGACTTGTTGTGGCAACCAGGCAGTAAACGGATATGATCTGATTTTGATTAACAGTTTTGTCTTATATTGGTAGTGTGTTTGGTCTTGTTTTGCAGAAGGAAAAGTCGTTAATCTTCTTGGTACTGAAACAAATGCGAAAGTCGGAAGTACAGACAGAATTTGTATACACCATGTAAATTGAATACAAATGTATTGTTGCATCCTGTTACCAACTCCACTGCTGTGGAAGGCATCACCATCTAGAGTGGCCACTCACGTTGTAAATGGGTGTTTGTATTAGTCTAAAGTGTGCATGTGTTATCTATGCTATACTGTGTTGAGCTGTGGGGGTGACTGGGAGGGTAAAGCGATTGATAAAGGTGACCTTTCCTGCAGAGCAGGTTCTCCTCAGATGCTTTGTACAGTGAAAGAACCCTCACTTGAAGTGCAAAGTGCAATGTGTCCTCTGCACCACACTGGTGTCAGAAGTAGGAGGTTCTCAGAAGTGCTCTCCAGGTATATGACTCCTCCCACTAGCATCTAACCCTAATGAGTATTCTAGACTGTTTATTTAAAATGCAGTAATTATATGTTTATATATATTTGGCTATGTGGACCAAATAAGAGGATTAATAAGAACCCTTATTTTGTAAAATCTGTATTTAAATAAATTATATATTTTAATATATTTTATATTTTGGATGCCCTCATTTTGATCTTTTTATATAAATAGTGAATATATCATGTTACAGGTTTCAAAGGAACAGTTTATTGTGGATTATAGGGAAATCAACAGCCCTCAGGTTCTGTCTATGTTGTGTTGAGGGAAGCTAACTGGTGAGGAGGTGTGTTGTTAAAAAACTGGATCGCTCTGAGTCGTGGGTGTGGAGTTGTGTCTGTATCTATATGAGGAAACTAATAAAGATTTTAGGAGTACCCTGGGCCGATGGTACCTCCCCCCAGTTGTTATGATCCTGTAATGAAGCGAGATACTTCAAAGACAGAATGATTACATCACTGCACAAAAAGATCTCCAACTCAAACGGATCAATTCTCCAGCATTTTCTACCTATACCAGTGCAATCCCAATCAATCCGCCCCCCTGCAGAATTTACATTTACTAGCTCTGCTCTAATCTATAAGCACACAAGCTGCCGTGAATGATAAAATGTGATTCAGAAAAAAGGACAATCAGCTCTTTTTCACGCTGCCCTTCAGAATTTTCCCACGTTTACACACGCGTTCTGTTAGCCGTCAAGGCAGAGATCGTAGAGACACACACTCACACTGCTACACTCTCCTCTCAGGCATCTCTAAAAGCATGTGTAATGAAAGAGCCCACTGACTTTATATACATTATAATATACATTAACAGAGAGAGAAATAGAGAGAGAGAGAGAGAGAGAGATCAGAGAGAGAGATCAGAGAGAGAGATCAGAGAGAGAGAGAGATCAGAGAGAGATGGGGAGAGAAAGAGAAAGATAGGACAGAGAGAAAGAACATAAGAAAGGGAGAGAGAAAATGTTTGAGAAAATGAGGGAGAAAAAAAAAAAAAAGAGAGAGAGAGAGAGAGAGAGAGAGAGAGAGAGAGAGAGAGAGAGAGAGAGAAATGTAACAACATTTTATTCTGACTTATTTTAGGTTGTTTCTATCAGACTATAAAGGGCAGCTTATAATAAAAACAATGCTGACATTAAAAAATAATACCTGAAAAACAAAAAAAACATGGAGGTTTTAAAATGACAGCCAGAGAAAATGTGACCGACCTTTGACCTCGGAAGAGAAGTGGGCAGAGTGCTTAGTTTCAAAGAGCTGCAGCTCCTGGTTCAGGTCACACGTAGTCTGATCTATGGCCCAGGAGCGGAGCCCTGTGAAAAAGAGGAGGGTACATGTCCCTTATGCATAAGACCACCGTAAAAAACAACTATTGAGGCAAAATATACCTATGAACCTAACAAATCATCATGACCTGATACACACCAGCTGCTCAACACCTGATTTTGATGCTTTGTGTCCTAACACAATGAACACATCTTGGTATTTCTTCATAGAAGTGAAGTATTCAGAAGAGGGCCTACATAGGTCTTCACGACTGACATCCATCCACATTAATATTAATAAAGCCCTGTTCCAGTCTGTTGTCATATAGGCTGTGTAAATGGTGGGATTTTACTTCAGAAGATATCATGACCATCAGCACTAATCAGCCTTTATAAATGGTTATAGATGTTTATCTAAGTAATCAGGAAAGGTGCAGTGTACCCTCAGATGCTGCCCTTCAGTAACGTGTGCCCTTTAAACAAAAATATATTGTCTTATTGTGTCAGAGGGAAAGGAAAGCAAAGCAGTGCAGATACCCCACTGGTTTACTTCAACACCCTCAACACATCACTGTCATAAATCTCACAGCATACAGCTCAAAAAGACACGTACATGCAGAATAACAGTACACTCTAACGTATCTGTGCTGAACACCTGTTGCTTCAAAACACAAAGAGCTAATTCACTGCTACTGCACTTCTACAGCATTAGAGGAATCATAAACTGTGGAGCTTAGGAGTGGATGGCGACTGACATGAGAGATTTAATAATGTGTGTTTTCTGGCAGCAGTATTTCTGTATGTCCACTTAGTACTATATTACTGTAGTGCTGTTATGCAACACAATATGCACTTAGTACTGTGTCTTAACATAAAGATCTATATTCTCTTAATTTGGACTCACAAATGTCAAAACTAGGACTTATTATCTTATAAATAACTATATTAAGATTTTAAGTCTGTATTTCTAGAAAGCAATACATACTTAATATTCAATGTCAGTATTTTAAGATTCTAAGTTAATATTTCAGCCTACTTACTCAATTTTTAAAAAACAGTCATTTTGAGAAACAATAACATCAAACCCTTATATACTCAATATAAGTCCAGATGCATTTCCTCCTCCGGAAAAATTACAAGTGTCTGGGGAACAAGTGATCAATTTAAATGCTAATCTGTCCAAACCAGAGGGAGTCAGTTTGCAGGCCTGGGTAGCGAAAACATTTTCCTTCTCTTTAGACACCGATTTAGAAAAAGGAGGAATTCCACTGATGTTTCAAGATTTCTGCATAAGAAATTTGCTTCTTTCAAGAAGCAAAAATCAGTCCGAGTAATTTGGTTCAAAATACTACGCTTTAGGGAAGTTTATCAAGCCCCTTTATTGATGCCCCTAAACTCTCCCTCACAGAAAGGGATTGCTTGAAATGGTTAATGGTGCACTGCTTGTTGCCTGAGACACTATTTTGGGCTAAAGACATATTTTATTATTATTATTTTTAAGATGAATTATATTAATTTTTTTCCCCAGATTCAGCACTATTTACTGTGATCTTACATATAAAACTCACATGTAGCTTCACTGGAGGTTTGGTTAGTAAATAAATGGCTATATTTGCCTCATAGACATGCTGACCCCTGGTTCCCATCACCACCACTGTAAAGATCACACCAAACCACTTTGAATGACTTTGTTTACATCTGAGTGTTTATATTATGCAGAAATCCATGTTAGTGAGCACAAAAGTTTGGAATAATGGATGTTAACACATTACTTCAGAGTGATTTGATGTGAAGAGAGATTTCTTTACAGTGGTGGTGATGGGATCCAATGGTCTCCATGTCTACAGCACAAATATGGCCATTTTATTTACCATCCAAAACCACCAGTAAATTTTTACAGCAAAATCATCGTATAGCAATGTCTCAGACATTGAGTATAATGTATATCCACACTTTCTGTGATGGAACTTTCAGGGGCATTAAACTCCTTAGACGTCTGGTTCCATTAACCACCACTGTGACTTATTAAGTTTCTCTAGAACGGAGCATTTCACACCAAACCAGTCTGAATGACTTTGCTTACATCCCAATCATTTAATTATATAGAATTCCTGAAAAATCTGTGGTGTTTCCCTTTAATAAATGAGGCGGAACGACTCCGCAGTCCTGCGGCCCTGCGGGACTCACTATCAGTCTCCTCCCCAGCCAAAAGCACCCCTCTGTACAGGAGCTGAACCCTGAGCTGAACTCACCCTGGTTGATGCGCTCCTTCACCTTCCACAGCTGATGCTCTGCTGAAAGCTCTCCGATCACGATAAGCGCGTAGTGCTGCTGTCTGCGCTGCTCGGCTGCGGGAAGAGCAGCTCCTGTCGCCGTCTCCTTGGCAACCTGTGCACGAGCCTCGTCCATCTCCATGACAACTGCATCCACTGGCTCAGGGTACAGGAGGGGCAGCAGCGAGGAGGAGGGGTCAGAAGAGTGACTCTGCTCGAAAAGGGGGTTTCTAATTGGCTGTCTGCCTGTATGGCTATTTGACGTCAGCAGATATTTACATGGACCTTCTCAGGATAATCGGTCTGCTGTGTTTGTTTGTTTTGATGGGCTGTAATATTCCAGCTGGATATTCTACTACACCCCAGTGCTTCTCATAAAGTTAAGGGTGTTCATATGGTGTTTATTCCTCCTTTGCTATTTTACACTGGATGTTGCTGTGAGGATTTGATTGAGAATTAGTGAGGTCAGGAACAGATGCCAGTTCTGGACCACTCAAACTCATTCCCAAGGCACACTGGACAAAGCAAGCCCAATGCTGGGGGGACTTTAAACCCATTTTAGTCCACACTTGGCAGTGGGGATTGTGATCTTAGACTCATGTGTGGCAGTTCCAGAGTCACATTCTATTGGTCAGTGCTTTTCTGGTAAGGATAAAGCTGTGAGTGCAGACCCTGTGTAAGTCACCATTAAATAGAAAGACTGTCTGAATGCTTTCGAACATATAGTATATACACATAGCACTTTATTAGGTACACCTCCGTGTTTCTACACTCAGTGTCTATGTTATCAGCTCCACTTACCATACAGGTGCACTTTGTAGTTTTACAAATACAGACTGCAGTCCATCTGAGATGCTTTGTTATCTTCCTTTTTACCCATGTCTACAAGGTGGACCCCCAGCAGCAGTGCTATATCTGATCAACTAACACCAACTCAACACACTAACACACCACCACCACATCAGTGTCACTGCAGTGCCGAGAGTAATACCCAAATAATACCTGCTCTGTCTGTGATGGTGCTGTAGGGGTCCTGAACAATGAAGAACAGGGGGGCTAACAGAGTATCCAGTGTTTATGCTGAACTTGACACTGGGGGGAAATAAAACATAGAACAAAATCAAATATTGATTGGAATATTAGTCTAACACATGCCCAAAGCTATTTAATACTTATATACGGGTGGCTCACTACTGAATAAGCATATTTGTAGCTAAACTGGTATATCTGTATCTGTATACGCTCTATCCCACTCTATTCTTATCTTATATTATATATATCGCTAACTATATTCACACTGTTGAATTGAAACTGGTAGAATGTCTAGCCAGTTGTTGTACTGAGATGTTGTATACTACTGACTGTGCCAGGAGACGATTTCACAGCTGCGAGTGTGTCCCACTCTGGGAGCTGGATCCTCAACAGAGCTCTTTGTTTGTGACAACTTCTGCTGCAATGAGCAATGGGATTAAAACTGTTTATCTTGCTGTGTTATCTAAACACATTAAAGAGCTGGACGAGGTGGTTCTGTCTATAAATAAACCAAAACAGCTGAAGGGGCAGAGCGGGGTCATGTATTGGTGATTACTGTAAGATATCAGACTCCTGTAAGCTCATGAATCAGTGAGCTTAGGGGCAAATCAGTACAGTCAAATGAATGTAAAAAGAGATTTAGAGCGGAGTTCCACCCGGCGTTCTAACTTACACAGTCTACATACACTCATCATCAGAAGAACAGTTCAACCAAGAAACCAAGGAGGTTTGATATTGTGAGACATGAGAATGTTTCAAGTTATACGCTCGACTGTGCCAGGGCTTATCGCTGTACCTTATTGACCCCAGAGCTCCAACTGTTCACATTCAGGGAGCAGTGATGTCTTCCATGAGTCATCCTGTCACCCCACTGGCAGACGACTGCATAATGCAGGACTACATGCATACAGACTGTTACAACACCATATGAATGTCAGCAAAGACTGCCAGACTGTCATGGAGTCACTTGTCATGGAGGTGGGTCACCTTCAGTGAGAGGTCCGACTTTCGTCTTGGTGGAGACAACCAATGAATCTGTGAATGGAGGCACCGTAGTCAGCGCCAACATGAACGCTTTGTTGTCACACATCACTTGTCCAGAAGGCCTGGTGTCACTCCACCTTCACCCCTACCACACGATCCGCAGGTACTGTCTGAGTATATTCAAGCTGCATAGAATGGATTATTGCAAGACAGCATTGGGAACCTCTACAACTCCATGCCGAGATGTCTGGTATGTTGCATTAGCAAACCTGGTGGCCCAGCGCCATACTGAGAGATACTATGTCTGTTTGTATAGCTCAATAAATATTGCCCATATCAGTCTAAATTTGTCATCATTTTTTTTTTCTGATTGTACGTTTCCCAACAGAACTGCAATGCGACACTTCCGTCTGGGCGCAACTATCCTTTTCATGATGAGTGTAATTCAATTGTTCAGCTGTACATAACATCATTTAGAATGGTTTGATGTGAAATGAATCCCTGTAGACAAACTTACTGACTCACAGTGGTGGTGATGGGAACCAGAGGTGTCTACTGTCATAATTGTCCATCTTATTTATTTGAAATGACCAGTAAACGCACACATGTCTAAGATTTTAGTGGTAACATTAAAACGGCCCAAATATTGCTGCTGTTAGAACAAAACATTGTGTCACCATTTCTGATGTAAGGCTAATTTGCCGTTTGCACTGTGTGGAAATGCTATGATGAATGGTCTGCAATAAATGGCCGAATGTTACTTAGGAAGACAGTCTGGTTCAGTTGACTTACATTAAGGGTACAGAATGTTTTTCTGTATCCTGTAAAAAGATCATTTAGAGATAGAAAGTTTTGCTCTGACAGCAGTGATATATGTCTCTGTAATAAGGTATTATTATAAACATACATTTCAGTCAACAAAACTAACCTCAACACCCATAAAATAATCTCTCAGGTGAAGTAACTTCTTTCTGCAAGGGAGATTGAGGTTGCATTAAACTTTTCTGACTTCTGGTTATTTTTGCCACCACTTCTAAATGCTTCTAATAAAGGAAAATTCCACAGTTTCTTCCTCTAAAATGGAGCATTTTAAATCAAACCACACTTAACCATGTTTTATGCAGAAATAAATGAAACACTTGGTGCAGTTCCCCTTTTAAACCTTTGAGTTTTATTGGTTCATTGATTTAAACTGTATAGCAAGCATCATTTTAATAAATCCCATTGGCTGCAGGCTCTTCATCAACATGAACGATGACTTATCTATCAGAGTCAGCTGCGATGAAATTGAAGCTTGCGACTCAGATGATTTGAGGCCTTAAATTACGCTGTGGGTGGCTGTGGGTTGGACAGGCCACTATAACTCAGCTCTCAGGTTCTGCTCTGTTAGACCTGTCCATTTGGAGGGTCTTCAGCACTGTGGCCCTATGCATGAATCAGCATCCTTGCATGTCCACAGCACTGCAGAAGGAACACCATCATCTACTGCCACCTGCTGGACCTCTGAGGAACTGCATTTCTGCTGGCACTAAACCTGGACTAAAATTCCTAGTAGCGACTCACTGCAAGTTAGTATTTTAGTCCAAGACTAGGTTTAATACATGTCCATGGCTTTATGTTTCTAAAAGTTTGCAGATACCTGATTCAGCGTTTTTCACAAATGAATGGTATTAATAGGGAGTTTGTAGCTCTTTGCAGCAGTAACAGCCTCTAAGCTTTTGGAAAGGCTTTACACTAGATTTTGGAACATTGCTGTGAGAATTTGATTGCATTCGGCCACAAGAAAATTAGTAAGCTCGGGTTCTGATGTTGGATGATCAGTTCTGGATCATTCCAACCCATCCCAAAGGGACTGGATGGAGCTCCTATACTTCAGAGAGCTGCAGCTCCACTGGTCCTCAGCCCAGTGCTGGCTGGGTTTACAGCCCTGTAACTGGAGCTTGGCTTTGAGCATTGTGACCTTAGGTTTAAGCTATTCAGTTGTTCATATAACAACCACATTAAGAGTAGTTCAATGTGAGGTACTGCATTGTAGAGAAACATACTGACTCAGATGTCTTTACACTGATGGTGCCAGGAGCTACGAGTCACAATGTGTACAATGCAAATATATCTATTTTATTTGCTATCCAAAATGACCAGTGAGTTGACACGAGTCTTCTGAGTCTTTAATGTGTAGTAAAGTTTTCTTTGAGCACTATTTTTCCTTATGCAGCCCTTCTTTTACCTCTCCTCCATGAATGGCTTTTAAATTATATTTTAGTCTATATCAGCCATCAACTAAACAGTGGATATCTGGTTCCTGTCACCACCTCTGTCAGTAATTCTGACTGGACTTTCACATAAAACCTTTTTAAAATACATTGTTTACTTCATGGATTGATTTTATTATATAATAAACACATTATTTATTTTTATAACAGAGTTATAAATAGTTGGGGTTTATAAATCTGTGTATTTCCCCTTAAAGTAGCTTTAAAGAGTACACTAATTAGATAGCGGGTCTGGATACTTGTGAGTATACGGTGAGAAAATGTAGCCCTGCGAGCTGCACAGTGGATAACGTTATTGACTGGGTTTGATTCCCTGACCAAGCGACATGTTTCCCTTTCTGTGTGGGGTTTGCATGTTCTCCCCATGTCCAAGTGGGTCTGCTTTGGGTGCACCCGTTTTCTCCTACAGTCCAAAGACATGCATTCAGGCTAGTTAGAGATACTAAACTGCCCCTAGACCTGAGTGAATATGTATGTCTGTATGTGCCAAACAATAGACTGGTAACCAGTCCAGTATTCAAAGAGAACTCAAAACTTCGTTATTTGAGGACAAATAATCTACTACAGTCATCATATCTTTTTCAGTATGTTGATTTGACATTTGAGACCTAAACATTGAATCGGACCTTCTTTTGAGCCAGTACACATTATGACAATGTCAGTCTGTAATGCAACAAACCACAACATTGTGGCTGCAGTGGGTAGCACCATTGGCTCACAGCAAGAGGGGTCTGGGTTGAAACCCCAGCCAGGGCGTCTAGGGTCCTTTCGGTGTGAAGTTTGTATATTCTCTCTGTGTATGTGTGTTTTTCCTCCTTTGATTTACTCCAACGGTCCAAAGACATCCAGTCAGATGAGCTGGATATGCTAAATTGCCCTTTATAGGAGAATGTGTCTGTGTGTCTGCTCTGTACAGTGCAGTAGAGTAACGAATGGTTTAAAGTGCAATTGCAATGGGATGTTCTGGCTCTTTGATTCTCAACCCAAGTCCTGGAGGTACCCTGCCTAAACACACAACCTGTAACTCTGAAAGAGCTTGTTAATAAGCTGATAAGTTGAATAAGGTGTTTTGGGAAAAAGCAGTACAATGTCCTGGGTGGGGTGCCTCCACGACTAGGGTTGAGAAACACTGCTCTAGATGCTCAGATGTGTTTTTTTTGTGGATCACGACAATAAAGTCAAATCCCAGAGTGACAGAGGTGCTGGCATTAGCTGTGTATTTACTGACCCATATGTCATTACCCATTACCACAGCAATCCGTTCAGATAGGCTGATGACGTACGGATGCACACAAAGTTAGCTAATGTGGTGTCGATTTGGTTAGCAGAAACCATGTTTTGTGCTGTGCAGACAATCTCAATACAATTTGGATGCCCCAAAAATCTGATTTGAGCAGGTGTTTTAAAATAGACCTGATCTATAAAACAAATCAGATTTCTCATGCAGTCTGAACACAACCAGGTTAAACTTAGACGTTTGGTTCCTATCATTGCCACTATAAATAATTTAGACAGTTTCTCGATTACAGAGTATTTCTCTACAAAGCACTCTTGCCTGGCTTTATTTACATCTTGACCATGCCTTCATCCATACGTTTTTGGAGATCACAGAAATTCCCCTTTAAATTTTCAGGCATAAGGTCCATTTCGAATCTGATCGAGAGTCCGAACACACCCAGAGAGCAATCTCACAGTGCAGGGTGATCCTGTCTCATAAGCATCATACTGTATAGCGTATAAGCCATAATAGGGTTGATGGAAAATAAAGTACTACTCATATCGACTCTTCATACTCTATGCAGCATCATGCATAATACAAAAACACGTATTTGCATTCACGTTAAGGTTCTGGTGGGTCACCATTCTGCACGAGCAGATCAAATAAGAAAAATGCTCAGGCATCTTTAAGTGGCACCCATATGCAGTCTGTCCCACACCCCATCATCATCATCACCATCATCATCATCCGGCGAGGAAAAGGGCAAAAGAAGACAGAGTCGGTTGCATCCATGCAATTTGTTCCTGCAGAGATTAAGAAGAGGACAAATAAGCAGCGTTACCCCGCAGCCCGGAGAGATATCAGCTTCTCAGGTAACATTTAGCTCATTATTTCCCCCGCGTTCGCCATCATTACGAATTGCACTAGGCTTTGATGGCGATGGTGAAGTCAGCTTCTTAATCACCAGCTTCTTGTTCGAATTCCCCGGTCCACCTTAAATGGTGCAGCAGTTACATTCTAGCGACTGAGGTGTAACTGCTGCGCCGTTTAAGGTGGAACGGGGAAATTCGACCAAGATGCTAACGAATAGGAAGCCGGCTTTAGCCTCGCCTGCTAAAGGGTTTGTTGAAAATAGTGACGTTTTATTACACGATAAACCCCTTTATTACATAAAACGCCTGTATTTATTTATTACTGTGTATCAGTCGAATCTGTTATATATATATATATATATATATATATATATATATATATATATATATATATATATATATATATATATATATATATATATGTGTATATATATATATATATATGCAATGTGGCTAATTAGCATGTGCCAATTTAGATCATTTTCAGAAATAGGTTGCTATCAGTCACAGCTGCCAGCTGTCATGGCACATGGTCTAGGAGCAGGGAAAAAAGAAGCCAGTGAAATGGGTGCCACCATCACCACCACCATCATCATCATTACTCATGACGTAATTTCAGCAGTAAGGAGCCATTAAAATCATACTTTAAGATGCACATTGTTTTCCCCAGTAGGTTTTCTATTATACATCTCTACCCTTAAAGGTCACAGATTGTGGAAAACACGGACAGAGACTTTCAGATTGATGAAAACTTGGTGAAATGGTTCATTGGTTCATCAAGTTAGAGACTCAGTTACAGTGGTGGTGATGGGAACCAGGGGTTGCCATGTCCACAACACAGATATGGCCATCGTGTTTACTAGTTTACTATCCAGTTGGCTGCACCCAACTTACATACATCTTCTGAGTTTACTATGTGATGTTGACAGTAAACTAGTGATAAATCTGTTTTCTTCAGGGACTATGTTGCCCCACGATGCTCTGCCAAAAATGGACTGAAAATGAAAACTTTATCAAAAGGTTATTATCATAAACAATGCATCAGTGGTTATAGACAAAACTTGGTGGGTAGGTTTGTCATAGTAAGACATGCAAACGGTTCAGGTTTCATGCTTGGCTGCGCATATGATGTAAGAAAGGACAGCCCTTACCACTGTAGAACCAAGAACTGTGCTGAAAAAATGTGCTGGAAATGTTACGGCATACAGATTACTCATTCGAGTGCACATCATTACCAAAGATATCAATTTTTAACCACATCTTAACCACAGGCCTACTATTTACAGCACACTACACAGATTCCCTCATAAATCCCTTCATCGTTTTCTTTGCAATATGAACTTAGCATTCTTTAGCATTGCCAACGTTCTCCATTGATGGTAAGCAGTAGGTAGGAAGTAGTGTATGTATGTCTGTCTGATAGCAGAGCTGGTTTATGCCCTAAGGAGAGAAATGTCAATCTCTTTTGTGGTTGTGGCTGGAAAAATAACATGAGGATACAGGAACTCAGTATCTTTGTGTTCTGTGGGGTAGCTAATGTGATCTTCTTGTCTACTATGAACAGACCACAAACGGCTAGAAGGGCCCTGCCATGCTATCTGGTGATTCTCCTTTGCTACCTGTTCAATAAAAGAGCATTCATCTGTAAAGTTCATTGTATTTCTGGGTCTTAGGTGATTAGGTGAATGCATACGGCTGGTGGTGTCCTCTGGTCCTTGTGCTGTGCTTCTTCTGATTTCTTGATTTTACACATGGTTTGGATCTTACTTTTTCTGCTAAAGATGAAACAGCAGCCAGCTCGGAGACTGTTAGAACTGTGTGTGTGTCTGAGAAACAGCAGCTTGTACCCACATACACAATATGTCCAGAAGTTTTTTTGCACACCTCCATTGTGTAAAGGGCGTTAATTGTGAGTAATTTGCTGCAGTAACAGCCCCATTTCTCTTCTGATATGACCTTACACTAGATGTTGGTGCATTACAGTAAGCATTTGATTGCATTCATTTAGCCACTGATGCCAGCATTAGTGCGGTCAGGTACAGAAGTTACACTCATGTTGGCTCTGTAAGTAGTCCACTCCAGCTCATCCCAAATGGTAATGGATGGCCTGTATATATGAATAGGCTATGTATGCCTCGTTTTCCTTTTAAACATCTGTACAACAGCAGTGAACGCAAGCAGACAGCTAAGATTTACAATTTGGAGCACTAAATATGCACATTTTGACGCAAGACGATTTAACTAACCACAAGCTGGCTTGAAAAGATATGCTAACCAATCATTTACTTCATAACCAATATACTGGCGTAATAACGGCATCTCTACCTAATCATTACCTTCCCTAAGACTTTCCAACCAATCAAATAAGTCTTAAGAGGGAACTAACCAATCAGCGGCTTCCGGGGAGGATTCTGACCAATCAGCGTCCTCCTTTGGTTCTCTTTTGCCGCGAAGTGCGGGTGAACTGGGGAGAGCAGGGCGACAAAAAAAAAAAAAAAAAAACCTCAGCCCAACTTGTGTCGTGCTCTGCAGCAGGACGAATATCAGATGTAATGGATTACATATCAGTCGACAAGAACAGTAAGAAAATGATTTGCCTTGTCCGTTTGAATGAAATATAAATGTGTTGGTTTTTGCTCTTTGTCTCCAGTCTAATTTAGCGCTGCGTGTCCGGTTAGCTCGCTGTGCTAACCGGCTAAGAAACGTTAGCTGGCTTATTAGCGTTTAGCTCGTGCGTCTGGGTGTGTTTAGGGGGAGCTGTGTTTTCCAGCTTTAGGGCTTGAGTGGCCTGTGAAGGGACTCTGACCTGAATTATTATGAAACATATGTGTTCTACCGGGTCGAGGCCTGTTGACCTATCTAGTGCAGAGTCTTAGCTTTGTAGTTCATAGTGCGCAGTCTGATCGCTTAGGGTCGCCTTTGTTATCCTGGTCTTGGCCCTAACTTCCTCCGATATGAATTTGTCGTGAGTGCGTTGAGCCAGCCTGCTAAACAGTGCATTATTTGTGTTGTGTATATTTCAGGGTCAGTTTTTCCACCGCACCTCTTAGACCATGTGACTGAACCATGTGCCACTCCCCCTTTCTTCATCTCTTGCTCCAGCTATAGCCTCCTAACCCTGATGCATCCTTATGGATCCTGGTGGGAGTGATCTGGAGTCAAGTCTGCCTCAGGCTGAGAACCCTTGCCTCATCGTTGAAGATTCCCAGCCGGACAGTGTGGCCTTGGAAGACGACCCAGATAGCAGCTATCGCGCCCTGCTCACCCGCCGCCTTTCTAACCTCCAGCCCACCTCCCACAGCCCAGTTCTGGTGAGAGGTTCTAATGTCTACCCTGTAAACTTTTGATTTGTTGTAGTGCTGAATGGTGTCATTTAAATAATATCTCAAGATCTAGAACCTCTACTTTTTAAGTGCTGGTGTTCTAATAAGTTCTAAACTGTTTTTTTTTTTTTATTTTTTTTTTTTTGATCTCCTTTTAAAATGTATTCATTTAGTTTTTTTATGTTTGTTACACTATTTAAAACAACCCTAGCAAGTGTCAGACTGCATTTAAATATCAGGTCTTAGATAAACAAGTGCACAATACGGGTAGCATAAATGGCGGTTCATAAATGGTATTTGTGAGGCTTGATGTATCAAAAATAATCAGAATTAATTGTTGCATGAAACATTCCCCACCTCTTTTTAGCCCTCCCCCTGTTTTCACACCAAAGGGATCTTTTTGCCTCTTGTCACCCGAATCTGTGGTTTCTGAACTCGAGCTGACCGCTGCTTCCAAGGTCAGATTTCCAAAATCCCAGAAACAAATTCGCTCACCTATAAAACGAGTCCCTGCGTAGTGCATCCGTGTCCGTGCAGCCAGGAAGTGGAAAAAAACAGTGTTTGGTCTTGGTGATTGCTGCCATTTGTTTGCAGTGATGGCACCGTCACCATTCTGCCATTTCTAGTAAAAATAAATATCAAGGAACTAAGAGGGAGCACATGTTTTACTGTGCTGAGATAAAGCACGTACCCACCCAACTCACTTCCCATTGGTAATTTCCACATGGATTTTTTCCAATGTAAATATGGTTCAATTATGCTCAAACAGACTGTATGGACTGGGGATTGAACAGTATGTTTTAAAGTGTCGTCTAACTTTAAAATGACCAAATTTACATAAAAGGGTTTAAAATGCTATTAAACAAATTCAGGAATCAACATGTAAGTATAAGTAATGTTTTGATCAAGACGGAGCTTTAATACCACTTAAAATCTCGGTATGTAGCCTTTCAAATTGGCTCATAAGTCTTGTTTTTATGAAATTAGAGTTTGAAGAATTAAATATTAAAGAATTAGAATTAGAGTTTGAAGAATATTGCTAAAGTTTCAGTTAGTAAGGAGTAATGCAAAGCAGACAATGACAACTGGGGTCATTTACATGTTGGTTTTGAGGGATAAAGTGAATAAAAATGATATTGTTAGATGGTTTTGTTGCATACAACATTTACAACAAGTTTTACAACAAGTTTGAAAGAATAGAAGAGTAAAAAGCAGGGATGCCGTTCACAGTCAGTTAAGAGTTAATAAGTTGACCTGCTTTGTTTTCTTTTAGGAGCTGATCTCCTCCCCCTCCAAAAGCAGATGCTCTCAAAGTGACAGCCCAACTGATGAGGCTGGTAGGAGTGTGTTAATACATCTTCGATGCTGTACTGCTCCTTATCCTTTATTAATAATGTGTTGACCTTGTACTTATTTTGTTTTTAGACAATTTGCAGCCCAGTCTGAATTCAGCTGCTACAGTGCATAGCCAAGTGCTTGAAGTTTGCTCTCGTCCTAACTCAAAAAGGTGTGTAAACAGTTATACAGGTGCCTATATCTGTCACGATTAGACAGAAATCTGGAAAGGAACATTTTTGAGTATGCCAAAATCTTTTCCATGTAGAAGTGACCAAGACGACATGGAGTCTGGAGCTGATTCCACAACTCATTGTGCACAAACAGAAGGTAAGAGGTAAATCAATAAGGACAACTTGATGCTATAGGCTGCTTCCCTGTTTTGTTTCTCTAGCAGTGTATTTGGGTTAAATGGCTGAATGATGCCCTGTTACTGTCTTTGTTCACGTTTTCATAGAGGGCATGTCTCAGTTTGGCCTCCTGGAGCTCTCAGAGAGTCAGGGTGTGTTTGATGAAGAGCAAAACAGAGAGAGTGGTGATGAGGATGTGGAGATGACGCCTGCCAACCTTCTATCAACAGAGGACCAGAAAGCAACTGTCCAGTGTAAATCAGAGCTCTAGATCTTAGTTGTTCCCATGTGTTTGTATATACATAAATACTTTAGTGTAATATGAAGATGAAAGAGCTAGAGCTCAGTTCATAGTATAAAGTATAATCATCATTAATTGCTTTACAAACAAGGGATTTAGTTATATAAGATTTATTATAATTAACAACATTGATCTAAATTTGTCACATTTTCCTAATTTCCTATTGTGTTGTCTATAGCTGGACTGAAAAGCTCCTTTAGAGCTTTAGGCAGCCAGGACAGCTTATCTAGACGGTAAGATCCTCTTGAGGATGACACATTTCTTCTTTTTCTTGGCTAATATGCCCAGTTTGCCATTCAGATTCTTCTTTCCCTTTAGGGCAGAAGTTAGCTCCAGCAGCCCATCCGGACCTCAGCAGAAAGAAGGCAGAGAGCTAAGTGTCCAGGCCATACTTCACTCTCAGGTCTCTGAGTCTCTAGGAGCTGAAGCTGAAGATGAAGAGATGATTTCCTCTCAGGATGACTTGTTTGATGGGGAACATAACGGTGAGAATTGTTTAGATCTGTAGATTTTGTATGGCATTCTGCGTGTCTTTTCTGTTGTAGGTCTAAATATTGTCAATTTATAGACCTGTCCACCTGTGACACAAATGTTTTCATTTCTAGAAAGAGTTTCAAGATAGTACAAGCTTTAGAAATGGTCAGTAAAACAGTTTTTTTTGGTCAGACCATATACATTTGACATGCCTTATTAAGTCCAAATAAAATGTATTTTATATATATGGCTGGTCAGTGTATAATGGAATGAGTAAGTCACAATCTAAAAAAAAAAAAAATAGAGTCTAGGAGAGGGCTTAATCCTGCTCTGGGAAATCAACCCATTAGATTGTAGATTTGAACCAATGCTCATGGTAACTTGTAGCTATATACACACATATAGAGAAAATTTGTTAGTGATGTTTGTTTTCTCCCAGGCTCTAAGGTTGACAGCACAGTAGCAGAGCCTGACAATCAGCAGCAACCAACATCCACTCCTGCTCACAGTCTCCGTCTCCTGCATCTTTCTGGGCAGGGAACCCTGGTGCAGGAAAGCCTTTCACAGTAAGATGCCTTAAAGAGCCAATTTAGACAGAACGAATAAAAGCAAACAGCCACCAGTTAAACTGATGTCACTTTTTACAGATTGATGGCTGTTGGCTTCCATTCATTTTCACCACATAAGTACGTTTGTCAAGCTTGAAAAGTAAATACTGATTTGGAAGAACCACTTAACATTTTTTTTCTAATACGATAGACAGTCTGTTGACTTTGTGGCAGCCACCCAGGACAACTTAAGTCAAACACCCATCATTGTCCCCAACTCACCCACAGGACAGGACAATGAGCAAGGTAGAACACTTACATTTGCAAATAGGGTTTATATCACAGACAAGTTCTCTGATTGATCTTGTAAATGTTTATATTCAGATTGTAATGAGGCTGCAGAATCTCCAAAGGACACTTCAGTCGCCCCTGAGGACCAACCACAGAGAAGGGAGGAGGAGGACATGGACACAGACCCTGTGCCTAAGCCGGCAGCATCAACCCCAGTATCACAGAATTCTCCGAGATTTACCTTGGAGAAGAGCCTTTCTTTGCCAAGTCAGCCTGAATTCTCACATGTAAGAATGTGTGTTTTTGCGCTTTTAGTGGTTCACGTCATGGTTTTAAACTGTTCTGACCTTTTTGGATGCAAAGCACTTCATGGAGCTGGCTTGTAACTTAGTCACGATTAGCAGGCTAAAAATTCACGTCAAGAGTACACTACTACAAAATTTACACAAAAAACAAATTAACACAAAAATATGATTTGTTGAATTGGTTTTATGATTACAAATCCAATGGTAAAGATGAAATGTGATGGCCATAGTAAAGCTTTGTTTGGCAGCTATAAATGATGGAACTCCAATTGCTTGTGTGTGCAAGAAATAGAAAGGAGCCTCACACCAGCAGGATTTCACAAATGCGCCTTTGTGCGTAGTTTTATTTGTTTTGTAATATTTTACCGCATTGTGCACTATTCACGAGAAAGCGTGAGAAGAGAAACTAAGCGGAGAAATGCCTGCTGTTGGTTTTATGTGGTGGACATAACTAGTTCATTTGGTTTTACTTACGAAAACCTAAACATAATTTGCCTGGGGTGTTCATATATCTGTATACAGCTGCATATGAAGTAAAAAGAAGGAGTTGCTGTTATAAATTGAGTGTATAAGATGAAATGTTAATTCTTATTTTATTAAAACAGTAGCTTATGGTAACAGCACTGGCTGCTTTACTTAACTGACATTAATGTCCTATTTTCCACCCAATGACGCTGTATTTTCTTGTTTTGGTCCAAACCAGGATGTATTTGTTCCTACTCCGTGCTTGCAATCTGCAGACTGCAGTGAAGGTCCCGATAGTTCAAAAGGGAAAGAACCACAGAATGAAAGCCCATCCACGTCACATGATGCAGAAACAAAAAAACCTGCTGACAGCCAGCCTTCTGAAGTTGCTGCGTCTCTCCGCTTGGGGCTTGAGAGCAGTGAAAATAGTATTTTCGAAAAGAAGACTCAAGTATTCACAGTAGATGATGACAGTCAGGCCACACAGATAGAGGAAGCTGAGGCGCCTGTTGGAGTGGGCAAGAGAGACTCTGGCCCTGCACATTGCCTAGAGGAGACGGACAAAAACAGTATGGACTTGGGCCTTAATAAAAGTGCTAATTCACCACAGGTTTCACAGGAGCCTAATCCAAAAGACTTGCAGGCTGCATGTGGAAAGAATGTGGTAAGTACCTCTTCTCAAAAGCTGCTCTCTCAGCATGCGGACGGACAGAACGTGAATGTAAGCAACAGTGTGACTGACTCTGAAGATGCGCAGTGCGTTCTAAACACCCCGCTATCCCAGCAGATGGGTAGAAGTGTGTTGAGTAAAGATCAGACTGCCAGCAGCTGTTCACAGAGTGCAGCACCAGCTGAAGTACCTGCTAGCTCCACTGCTGTTAGCATACCACAGTCCCTGTCCCAGTCTGTCGTATCCTGTCCTAAGGATGTGGCAAAGGAAGGAGGACAAGAAAGCTCCAGTCAACAAACACTGAGCCAGCCTTTGTCTCAGAGCCACAAACTTGAAGGAATTAGAAACATAGAGGATAAACAAGGACTGAGCCAGCCTGTGTCTCAGAGTCACAGGCTTGACAGTACAAGAGATGCGGATGATGAAAATGATAAGGAAAAGGAGAAAATGGATGAAGGTGGGAACCAAAGCATCAGTAGGATTGAAGGTTCTTCAGGGCTGGGCCTGGCACTTTCTCAGAGCCAGGTTTGCTCTCCAGAGCCTATGGAGGAGGAAGGAGAAAGCCTCTCACAGCCAATACCAAGTAAAGGTGAGGAAAGCTTCAGCGTCATGGTGCTAGAGGAGAGCCAGAGAGGGTCTCAAGAGAATAAAGAGAAGCCTGTGAGGTCATCGCCGTATAAGAGTGCCTCACAACCTGTGAGAAGCTCTCCGAAAGAGAAATCTGAGCCTGGCAGTAAGGTCACAAGCTCCCAGCCAGGCAGTTTGGGCCAGGCCACCATATCTAGCCCACAGAACACTAAGGCCACTGATGCCAGACCCAGTGGAGGGCTGCAGGACCCCAATGTGGACAAAGCGGCCAACAAAAGCCTGAGTGACAGCTCTGGAGGTAGGATTATCACCCCAAATAAATGATCTATTATCTCTGGCTGTTACATAACAGGCACCCGGACGGATGCTGTTCTTTTTGCCTTATTTATTTTTCCCCCTGCAGATATTCCATTCCACTTCACGCTGCCCAGAGAGGGGGAGCTGATTGGGGCTGCAGTGAGCACGACTCCCCCGCACATCAGACAGCTGAAAAACACGCCACTCCACAGCACTCCTATCGGTGGGCGTGCTTGTTGTATAGCATTCTGATATCTGGTTGCAAATGTTAGAAAGGCATTCGGAAGAGAAGGCATACAATAAACCCGGTGTGCTTATGCACACATGCATACACCCTCCCTTCGTCGCTAGCCTCACCGTGGCGTTCCCTGCTGTAGATTATTATTGGGTTTTTTTTTTTCGTTTCTTCTGTTATTTTATTTTTATAGTTTTTTTTTTTTTTTCATTTTTTTGGGTTTCGCAGAAATGAGTTCATTCCGGGAGCCGTCGGAGAGCGATGTTACCAAGGAGACAACAATGGCGGCCAACGAGATCTCTGTGGAGGACAGTAGAGAAGGAGAGGAGCTAGCCACTGAGGGGGCTGATGGGAAACTGAGTCTCAGGATGAAAGTGATTACTCCTGTCGAGGAGGTCAGCTCGGGATCTGACCGCTTCAGCCTACAGAGTAAGAGCATATTCTTTTTGTTCGGGGGCCTGTTCCATCCTCTGTCTGTCTGTCTGTCTGTCTCACTTTTCTCTTTTTATCTCTAACTTCTGTTTAGTGCTCTCCCTCACCTCTATGCTCCATATCCATCTCTCTCTCTAACACTCCTGTATCTCCCTATCTGTCCATCTCCCCCTTATGTCTATCCATCCTGATTTCATACTGTCCTTTTGCTCTTGGCCTCCTTATCTCCCTGTCTTTTTCTCTCTGTTTTTATTCCCCCATCATGTTAAACCTCTTTCTCTCATATTTTTTCCTGTCATTCATCCTGTCTACATATAACAATGTTCACTGGTGATAAATTAAATCATCATCAGTTATGTAAGATGGAAAACACCAGTGATTATATCGAATTTATTATCAGGATCAGATTTTATGTTATTACATATTTATACTGATTCTGTCATTTTATCCAGTAAGGTGGCTCCTGAGCTGATGTGCACCTGCTCTCCTGCTTAGGTCTGATGTTTTTATTCTTCCTCAGAACCATCATTATCAGAGGAGGAAGGCTCTGTCTCCAAGGCTACCACTGTTGCCAAGGCTGTAACCAGGTAACGTGGAATGGTTGCTATGCAAGAAAGCTCATTTGTGTGAGGATGGGCTCAGAGTCCTTTTTCTCTGCTCTCAGCTGCTGATTCATCAGCGCTTAACGCTTTAGCACATTCCTGAAATAAAGACCAGCTCATTACTGCGCTGCTGGTGCCATAATCATCTTTCAGATTTACAATGTAAATTAACAGACAAATATAATTGGTGATGGTGATGGGGTAGAGTAGGGTGGGGGTCTGTATGTTGCTTAAGAGTGTCAGGATTGAATCTACGCTGGGAGAGGATGATGGGATGGTACTACAGTTTGAGTATGTAGAGTATGGTAGAGATGTGTATTTTAAGCACTGTTGTATTTGTTTTGTAGTCCGTCTGTCTTTAGCCGAGTCAGAGAGGTTCACAGACAGCTGCAGACGGAAGAGGAAAAGGAGTCCAGTGACCTGCCCATCAGGTGTTTTTATTTATTTATTTATTTATTTATTTTTATTACTACTTTTCCTTCTCGTTTTTGCATTTTTTGTGTGTGTGTGTTTTATTTGTGTATAGGGAATGGGATGGGTCATTATTAGCACTGCAGTGACAGTGGTGAGGGGCATAGTGCGCAGAGGTTGCCAACTTTCTGCAGAGTTGATTGCTACAGACCTCCAAACCTTAATGTGAGAGCTTCATGGAATGAGTTTCCATTGCCGAGCAGCTGCATCCAAGCCTTACATCACAAAGGGCAATGCCAAGCATCAAATGCAGTTGTGTAAAGCATGCCGCCACTGTAGCAGCGGAGACTTGTTCTCTGGAGTGATGGATCTGTCTGTCTGGCAATTTCATGGACGATAGGTTGGCGGTTGCCAGGAGAACTGTACTTGTCTGACTGCGTTGTGTCAAATGTAAAGTTTAATGGGGGTGGGGGATAATAGTGTGGGGTAGTTTTTCAGGAGTTGGGCTCGGCCCCTTAGTTCCAGTAAAAGGAACTCTTGATGCTTTAGCATACCAAGGAATTTTGGACAATTTCATGCTCCCAACTTTGTGGAACAGTTTGGGATGCCTCCTTTCTATTCCAACATGTCCGTGCACTCGTGCACGAAGCAAGACATGGATGAGCGAGTTCGGTGTGGAAGAACTTGACTGTCCTGCGTCCTGATCTTAACATGTTAGACCACCATTAGGATGAATTAGAGCAGAGACTGCGAGCCAGGCCTTCTCGTCCAATATCAGACCTCACAGGCGCTTCTAGAAAAATAGTAAAAAATTCCCATTAACACATTCCTAAACTTTGTGGAAAACTGTTATAGCTGGAAAGGGTGGGCCAAGATAATATTAAACCTTATGAATTAAGAATGGAATGTCAGTCAAGCGAATACTTTTGGCAATGTAGTGTAAGAGATGGTGGGTTATTGGTGTGCGTTGTGCTGGTGTGAGTGGATTAGAGACAGCAGTATTATAGTGTTTTTATGGACGCCTACAGTTTCAGTTTTATCTGATTCATAATATGACATTCTCTTGATGTGTCCTGATATTTCTTTTTTCATAGTGCCCACCCTTAAAATGTGATATTTCATTCTTAGACATTGTTTATGAGGATTAGTGCGTTGACATTTGTCTTATGGCCCAGTAGATGAGCAGCTGCAGAACTACATCCTGATTTCCTCCAGTTCGCCTGACCTTGGGAGTTTTTTGTGAATGCTATAAATAAAGCTCCCTCAGTAGAGGGTATTTTGGGAAGACATTAAGTGGGTTTGCTAGTGCCCCTTTTACTTGGGCAGAGTAGTAGTATGCCCTACTTCTACCATCAAAGGTGCTCATGAGGAGGCTATTCTGGGCTGGAGCCAAAAACCCACAGAGAGAATGGGCGGAGGAGCCCTGCCGCTTATTTTAGTAAGATATAAGGCTGTTCTTCAAAGTCCTGGCCATTGTCATTTCTTGTCACTGGCCACATTTGATACATTTCAGATTTGTGTTTTGTAGATTTTTTTTATTGTGTGTGTGTGTGTGTGTGTGTGTAGATTAAAAATCTTTTGTCATGGATCATCAGTGGCCTGAATAATATTTTCACTGCATTTACAACCTCAACCTAAACCCCATACAGTGGGAAAGTGTATAGCATTTATTCGCATCCAATGCATGACTGAATTTTTGAATGCATTTGGTGTCGAGACTAATTTTTTAACCTTTAGTTTGATTTCATACAAATGAGGAATGTATTGTTTGCTATGTTGACTTTATCAGTTATTTCAATGATCACAATTGGTGAATTTTATTGTATATTTGTTGCAGACCTGGATATAATCCAAGTTACACTATAAACCTTTTTGAATTAGTTAAGTAATTAATTGGTTTGTTTTACTGAAGCACCTCAACAACAGGGTTGGTCTTGCTGCAGAATTCAGAACACAGTGTATATATCTGAGCTGCTCGAACGTCTAGACAGTGGGAGCGTAGAGTATCAAGCATGTCATGTTGCTTTTTTATTTAGATATTAGATATTTTATTATATTCTATTTTTGTTGAGTAAATATGAATGTTTTTTGTTTTGTTTTTTTGGTCCTGTGTTCTAATGTGAATTTTTAAATCTTGTTATCTGGCTCTTTTTCCGTTTCTTTCCGTCCACTAGATGTCAGAGTCAGACTGTCCGCACTCTCCTGAGCAGTGCCGACTCTGGGCTTTCCCCTGAGCACCCCCTGGAGGCAATACGTAATGGTAAAGCAGATGGGCTCAGTGAGACCTCTCACAACCCATCGCAGGCGAATGGCACGCCTGCAGACTTGGAACCTCTGGCCACCCCTGTGGCTGAGGTACAGCCCTCAGTGGGTAATGAGCAGGAGGCTCCCAGCACTTCAGGACAGGCACAATACAGGACACCAGTAAGACAGAAGGCTGTTTCTCAGCAAACCAGTTTTGATCTGGCCTCGACGCCAAGCCCCGTCAGCAAAGTAAGACATTTTAAGGCTAAGTAAGGCTGTTCAGTCACATTAGGGATGAATTAATGAAATGTATTATTAATACTATCATTTAATTATTATTTTTAAGCTGCATCAGAAAGCTGTTTCTCAGCAGACCAGCTTTGATGCTTCTGGACCACAAGCACCATCAGGCAGGGTGAGTGAGGAATCAGACAGTAAGACTTTACTTGAATGACAAATGTTTGAATAATTATATACTATTTTATTGATTAATTTGTACTATTGTTTGATTACCACTCGATCAATAATTGTATTAGGATGCCTTCTGTAGTTTCTCCCACAAGGCCATAGTCAAAATATCATCTATGCAGCAAGCAGTGTCTTTCTTTGTAATGTACAACAATGGATTAGAAGTCATATTATCCCAATTTCTCTTTTAATGTTAGTGATTTTGTTTTTAAAGGGACAGCTGACTTTACTGCCTGTCAAATTTTAGTAGCGTCTTAAGAAGCTTGGCTAGAGCGTGCTATGACATTATTGCTTTCTCTTGTGTTCCATGTTTAAAGAGTGACCCAGTCACTCCGACCCGCTCCCAGGGGGCTTCTCATCGAAGACATGTCCGTACTATTCAGGAGGTACGCACAACCATTACCCGAATTATAACTGATGTGTACTATGAAGACGGAAAGGAGGTGGACCGAAAAGTTGTTGAGGTAAGGAACAACCTCATCATGTTTCATCTTAAGCATTGTAAACATTGTAAAATTGTAATTACAGTTAATAATGATTTCATTAATAGTGCTCCAGAATAAAAGTCCTGTACACGTATAAACTTCTCTTTGCCAGGAGTCTGAGGAGCCGGTAGTGGATCGCTGTGTTGTGGACAGTGATATCTCCCCGTCTCGTACAGGAAGCTCCATGACCTCAGGAGATCTGGCAGATGTCAGCTCGCTCTCGTCCAAGGCCCTGTCCCACCACAGCTCCAGCGGGACCAGCAGCACAGGGCTGGGTCCCAGCAGGATGCCTGACTTTATTATGCCTCCTAGTCGTGGAGCCAAGTCTGGCAGGTGAGCCCTTGTGGAGATATGCAGAGTTTTCTGTGACTTCTGCATGACCTTTCACTAGCACTAACTATTCACACTCATTTCTATTCCTGCTATCTACAACCACCTAAGTTAGTTGGCTTTACCTTGCAGATTTTGCGTTGATTAATTTCCTTGGAGTTTGATAGGAATGTGTGAGGATTTTGAGTTGAATTTTTTTTTTTTAAAGAACACATTTTTGATATGTGGTTTAGGTCTTCCTATTATGTTCCTATATTTAAAACTGAGATGTCTGTACTGTAAAATCCTGCAGCTGATAATACAAAGACCATGTTTTTTTTGTTTTTTTTACAGAAAGCCACAGTGTATGTGAGTTGTGGGTGATAGAATGAATATCACCCCTTCTAAATACGTTTATTGGTTAAAACATGATTTTTTAAAAAACCCTTTTATGACCACAGTTTACCCATCTTTTGATAGCTACTTACAGCGTTTAATGCGACACACACACGACGCTTGTCACAAAGCTTAATTCATCAAGACTGAGTTTACCGTACTAAAATGGCCTCTACAATTAGTTGGTCTCAATCCAAAAGAGCACCTTTGGGAAGAGATTTGTTTTGATGGTTACCTGACAAACCCACAGTAACTGTGTGTTGCGATCATGTAAGTATGGACCAAAATTCATACAAATTAAGGTAGTCCTGAAGGCAAAAGGGAGTGGGGGTGTAAAACCCAGTGTTAGCAAGGTGTATGATGATGATGATGATGATGATGATGATGGTGGTGCCAGAGATGGTATGTCTGTAGTTTATTTATTGTGTATGAAGTTGTTTATTAATTGTATGATTTCTTAATTACTTGTCAATATAATTGCTAGATAGCTGTATAACTGATGCCAGCCCCTCATGGTAATATGCCTATTTAGTAACCTTCAGAATATATGAATGAAATCTTGTTTAATTTTTGAACCAAAAAATGAGTGCATACTTTATTGAAAGTTAATGCGATCAATTATAGCATTCCAAAAATGAATTCTCCTTGTTGATGCAGTCTTTCACCTCTAATACACGCCCCTGAGCATGCTTGCGACTGCTGCTATCTCTGCATGTACGCTTTGCTCTTTTACTCACACACCGCAAATTTCCATAATACACACAGCTGACAAAACTCCCCTCTCCGCTGTTGCCTCTGTACACTGGCTGGCTAAGGGCGTGTCCACTGACCGCTCTCTGTCCGTTTGTGTGTCCTCAGCCCTAGGAGAGGGGGCAGACAGCAGCCCAGGGCCAGTGTGGCAATGGGGTCAGAGGTCACGGTCGCATGGGGCTCTTCGGTTGCTGCCCCGTTGAGTCCCCGTGGTCACGCCCGGCGTGGACGGCCTCCCTCACGCAGCCCAAGGTGAGGGTGCTCTGCCTGCAGGGTCCTCACTGTCACCACAATCACCTACACAACTTAGTATTTCTACATAACCCCACCTCTTAACATCTTTTTATTTTCTACTTCAGATATGTTATACTTTGAGTATCCTTCACTACACTCTAAGTACTCTCACTAACCCTTCTTTTATCCACAACTCCACTTTCTCTTTAGTAGAAACTTCTAAAGGCTGTTGTTAAAAGTATATTCTTTAGCCAAAAGATCTTTTAATCAGAGTATCTTGAGTGATAAATGCTGAAATGACAGCAAGGAGATGGAATTGGTTGGCATTGGTGTTATTTCCAAACCAGTGCTGACATTTTTTTTTTTTTTACATGTACAATAAAGTTTTTCCTCAAAATAAACCTAGCCTTGGATCGTCATCATCATTATGATGATGTCTGCAGAGGTTAAGAGACATGTTGAGGAAGGATTTAGAGATTGCTAGAATGAACCAAATTTTGGTTCTTTAGTTTAGCACTGGAGCTAGAAGATTAATGGGAGTTGAATCTTCATCATTATCATCACTTCTGCAGAGGTGGAGTGACAATGACAATTCCAACAATCATTCAGTCATTCCAATAGTCTTAACAGGCTAACAGTCATTCTTACAATCATGAATTCCTGATCGGTTCTAACAATATTTGAAGCTCAAGCCACCAAATTCTTTTTTTCCATGGAAACGTCCCCAAAACATCTCGCAACCTTTGCAGAGATGATGATGATGATGATGATGAGGACAGTGATTCCTGTCATTCACTGAAATTCTCTCTATTGAAAATGGAACAATGGAAATCACAAATGTAACCTTGTTTCTATATGCCGCCTTGACTTTCATACATGTCGAGTCAAATTTTGGCGTATCGCCTTGTCTGAAATGACTGGTGTCAGTGTGAAGTTGCATGTTTTTATATAAGGTTATAATATGTTTATATTTTAATAGCGTGCTTGTTTTTATAAATGCTTGTGTTATACCAAAGAAGCAGCAGATGATAGAAGCTGACCGGATTCAATCCACATAATGGTCACTTGAAGTGTCCAGATTGGTGTCTCCAAACTTTTAAAAGACTCCTCTGTCACCATCTCACTCACCAACAGCATCTGCTTGTCCCTCTTAGAGGTGGACGGATTGGGCAGAGAGGTGGAGCCCATGGCCAGGCAGTTTCTTCGTCTGAGGAGGAACCCTTTACCCGCTCGAATATCCGTGTCCCGGGCAGTCCATTGGCCCGCAGCACCACTAGCCGCTTAGATTCCCTCAACACCACAACTTCAGAAAACAGTGTTGGGGCCAGCAGCTTTGTGGGGCTACGCGTGATGGCCAAATGGTCATCCAACTCTTTCTTCTATTCTGGGACCATCACCCAGGACCTAGGAGAGAACCGCTTCCGACTGCTGTTCGATGACAACCAGGAATGTGAGGTGCAGGGGAAGGACATCCTTTTGTGCGACCCCATCCCCAAGGAGACAGAGGTCACGGCACTGACTGAGGAGGAGTACTTTAACACAGGTAAAGGGCTGTGTGGACTGTGTTTTGGGGAGTTAGGGGTATTTTGCAGTGTTGTGGTGATCTAAAGTTGATTATTTGTCTGTTGGAAGGTTGATGGATTAACATTTTTACACTATTTGCCCTTTTTTAAGCTCGTTTTAAGGTCGTACTTTGCTAGTTTTTCAGAACGCACTGCAAGTCATTCTCTTTTATTTATTTATTTATTTAATTTTTCCTTTTTTACTTTCAGTACAATTAAATATTATAAACCACTAAATGACCAATATATTACTATCAAATTAAAGATTGATCAAACCTAACCAACTAAATATCTTCTAAAAAGATAATAAAATCTTGTGTCTGTGTTTTGGGTGTGGCAGGTATTGTGAAGGGGCACAAGTTTCAAGGCTCCGATTTGCTGTATTGTGTGGAGAAGGATGGCCAGAGCACGTGGTACGGTAGGACTGCGGTGATTCTAACCATGGAGCAAGGCAACCGCTTGAGGGAGCAGTTTGGTCTTGGGCCATATGAACCTTCCACACCTCAGACTATGGCCTCGGATATCAGCCTTGGTGAGAATCTGGAGGTTTTTTTTTATTTTTTTATTTCAAAGCAGATGTTTAACATGGATGTTTATGCACCCAGTATGCACTTGACTTGCCATGAGCCCAATCGAGGCATTCAACTATTAGGCCTCGTTCAAAGTCCAAAAATTCACATTGCCGTGCCATATGAACACTGTCATGTCAGTGTGTATGACAACTAGGGCTGCAAAATAAATTTTATTGCACGATTTTACACGATGAATGTATTTTCATGAACTACGATAACAGATGAAATTATCACCCAGATACATCAGAGGCATGTTGTTACGTTGCTGGCAGACCCATTTAATTATATATATATATATATTTATATATATATATATATATATATATATATATATATATATATATATATATATATATATATATATATATAGATAGATAGATAGATAGATAGATAGATAGATAGATAGATAGATAGATAGATTAGAAACAAAGTAAATAAATAAAAAAAATGCAAGGCTTGTGCGTTTACTGTTCCATAAAATAGAAAAGATTGTTGGTGACTTTGATAGGACCATGGCAGGCCCTAGTATATGCCATAAGGAAGAATGCTAGTGTTGTAATCCAGTAGATTTAAGTGCTTTGCTGACATGAGTGCATTTAGAGCTAGAAATCATAGTTCCTGTATTCTATTACTGATTTTTGTTTTTGTGTGCGTGTGAGAACTCAGCAGCTGTGTTAGCAGCAAAACAGTTTTGAACAAACAAAAAAAACAAACCAGGTACATGCTTGGCGAAATAATTTCTCCTTTTTAATCAAGTTACTCAATGTTAAAAAAAAAAAAAAAAAGTGGCATCATTACAATTAGTTTTACATCATGTCTACATGTCCTCTGTGAGTTGTGTGGGGTGTTGAGTTAATTGTTAATCTTACTGCCTGATTCATTAAGATGTAATTTCCCCATTATCTGATTCCTCAAGGCATGTACACATGTTGAACAATTTTTTGTCCAAATGATTTACTGCAGTTGTCTTGTAAACGCACTCATTGTGATTGATTTGAAGATTCTTTTGCAAAATTGTTATTGCAAAACCGTATTCGGCATAGCTATTAATGAACAGCTTATACAGATTTCTCCCAGGTCAGAGGTTTGTGTACTAACAGAGCATGCTCTGTGTTTAGATAACTTGGTGGAAGGAAAGAGGAGGCGTAGAGGGAACGGGACTGAAGCAGAAACCCCAACCCGTAGCGCCACAAACAGCCTGAGAACACCGGGAAAAAGAAAATTTGCAAGCTCCACAGAAGACGAGAGGACCCCATCAAAGAGAGGGCGCAGAGGGGGCGGGGCTAGAGCGGGTACGACCATGCCCCGTATGGACAGTGATTAATGATGCACAGCTTCAGCAGAACGGCCTGACCTTAAGGACGTTGAGCAGTTTCTGCTTTGCAGTTTATAGTAGTTTTGTGATGTAATATTACACTTTTTATGTTTTATGGTATACATACATTTTAGGATCTATGATTTTATTGTTTTTAAATGTTTTTACTCTTTTTAAAAACACGTGCCCCCCGCCCCCTTCCCCCCCCACACACACACACTTTTTGTCAAAGCCTGAGAGAAAATTTGTTTTAAGAAACCTCTCATGTATTTTACACCATAAATTTATGATAAACCATTTTAAAGTGTGAATCAAGATTCTTTTCTTATAACGAGCTGCAGATCCTGTTCACTTACGGACATTGGTATGTTATTACTTGTTTACTTTTTGGGAGCACTTGGCGAGGCAGATGGAGTTGGTGTCCTTATCTCCTCACATGGTGGTGGCTATTTGTATCTTGTGTCTTCTGCTGTTAATTACTATCTCTAAATATGGGGTCTGGGTTTGCGGTTTTAAAGGGTCAGTAGGATCGAAGTTCCTCACTTCTTTGTTATTCACGCATTTAGGCTCGCGAATGGCACCATGTAATACATCTGGGAGTGGTGCCGAGCTGCCTTCTGATCCAAATGACCTGCTGGTGACCCATGGCCCTCTGCCGGAAAGCGGTGACCTCTTTATGGGGTTCGTGTTCATGCTGACTGCCTCCTCAGAGAATGACAGGGAGTCCAACCAGGCAGCCAGTGATGGCGAGGAAGGTGAGGGGAGGAAGACTTTCCAGTTATTTACAGTTTTGAAAAATAAATGTGGAGCGATTAACATACAAGAGCCACTTGCGGTCCCCTGAAGAAGCTATAGGAGGGTAGACCAATTTTGTAAAAAATAGTAGTGACCTTTGGAAAAAAAAAAAAAGATTTAGGCACTCTATGGCTGGAAATTACCATAGGCTCTCTGAAATGATATTTTCGCAATATTAGTCATGACGCGAGGTGATACTGTAATATGCTGAGTACTGCGATAACATGTTGCACTATATTGCAGTTTATTACCTTTTTATACTGCGAAAGCAGAAACTGCAATTTTTAAATGTCCTTTTATGAACTGCCATAGAAAAAAACCCACCACCATATGCATATACTTGCTAATGCTAATGCAGTACAACTCTATGCTACTTGTTTATGTTGGAGATGATGAGTATAAGGCCTGAAGCGAAGTTACAACACTGCTATGTAGCAGTTGGGGGTTAAACGGAACGCATAATAAACCACTGCCTGCCACCAGTCTTTGCAATAAACTGTTAATTACATCAATACTGCGTTTTTTGAAAATCATAAAACATAATACTGCAATATTCTAGTGTACTAATGAAAATGTCAATACCTGTAACACACATACCTCTTACTGTTTTGCTGGATTTAAATTGAATTAAATTTGCTGCTGTAGTCATATCTTTGGTTTACTACTTGTTAATTTTGCAGAACTGTAGTGGTTAACTATTACTTAACATTAAAATCTGGTGTTGGTAGAACTGACTTTTAATAGATTATCAAAAAAAAGAATAACAAAACTGTCCAGTGATCAGAAACTGACCTAAATGATGAAAGGTTGGAGGACAGCAGAATTGATGAAGACCTGCTGTAAAGACACATGATGCATACCCATGTTTAGTTTTCTATCCATTTGAATGAAATAAGATTTCATTCCAATCATATTAGAGTTTGGGAACATTTTGAGGAATTAAACTATTTAGACACTTTAGTCTGATTCCTGCTGCCAACACTGAACAGTTCTGATTCAGTAGAACTCTTAAATGGAGCATTTCATACCAAACCACTCTGAATCACTTTCTTTACATCTCAGCCATGTAGTGACACTTATGGCACTTGTACCTGGAGTTCTTCTCTTAAAGCATGCCATGTTTGTTGTTTTGTGTGTGTGTATGTATGTACTCTTGTTACATTTTGTGGGTGCAGTGGCTGATTCCCCACCTAAAATGTTTCCTCCTTTGTCATTAGAATATGTGCAGACAGCCCCATATAATAAGCGCTACACTAAAAGACAGCTCGAGGCTGGAGGAGGAATGATCCTGCCTGAGTTTAATGAAGAGCAGGTAAGGCCTGATTTTTAACCTCCAGCAATTTTAATTGCCACCTTTTTAAACATTCCTATTATAAAGTCACTTCTAAATGCTCACGTGGGTATTTTTATTCAGTGTAAAGCAGCCTATCAGAGCCTGCTCATAGCAGACCAGCATTGCCGCACCAGAACATACCTGCTATGCGTGGCAGGTGGAATTCCCTGCGTGTCCCAGCTCTGGGTGAGAGACTGCTGTCAGGAAAAGAAGCTGATGAATTACAGGAGCTACCTACTTCCTGCAGGCTTGGGGCCAGAGAAACGAATAATTGAATGGTAGAGGATTATTATGTGGTTAAAGCTTCTGATGGGGTTTCAAATTTTTAGTTGAAACATCAAAGTAATAAATTTTCTTTGTTGTCCTCAGGCATTCACGCTGTAGTCCTTTTAAAGCATTGAAGGTCCTGCTAATTTCAGAAGATTGTGTAGATTTGTGGACATCTATGCTTACTATGTGTGGAGCAGCCAAGGTCCATCAGCATGAGACAAACGGCAACAGTGCTGGTAGGTAGTGTGTTGTTTTATAGGGCACATATCATAGAAATCTAAATTTTCCTATTCAACCAAGAAAAAGTAATCTTCGCCTGTTCATGATGAACCTATATAGAGTGCCTGGATTGCCTGTCTTAAAGGCACAGAAAAAGCAGAGAAAGGGATAAAGAAAGTCACTTGATAATGGATTAGGCCAGTGTGTACATAAAGACAAAAATATTAAATGGACCACAGAGGGGACAATAATACACAAGGAAAAGTAACATGAAGCCCCTTTAATGGACATTTAATGACAGGAAGTAGACCATGTTGTGATCATTTTTTTAGCTATCAGTTTCCTTTTCCCCTCAGAGTAGAACCTTGTCCATACTGTGTGCATGTTTAGAGTCCTTCTCAAAAAGAAGAAAGGACTCGAGCCATGTTTTACTTCTCAAAGTGTTTCAGTTCCCTCACTGTGTCCTGTCCTTTGGGCCTGTTGGCAGATGTTCCAGCTGAGAAGTTTGATGTGGTGGTGGTGTCAGTGCACCCGTGTCCTCCAGAGGTGCTGAAGTCTGCCACGACTGCTGAGACTCCAGTGGTGTCCCTGGAGTGGCTAATTCAGAGTGTGATCTGTGGAGAACGTCTGGCCTATGACAGTCAGCCTGAGTACCGTCACGACTCCTTTCTTTAAGCGGCGCCCCTTCAGCCTGGCTCTGTCTTTTAAACGTCCTTGTCTGTTTTAGTGCATGCCTGCCTTTTACTGTATATAGTTTTAAGCTCTGTTTTTATGAAGTAATAAAAACTGTGTGTTTCTTTTTCTGGTTCGCTTTATTTTGCAATGCAGAAAATAATTCATGCATAAGACCAGTATTTACAGCAGTATAAATACACGTGCAGGTACTAACAGATACAAGTCGTATTTACAGCACAGAGTAGATTACCTCATATTACACTCTATTCACAACAGTCTACCATGAACACTTGGGTTGGCTCCACCAGGTGTAGTCTAGAGCCCAAAACTGCAAGTAAAAAGGAAAACATGTTGGTTTTTTGCAGTGATCAATAAGTTACACTCCAGACTAACTTCAGCTTTACTAGGCCTACCTTCCCAGCGTGCCTCCGGACTGTGTGTAATATTTATTGTAGTCTAGCCGCAGCAGCAGTTGAGCCAGATCAGAATTGATTTGGTGGTTACGCACACTCGACAGGATCTTGAACAGCAGGAACGACTGTCGACTAAAACCCTGTGGGACAGAAGCCTTTTACACCGACATCACCACTTTATCACTTTCATAAATAACATGCAAGTATCTTTAATAATTTAAATATGAAGACAGTAATCTTGGTAATCTGATTGAAAATTTAGAAAAAAGTTAACTGGACCAAGCAATCATGATGCATTAATTTATGATTAATTATTAAATTATTTGATTAATAATTTTGGTACAATTTTAAATATATACAGCATGGCAAAAGCATGACACGTTTTGTTATTTTATGTGAAAATAAGTACATGCCCTTTCAGTGGGTTGCACCCCACAGTCTACCTAATTTGGCACTCTGTTGATTTATTGTCCACTTTTGTGGCATTGCATATTGTGGGGATACCCAAACACAGCAATGCATATATTTTTAGTCCAAAATTCAACACACATGTCCCCTTCAGAAAACAGTAAAAGTGGCTTAGTTAGCAAACCTTGACCATAATGTCCAACTGAGCTGCTCCTCTCTCATCCAGTGGTCCCAGATTCTGACTCACCAGTGAACAAAAGTTGTGACAAAGATCCAGAATCTCATTCAAACAATGAAACACCTGTAAAAAAAACAAAAAGAATTTATTGTTAAAATAAAAGACATGTGAAAGGTAGTCGAGCCTTAATCTGCAGCATGTCACTAACCGGCTTGAGAAGGATGAAGGACTGGGCTAGGAGATTACTGAGAAAATGGTCATGAGCCAGCCGAATGCTCTCAAAATCTCGTGTAGAGTTGATCTGCTGCAGGAGCTGTGAGAACTGGGACTCCAGCACATCTACCTGATGAGGGATTAAATTGCAAGAACAATAAATAAGAGCTAAAACCAACTTGCTAAAAGATTTAAAAAGAAAACGCTCTCCTAGCTAAAGGCTGATACCTGTAGGTAGTACTGCAGGTTATCTACAAGGAAGGCCATATGGTTGCGTAGCCTCCACTTGACTGCGTCAGTCTGGTTAGACTTTAAGTGCTTCCGCTGCATCTGCAGAGCCCAGCAGTGCTGAAGCTCAGACTGAACCCGACGAACACTGAGCAGGTAACGAAACACTACGTTGTACCTGAAGTAGGCAAAAACAATATGCAATGAAAGGTGAATTAGAAATGTCCATCACTGTTTACTGTAGAGATGCACAACAACTTTGGAATCATATCAGCATTGGCAATTGTCAGATGTATAGATCAGAATCAGAATATTCTGATATGTTCTAATATTCCAATATTTGACTTAATGACATTAATCTATTGTACTATAGCATAACAGAAAATCAGCATTTTACTCATTTACTTTATTTGTTTTATTTATCTTTTATTCTCACAAGGTCCAGTATTACTAAATGTTTATGTATCAGCAGATATGTACTAAAAATACCGGATGTCATCTTCAACCTACATCTCTTACTGAATCTTTCACTGGGGTCAGCTGCAGCAGATATTCATGATCAACTTACTTTTCCAGCACAGCGGGGGTGAAGAGAATGTGTAGTGGCCACTGAACCTTGTAGGCCAATCCTAGTGCTGCCCACCCCGTAGACGGGGGCTCTCGAGGGGAAGACTCCTGAGGAGGAGTGGTGCCCTCCCGATTCCCAGTAGCCTCTGTTAGCATAGGTATGTGGTCAGTACAGTACAGTACTGTTAGAAAAATGATACATGTGTATATGTGTATTTATCCCATGATGCCATTATTATATATTTTTTCTACTGGAATATCACAGTCCTAGTTTGTATTTCCACCAGAATAGAAATGCAAATACTAAAAGGTAAGGTGATGTCATATTATGACTGATTAAGAGTCATTAGATTAACAATGATCTGGCGGTTGTATTAAAATACACACTATATGCACTAAAAATAAGATGCGATTTCTTTACGATTATGTAAGACACAAAAAATAGGATCCTAAAGATAATTCTGACTGTGACCAGTAAGTGGCGCCATGTGCCTTTCATTTGATGTCTTTGGAGGAAAAACAGGTCAGATGTGATGCGATTTTTATTCAGTACCAACCAGCAGGGACTTGCCGAAGCTTATGAAAAATGACAAGGAGCTTGCGCATATTCAGCCCAATACGAAATGGGGGATACCTTTGGCATCTTTCCCTTGATAGTCAATGGTTAGATGCAGGAGAGGCAACAGGTTGTCATCATCAAGGAGAACCTTATGAGCAGCTTGCTGAAAGGCCACATTCACATCTGCGTGAAAAAAGGTTGACAGAGTATGAATTATTATCCCTAATTATTGTTGCAAAGTTAGTTTGTTTACTTGGAATGCAACAGAAACCAACTAATACCATGTTCTGTAACAGCTGATGGTGGAGTTTTAAGCATATGCTGAGCAAGGTCAATGAAGACTTGGTACAGTTCACCCCGTCCCAACAAATAAAAATCCTTAATAATCTAAAAAAAAAAAGAAGAAAAAAAAAAGGAAAAACACTTATTAAACAGTTTTTTTTTTTTTACAGAAGAACATTTACCATACAGTACATCTACTTATTTACCTTGAGTTGTCCCAAAAGGTCAGACTCCTCAACCATCAAAGTCCAGAGGTGCTATTAGTGGAGAGGGAAGAGGGTTAGGTCTAGTAATGTTGGCATTTACACACAACATCATCAAAAAAAGACTATGTGCTTCATAGCCAACCTCTGCAACTGTGCTTCGTATGCCATCTATTACATTCTCAAAGTCCACCAGGCTAAAAAGCGACTGTTGTTTGAGTCTGTGGAGCTCTGCAGCAAACATATCCTCTTGGTGCTTCAGTATGGAGCCTGCAACAAGCACATCAGAACAGGCATTAACACTCTTCATTCAGTACACTCTGAGAAATAGCTAATTGCGATATTTATAATAAATATTGTAATTGTAATTTTGAACTGTGATTGATTTCTATAAATTAATCTAAACATTTTCTAGGAAGACTAGCACATCCAATTTTGCTGACTCCAAGTTGAAACCCTGATATCACAAAACACACCCAAAATTCTTCTCCAGTTTTATTTCTTTCCGTATTGCTATGTGGATTGTGAATGGTCTACGAAGTCCAAAGGGTATAGCGCTGTGCAGTGGAACCAAGGTGGGCAAGCTGACCAATCAGAGTACACTGGGTTCATCAGGAGGCAGCTCTTAAAGACTCTACCTTCCTCAAGGATAGAACAAAAGCAGTAGGAAAGGTTTGTGGATGTGGCTATTTACCGTATGTTTTATGTAAACCTATTCTAGTAAATCCCAAAAACAATGACCAACAGTGAAAGCGAGCATAACAGGTGCCCTGTAATAAAATGTAATAGTTTGAGTGTCAAACTTTCAAATTATATTTTATATATTATATTTATATATTATGTAAAAGAAAAAAAATAAAGTTCTCTACAGAAAACACCAAAATTCTCTAAAATAGGCAGAATCTGCCCTATTTATACAAGTTCCTAGTCGAGGAAGCATTAAACATTTTTTCACAAAGAAAACATTCAGTTTAAAATTTAACTGACAGGCCATTGATCACACTTCAGTGATGACTTCATGAGTGTAGTTTCTTTAATCTGCATTCATACCAGCTCTGGATGGACTGTGGTTATGGTTTTCAAACATCTGGACTGATTCCCCGACAAAGAGGATTTTTTCAGCCACTCGGACAGGAATGTATGACGGAAGCATCTCGACTCGCAAAGAGAACTGCTGAAGTGAAGGAGCAAGCATATTCTCCTCCTCAATCAGTCTCTACAAGAAGGAAAAACATACAATGGAAAATAAATCAACATTTTATAGTAACACTGAAGGAGCCCAAATACTAACTGCTGTACAAACAAAGAGCAAGGCTTTAACCCCTAAACTCGACATATTCCATTAATGAAATAAAACGTTATGTTGGATGGAGGTGTGTTTCTATGGTGAATTATTTGAATAGATCATCTATCAGGAGAAGACTTTTTAGGAGGTTGTGTTCTCTGAATGTACATAGTATTCTCAGCAGAAGAATCAAGATTCAGTACTAAGGTCGAGTGGCCCTGGAGCCTCAAGACCATCTCTCACTTCAATCTGACAAGTGCATGAAGCTTAAATAACCTCCAGATATTCCAAATAGAAACAGGGGGTCAAAATACTAAAACAATCAGGGCATCTCCGGCCACTTTCACTAACAATGAGCACAAACCCAGCCAAGCCTTAGAAATTCAACTTATGCCATAGCCTGTGGGAGGATGTTCTGGGCTCAGATTATGCTGAGTAAGTTAGCATTTGCATTTCAACAGTGATGTTATGAAAACACATCCGTGCCAGGGACAAATATGAGAACTTACGTAGAGCAAGAGATCACAGGGCCCATATCCTACTTTTTTGTGGTTTTAGGTACCAAAACAGCCAAAAGTGATTTTTACATGACCAGTTTCCAAACATTTGTTATGCCTTAGAATTTAGATACTGTGCCTCCAAGACTGACATGTGTAAATGAGGTCTGCTCTGACTGAAGCTCTTCTTAACGTCAACATAAATGGGCGGGGCAAAAAAAGTGTATACTGCAGGCTGTTTTACATATGGACTGTATAAACAGGTAATATTTACCTGGTAGATCAGACACTTAAAACAGAATAGCTTTTCCATGATTTGCTCCCTTCAACAGGTCTTTCCTCCTTACCAGGTCTTGCAGCTCTCTTAGTTGTTTCCCACTTAGGCCTCCGATGCCCAGGTCTTCCTCCTCTTCCTCCTGCGCTGCTGCAGCTCCTCCTGCGCTGGGGCCCTGCTTCACAAAGAACTCTTCACTCTGGTCCAGCAGAAGCCCATGAAGCATCCATGCTGCCAGTTGCTTATACATCACACCATGACACACTGCAAGAATCCTGTTTCAGAATAACAACAGGTCAGTTGTTGTTTTAAAGCAATTGAGTATTGCTGATAGCTCTGCTTCAGCTACGTATAACTGAGCATTAACAGTAACCATGAGCTCCTGTTTGACAGACTGTATTTGTGTTAAAGGTCACATTTTTACTATAGTCATGCATTTTTTCCCTGTTTCCATGGCAAAACTCAGCCTTGAAGGAAGAGACTGGCAAAAATTTTACGTAGTTGTTGAACCAAGACATGTTTTAAATTTGTACTTAACTCCAAACTTTGTTTTCTTTAGTTTAAAACTATAGAGATGAGGCTAATCTTGCCAACACTAGAACTCAATAGTCACCCACATTGCCTTTGTAAAAATACATTCCCAAACAGTCACTCAAACCTGCCTAAACTGCATCCAGATATCATGACTTACTGTAAGATATAAAAATGAACAACATGCTGTGTCCTAATCCACAGCGACAGTCTGCTCAACCATAATAAAGACATGGATGTGGGTTAATCATATTGAAAGACGTTTTGGTGATTTTGTGGTATTTTTTCACAAAAAACAGTTTAGGTTATTTAGGTTACTACTGAGTTCTACTGTTTGTTAGCAACATTAGCCTCGACTATCCAATTTTGAACTACAGCCCTATTTTGGCAGGTCAGATACATCTTTTACAATTTTTCATACAATCTTACATTTTGTCAAATTATTCATTTTTGGATTTGTCGCTCCGTCTGGCGCAAGTTGAAACTGTCCTAGACATATAGGTATAAAGTACTATAATACACCTGTGGCTTTAAATAATGTAGAAATCAATATTTACCAATAATTGTGCTTATCATCCTAATCCTATTAAAATCTAAATTGGCAGTCGGCAAAACCCTAAGTTTATTTAAAAAAAAAAACCCGCTGAGGTGGTCTTGGTGGTGTTATTACAATGTCATGTTCAAGACAAGTTTATTGGTTTCTGAAGAGAGTCGTGTCTTGAACAGAACCAACAAACCTACTGCATGGAGTACATAGGATTCTTTAACTACATGAGCTTACTTCTCTAAGGCCATCCGAACAGGTGGCAGTCCTCCACAGCTGTGCTTGTAAACAGTCTCTAGAATCTGGCAGCCGTGGATCTGATCAGGATGAGAAATCTTCTGTTAATTCATATTTACAAATCACTGTTGCAGTTATTCACTTAGTAATCCACCAACTAAATCACTAACCTTTTGAGATTTGATGGTCTCCACAACAACCATCACAGATGGGAAGAGCAACTGAAACTAATCAGCAGGAAAGACAGAGAGAGAGACACTAATCAATTCCATCATTTAAAAAATGCACACTGAACAAAAGGTTATAAACTATTTTTTGGACACAACTTTTAAAAATGACCCTCACCATTTTCAAGTATGACACATTCTGGATATTTATTGTATAATAACTTTATAATACCTTTATTCTCTAGGCTATGCAGGCAGTTATTATGAAATTATCTTCAGCATCTACATTATCTATCATTTCTTCACACTATTATCTATTATAATTACTCATTATTCAGTAACTATTATCATAATTGTTCAATTTCATATTATATAAATATTTTTGCTCCATATTACTATATAAAACATTAATTCCAAACTTTCGAATGGTGATTGCATGGTAACACATATCATGAGGTATTAAATCAAATTGATCTTTGCTACCTGTTCCAGCATGTAGTTTACATGTGAAATGGAGAGATGTGGATCACCAAGAAACTGGGGGAAGAAAAAAAAATCAATCACAAAAAAAGACTAAATATCAATCATAAACACGATAACTGTATTAAAATTGAACTGTAGACATCAAACCTCTTGCTCAAGGTCCAATAAGGCTTGTCTGTAAGGCTGCAACATAGAATGCAGGCCAGTGCAGAAAGCCCGTAGGTATATCCCATGAAGTCCAGTTTGGCTCGGCTGGTTTGAATAGTGCTCCTGAGTGACCATATAGAGCATCAGAAATAAAGAACAATAAATAAAACACTGGCCCGACATGTTCACATTTCAGCAGTTTTTAGAATAACGTTACACGTACTTGTTGGTGGACATGACCCGTGTGCTGCTCTATGAACTCTGTAAAGCGCATGTAGTCCGTGCCCATTTTACACAGGCGGTTCAGGACGCTGGTTTCACTCGGGTGAAGAAAGGGAAGGTCTTGGGACACCTGCAACAAACACGAATCAAGCTGAATCCGAAATGACTTTCTAATGGACTAACAGGACCATGTGCAATGCAGAAACCTGATTCAGTTCCAAAATGCCATTTAAATATGTTTGGTGCCCGTTTTGTTTTACTGTGGATAAGAACAATGTTCTAGCATTACATTCTCAGATACTGTGCTAAAATGCCTAATTTGTATTAATTTTACAACTTTTCATTCATTTAACCCACATTGTTTTGCAATCACTGAGCATTTTGGTATATTCACTTAACCCGGTATTTATAGTTTTATCAGCTCCACCTACCATTTAGATGTCCTTTGTAGCTCTACAACTACAGACTGTAGTCCATCTATTTCTCTACATACTTTGTCACCCCACCTTTTCCGCATTCATTATTGATCAGGACACCCACAGAGCAGGTACTTTTTGGGTGGTGGATCATTCTGGTGGTTGCATGTTAGTGAGTGTTGCACTGGAGTAAATGGATCAAACACTGTGTGTAGATGTAAAGTCAAAGACAGATAGCCCAATTGCTGCTGAGCAGTTTTTGTCGCTCAACCTCTAGTCACTGGGCACTTCCCACAGGACACTGTATGGATAGTTTGGTTGGTGGACTATTCTCAGTCCAGCAGTGACACTGAGGAGTTTATAAACTCCAGCAGCACTGCTGTGTCACTGAGACTAATCCACCACCTAAATAAGAGTGGTCCTGATTATTGATGGACAGGGTAAAGATGGAAAATTATACGGGACTTGGAAATAGAAATACAGAAATAGAAAGACTGAGGCCGATTTATACATTGTTCAAAGACATGGACCTGTGGGACTCATAACTTGTAGCTTAATTATAATGTAAATGTTAAAGACATGATCTAAGAATAGGTCTTATGTCTTCTGTTTGGTCCTTCTTTGTACCTTTTTCATTTTAATATAAACCAAATATAACAGCAAAAAGGTAAAGGTGGCATAACAAAAAAGAAAAAAAAAGAAAAAGCAGAGAAACAGATGAACTACAGTCTGTATTTTTAGAAAGCTTCAAAAAGGAAAAACAGTACAGAAATATGGAGGTGTACTGAATCAAGTGCTCACAAGGTTAAGCCACTATTTCATGGCTCATGCAGAGCACACTGAGACCAACCATCTGGAGGTTTCTAACTGCTTTCTGCAGGCTCAAAGATACAATTAACCAAAACATGTGTTTATTATTTAAGAAGAAGCTATTATTAAAAACAAAACATGATGATCTGACTATTCCTATCACTGCTAGAATTTAGTATGAGGAATGAATAAAAACATTCACAGTGTAGGAGACCCAAGCCCTCATATTTAGGTTCCCGGATGAACAAATGTATTACTATATTCTTTACTAAACTAAATCGTGTAATATAATTCAAGTATATACAGTATGTGTCATATTTCATTCAGTTACATTAACGCTGCAGAACATGCACAAAATAATGAAATACCTGTAGCCCATTTCGTTTATTCCACGTGAATATGGTACCAGGATATCCGCTTAAAGCAAGCAGCAGCTCGTGAATCATGGCTACAGATGATTATTCAAAATACCAGATAATAAAGTACAATAATGTCCATAGAAACTCTACAGTTAGCTAGCTAGCCTGATAAACGGAACAGCTAATATCAACACCGCCAAAAGCGCCGCTGCGTAGGGAGATGTAGTCCTTCCGCATAGGGTGTAGGGAAATGTAGTTCTTCGGTCTGCGGCTGGGAAATGTAGTCCCTCTTCTCCAGTGTTCCTTAATATTGTTGTGCCTTCTACTTAAGCCTAACCTGTTATGTGGAGTCGGTGAAAAGAAGCTCTTTAAAGGTTCTCATTTTGCGTATTGTTGTTTCGTGGCTTAGCTAGTGTTGTTCTGTTGTCCTTTTTATTCTAGCTTGGGTTTGTTGAACCATGCTACATAATCAAGGCGTTTCTAAGTGAAATGGTCAACTTTAGCTAGCTAGCGTGCTAATGTAGGTTAGCGCTTAAAGACCTGCTAGCTAATACATCATTCTGGCTATGAAATGTGACTAACCACTCCCGATTTGAAAGGTTGGGGTGTAACTGAGATATATTTAGGTAGAAGCTTGTCGATGAGGCTTGAATGTATGCTTATGACTAGACAGCGTTGACCAGGTAGGGCACTAGCATCGACAAATTACTGTAACAGTGATATACGAGCACAGTGTATATGGCACTGAGGGGCGAGCTAATTGCCCAAACAGGCATAGATACTCCAGGAACCACATTTGATCTAACATGATTTGATCTAATTTACCAGTGTTATGGCCTGAGTTGTATGTATAGATGGCATTGTTGACAGTAGCTGCATGTTTACATGCTAAACAGGCACTTTCCACAGCTCAACAGTTGGCGTGGGGGGCTTGCTGGGGGGACATGAAATGAGGGTATAGCCACCCTCCCAAATGAGGTCATCTTTTGAATGTGTTCCTGTCCTGTTGTACTTCAGGGATGGCTGAGGGGAGTGGAGGAGATGTTTCTGAGTTTCTTAGCCAAAACCCCCACCTGGCACAATGGGTGGAATCTTTAAAAGAGCACAATGAAACCACTAAGCAGTGGCTTGCCAGACGAGAATTTGTCCTTCGCAACATGGAGGTCTTTCCTACCATCCAACCAGGGACCATGACACCTAGTCTGGATAGACTTCTTTCTCTGTCCAAGGTTTGGGCCAACCATGTGTTCTTGGGCTGCCGGTAAGCGCTCTGTCCTGACCTCATCATATGGTGCATTCTTGTCACTGTGGATTAGATTTTGAACATGAGCTTGTTTTGTAGATATCCCCAGCCTGTGATGAACAAGGTGAACGATATGGCCGAGGGGATCACTGTGAACGAAGCTGATATGTGCATTCATAAGACACGAAGTGAAATTGTAGGAAAAGGGAAAAGGCCTGCTGCTACAGGTGAGATAGTGTATGATCTTTTCCCTTAATGAATTGTAGTTATTGGTATTTATTAATACAGCATGTTAAGGTGTTTAAAAATAAAAACGTTAATATTTCAATGTTAATGGTAAGCTACAGAAGAATGAAAAAGATGAAGTACTTAGATCATATGTTATGTAAATATATTAACTGTCTATATTGTGTATTACTGTTCTTTTTATTTTTTAATTTTGTTTCTTCTTAAAGAGCTACATTTTGCTGCATGCAAGTACAATGACAATAAAGTATTATATTCTATCTATTCTACTTTATTCTATTCTGTTTTATGGTACAGTTAACATTGTAAAAGTAACTTTCAGGGAGATATGTTCAGATGCAACAGGACTTTAATCTTGTTTATACCGCCACTTCTGTAGAGGACGTTGCTTATTAATAAGGCTTTATGTCAAACAAATTAGAAAGCTTTACATGGCAGCTGCTCTTTCATGTCAGAGTCTCCTCTAAAGACATTATACACACTATGCACAAGGCACATATTTCTGAATGTAGAGGCTCACTCTACCAGTATGATGAAGAATACACTGTTACAAAAAATTGGGACTGTCTGAAGCTGGTAAAGGAGAAAACCCTTAGCACTGTTAGTATGTTTGGTTTTTCTGTATATACTCTCATCTTCAAATCGTTGGACCCAGAAGGAAGTGTCTGATTGCAAAATACCACTTTCAGAAGTACTGACTCTCTGTATGGTGTTGAGCCTCCATATTTGCTAATGCAACATGCCAGACAGCTCAGCATGGAGCTGTAGAGGTTCCTAATGGTGTCCTGTGATAATCCATCTCATGCAGCTTGAATATTCTCACGCAGTCCCTGCAGATTTTAGTGTGCCATAGTGTGAAGGTGGAGTGACACCCTTGCACTTATCGCAGTGCCTCCAACTACAGATCTTTTGACCTTCTCCACCAAGACAAAAGCAGGACTCATCACTGAAGATAAGCTTCTGCCATTCTGAGTCACTCTGTTACACTCTGGCACGACACCATTGCAGTCTTTGGTGATGTTGACATGTTGTCAAGGGCAGTCCTCCTAACAGTCTTCGTGCATGTAGTCCTGCGTTGTGCAGCTGTCTGCCAGTGGTGCTGGGAGATGACTCACAGAGGGCGTTAGTGAATGTCTGCCGTCGTAGCTGTTGGCTCACTCCGTTCTTGTCGGACAATCCCTGGGTTGTCCCTGTCTGTGGTTCGTAGGTAGGTCGCCAAGATCCTTCAAAGTGATTGGTGTGTGCATTCTTTTATCGACTGCCATCAACAGTGTGCTATGGCACAACCAATATGGCATGAATTAGATGAGTAAGACCATCACGTTTCCTGGAGCCTACATAGCAACCCCACTCCTAACGTGTCCAGCTGCTCCAATTGCTTTTGAACTCTTCTCCGAGGCATTCTTCTTCTGGAAAGGATGCTACCAACACAACTACACAAGTCAGAATGGAATGCACACACAACAGGATGACTGTATAGGCAGTCAGGTACAGTGATGAGGCCCGTCCTTGCTTGTTTATGTGTGGCCGAGCATAAAACCTAAATCTTTCATCTTTCAATCATGTCCTATGATGTCAAGCCTACCCACCAAGTTTCATTCCTATCAGTTGATTCCTTCTGGGTGCAACTATTTTTATTGGATGATGTGTGTGTATATGCTCATTCCGAAATTGATGCCTCCAATATGCGAGTGAAGACACAAACTGATTTTTCCCCAACATTCTTCTGTTGTACGAGGATTTAGCTGACAACCTTTCTGGAACATCAGTTTTTCTTCCTTCATGTTACAGAACACACTTTTAGTGGAAGACTCGCTCTCTGACTGTGCAGTCATGCTCTTGTAACATGAGTAGAATGTGGTTTGGTGTTGTGATGGTGACCTAGACATGGACGTCCCTAAAACAGGCCATAGATGCTGTTCCAATATGTGTATGTAGCATATGTATGTGGAGGTGTTGGCGTCGGTATCAGTCTGGATTAGTATTAGTTATTTCCTCTGGCCCAAAGAAAGCAAAACAACATTTTCAAAAACTATCTGCAAGATTGACTAGTCAGACTACATTGCACATTTCCCCCGGGAATCAATGCATTTCAGATGCAGGTGGAAAACTAATCAAATTTAGTTTTCAGTTATGATATGATTTTGGCTTCCAGCACTTATGAAACCAAGCTTATTGGCACAAAATGATTATAATGGTGTCACTTTCCATTTCACAGTGATGTTCATGTTTTCTGTTGTGTTAAAAAAAATCCAGCGCAACACTTTTTAATGTGTGTGTTTGAGTGGAGTTATTTCTACAGGTAAAAAAAATCCACTGTTAAAAGACTTCTTCAAGTTCACTGAGGTTGAGGTCTTAGTTTTTAGTTTAGTATCGACCTAATTAATAACAGTGTTATAGGTTTTTGGAATAATCCAGCACCCGTAATTTTAGATGAGCTTGAACACCGAAGGTCTGGATATGGTTGACAACTGACAGTTTTAATTTACATTTGTGGATGCGGTGATGAATACAGATTCAAGGCAGTTTTTTACATGGGTGTCTGAGGGATGGAAGGTCACAGACATTAAGTGGTGATTCTCACCGTTGCCCTTCATACACAGAGAATTCTCCAGGTTCCCTAAACCTGATTGCATTCAGCACCACTGAGGATGAAATACCTGAAATACTTTCGATTGCTTGTTGAGTATTGTTGTTTTTAAACTGTCGGATTTTTGTTGCTGGTCTATTGTTTGGCAAAGTGCTGAGCCTCCACCAATCTTTAGGCATAAAGGGCTAGGCGTTTCCTTAATGCTTCTAGTATACACAAGCGTAATTCCATTACCAAGAGGTGAGATTCTAGTCTTAAATGTCCTGTGGGCCAGCTTTCTTAGAACATGTTTCAGCCATGAGTTTTAGTTATGATTTTACTGTGCCTTTAAGACTAATGCCTGTAAATTAGTTCTTTTATGACTGGCTGTCCTGTATCGTTATTTGTTAACCTCATCACTTTTGTTTTAATACCACATGCAGTCCCAGATGCTGGCAGCTGTGTGAAGAAGAGCAAAACTGGCCCAAATGACACTGATGGCAAAGCTGTAGAACGGAATAGTGGACATCCAATTGCTGCTCCTGTCAAATCTGGCCCCTCGCCAGGGGCCCCTGCAGAACACCAGCCTTTCTTTAATCGCCTCTATAAAGCTGTTGCCTGGAAGCTGGTGTCTGCGGGAGGTTTCGGACCAAACCTGGACCACTTCGAAATCCTGCGCACCTGCGTGGAGTCGTGCAAGGCCAGCCTGAGCTGTGTGTTCGTTCCTCTCAAAGACATTCCTGACCTGCCTGCCGGCTGCACCCAAAAGGAGGGCCAGGTATGTGAACTGCGCTGCCAGTCTGTCTACATGGGCACGGGATACGGCCGTGACGACTGTGCAGCCAGGGCAATGGCCTCTAAGGAGGCCCTCAAAATATTTCAAGGCCGGAAGGTGACGGTGAAGTTGTCCCGGCGCAGGTTTCGAGGACGAGATGCGGAGGACTTGGTGCTGCTGGACGAACAGCCCAGAAGCTCTACTTTGCCCCCCGCCCTCAGCTATCCTTTTTAGGGTGACCAGTACATTTTCTTTGTTCTGTAGTGCTGGTAACACTGGTACATTCATAAAGCTGTTGTAGTTGAGCCTCATGTTTCACTTCCAAAGAGTTTTACCTGCGCTCGTTGGCTATTTTATCAGAAACAGTTACCATATAGGTGCACTTTGTAGGTTTGCTATTTCAGACTGTAGGTCATCTAATGCTGCACCCTTATTAGGTGCCCTGATCATCGATTGGGGCTAAAAGATTAATAGATTCTATATTAAAGTTGTAATTACTTGTCGTTTTAATTGTACATGATACAATCAACAATCTTGTCTTAGGTGGTGAACATTAACCTAACAACTGAGCTTTCAAACGACCTGTAGTTCAGTTAGACCAATCGAAGGCAGACATATCATCCAGCATCGAAACAACATCTAACTGGTCAATTTGGCCTGTTCAGTGTTTAGATCTCAAGCCAGTGGATGCTCTGGTCTGGGTAAAAAAGGCCTAAGCTTTAATTTACAGTAAGGAATTGCAATTTAATTCACATTCACAATCGTAATCAGAAAAAGAGCAATTAAAATGTTTAACCCTACTACAGGCACGCCTTTTTCAGTCCGCGGATTGTGTTAGTCATCATCTCTCTTCATCAGCACAGGTCCACTCCTGGCTGGATAGGTTTGGTGGGATGGATGTTCAAAGCTAGTAGTGTTGCTGATTTGGAAAAACTACAGCAACTCAGCTGTGCATTATAATCATATGTGTGCATCGTGCCACTACCGCGTAAGCACCACTGCCAAATAATACCTGTTTAGCAGTGATGCTGCATGATGGTCCTTTCCATTGGTGACCAGGGTAGAGGTCATCATAGATGATCTATAGTCAATACCTGCAAACCTACAAAGAGCACCTGTGTGTGCAGTGAGAGTAAATGCACGGTAGGTTTTGGAACGCAGTCTCCACTTCAGTTGCAGACGGTGATGTTACATAAATGATGCGGTGTGTTTGAAAAACAGAGGTTTCTGCTCAAGTCAGTAGTGATGGGCCTTTTATGGATGGAAGACGCACTGCTACAGGATGTTCGACTGTCCTTGAATGTTGTTGATTTTACATTACAGTTCGTAAAGTGAACATGCAGTTATGTCTAAACGTTGGGGCAACCCAGGTTTCACATGTTGATTTTTTTTTTATTATTGAATTTTTTTTACCTTTTCCTTTTTTTTTTTCCATTTTTTTATTGGATAATAAGTAAACACATCCTCTATAGCAGTGGTCTCCAACCCTCCCCCAGGGAAAGCTACTTTCCTGGGTCTAGATCTTATAACTTGCTACATCCACTGATCAACTGTTTCCCCAAGTCCCTGCTTGGCTCAGTCAGATGTTATTGTGTTAAGTAGGAGGTGGAGCAGTTTATTAAATACAGCTTGGACTACACTGTACACTCACGCAGGAAAGTAGCTCTCCAGGAGGATTGTTGATACCACTGCTCCGTAGGGAGCACACCTCTGCACATTTTAGCCTTGTTCAGACTGACTGATATGATTGTCTCGACAGCAAAAACCACATGACATTTGGTGAGATCAGAGGTTTGAAGGTGGTCACATTTGGAGGAGGTTTGAAATGAGATTTCCATTGGATTTTTCCCCCCTTGGATGTGTCTCAGTCTGGATGCTCACATTGGATTTCGAAGTGGTTTTTGCATCATTTGCAACCCAACAAATGATACAGATGTCAAATCCAGAGGGATGGAAGTGCTGGGATTTGCTGCATGGTTACTGACAGCTACGCCATTACATCATCAACTCATTCGAATAGGGCAGCGACGTCTGGACACACAAATCCGATCTGATCAGTTAATAAATAACTGCAGTGTGGGCGGTTGTGTCAAAAGATATAAGTTTGCCTGCTGTCTGAATATTGCCTTTAATGCACTATTACTGATTATTTGTTGAATTACACAAATTGGAGAAAAATGACAAACTTATATTTAATGTTTATTTTTTTTCCCCCAATATGTTAAACTCAGCACATAGGTGCAGAAGGGTGCGGAAGTGCGTTGTCTGTGTAGGTTGTATTAACTTGGCACACTTAGGAAATTGACAAACTGGGTCATACAGCAGTACTCCATGCAGGAGGTAATGGCAGACAAAAAGATTTAGTTGGCTTTGTTTGGTTTATGCTTCCTTAAATAAACATGTTTAAAAGGCTGCTGTTTTTAATTTTTGTATTTTATGTTAAATTAAATATGATTATATTATATTAGCCAAGCGTTAGGTTGAAGAAATAAGAAAACTGCCATTTGCTGATCCTGGTTGTCAAATATTTAATGTCTTTGAGTGTCTAATAAAGCATTACCCTGATTGAAATACTGAGCTTTCCCCAAGGTGTATAGACTTGTAGAGTGATCCTTCACAAAAGCAAAGGTTCTCTATGAATGGATGTGAAGCTAGAACAATTTTGGATTATTTAACTGCTTTTTTTTTTTTTTTTAAGAGTGTACATGATGTTAAAGGATCAGATATCAGTCTGGGATAGGTTATTCTCTTAGACTGGCTTTGTCTTTGGAACTAAACTTACTAATGCGGATAGCAGTGTGTCATCACTCTTTGTTATTTTGCATTTCCTCTGATTGATATGTGACTCATTACCTGTTCATTTGAACTGCTTTAATACTAATGTTAAACCCATTTGACTGTTCTGTTATTGAAATATTCAGTAGCTTGATTTTGAAGATAAGCTGTTCTTTCTTTACCACAATAAATCAGAAAACTGCTATTTAGTTCAAAATATTGTGTGTTTGATGACTGACTGATATTGGCTCCTGTGTAAGCGTTTGGTAATGCAGGACTCACTCAGAGTTCAGTTTGTCTCAGGAGTTTGTTATGCAGTATTGAACCCACTTGTTTCTGTTAAATCAGCTTAGTCACGCTCATAACATAAGCCCACTGTATTTTATGAGTAATTCATTACAACATAAACAGACTCATTCAGAGTGGTTTGATGCACAATGGTGCGTTCTTGAGAAAGTAACAGTTGTTCACAGTGAAGGTGATGGGTACCCACACATCTGATGTGTTAACAGATTGGCCCCAGAAAGGCATTAGAAAAATGAGCTATGAAGACATTGCGTTAACATGCACTTATTAATCTGGTCTTAATCAGATTTTTGGAGTTATCTGTTTAAAGGGCTCATGTAAACAGCATACGCTGATTTCTTAGTTTGGATTGAGGCCCAAAAGATCTTAGCATTAGAATGTTAGCTCAGTAATCTGTTTTCTCAGAGTATATTTACCTTTACTCTGATTTCTTTCATTTTTTGAAAAGAATGTGCTATCGGAATAAGAAAGCAATGTTTAACACCGTAACCATGAAATGGCAACAAAACACTTTTGGGAGTGACACTGAAACCAAGCGCAAGCTGGACGATTTAAAATATTTGTCGTCTTCTAGATGACACGTGCCTCAGTGCTGGGCCATGATGTTTGACTTCTGTGTTATTTCACATTGTACTCTGTGAGTTTATTGGCCAGTTGGGAAGTAGAAATCTAAATACAGACTAACTCACGTAGCCTCATGTATGATTACTCTAGTGTATGTAAACGTGCCGATTGGATTACTGACAAAGTCTGACTTTCTGCAGTTACTGTATTATAAGGTGCGTTTAAGTGCACTCAAGGTTTTGGCCTCTGTTTGCCAACAAAACAACAACGAGCGTAATGAGACTGAGCATTACTCCTTATTCTGTGGTCTTGGGAAAAGTTTAACATGGATTTGGAAGCATGTTAGCATCTTGGGCAAGAACAGAATCTACACACACTACAGTACACAAAGGAGCAAATAGTTCTGCAGTTTACAAAACATGAGTCTGACATCTATACCCTTTTCAAGAACAAAATAAAGAACACTTAAAAAGATATTGGTATATGAGGTATATGAGGATGAAGATATATGAGGGCTGATGTTCCTAGGGCCATCAAAGGAAAAACAGCCCCAAAATATCACAGAGACCTCCCACATACTTAACAGTGGGGGGTAGATTGTTGTCTGTGTAAACATCCTTCTTTTTTTGCCAGTGTTTGGTACCAAAAAGGTCCCTTTGTGGTTCATCTGACCATAGTAGCTGGATCCATCTATAGGTCCAGTAGTATCTAGTGAACTCAAGGTGCCTACGTTTGTGGTTAAATGAAACAAAATGGCTTTCTTCCTGCACACCTTCCAATTTTATGACCTTTTCTTTTGCCCATCTTTACCAAGTGTGCCAATTATTATGAAACTGACTGTACATAAATGAGTAGCTCACACCCACTGCTGAACAGTTTACAGGGGAGGGGTGGTTTTTTAGCAGGGTCATATAAAGTGCCTGTTACTGTAGCGTGTGCTACAAGCACTAAGGACAGTTTTGGGTTACTAGGCTAGTTGACTGCAGGAGAGTGTCAAGCAAGAGATTGTGTCCACCTTCTGTTAAACAAGCAGACTTTGTAGACAGTCCAGCTTGTTATTCAGATATTCCATTCCACCTTAAAACCCCACAGACTTTTCAGAAAATTCAGAATCCTGAAATGGATGAGATATAAGCAAAGTCATTCATAGAGGTTTGAAATGTTCCGTTCTGGAAAAACTTGATGAGCCAGAATACTTTACATGGTGATAATAGGAACCGTAAGTCCACCTTTAGTCCCTAACAGAAAGTTATTACATGAAATGGTTGTAAATATCCTGGCTTTTATCTGTCACATGGTTTTATGATAAATTTGGCCTAGAATGTATTTAATCCATTTATTTTAAACAGTTCATGTTGAAGGGGTACATGCAGGGTGTTGTGAGAAAAAAATAATACCCTAAAACTGTAAATCGTCACTGTCCAAATCCAAACAAGTACCTTCACAATGGCAGATTTACAGAAGAACCCAACAAAAACCTCTTTAGACCTTTAGTTTTATTGTAAATCAATGAAATCATTTTTTATGAAAGCAAGTTGGGCCATTTCCATTCATCCTGGAATTTTCACACAGGGTATACGGCAGCTGTTGTGTTCAAATGATGCATAAAAATAAAAATCAACAAAAATGGAGACACATGTTTTCTTTGGACAGTGACTATATACACAGGTAAAGGGAGGAGGAAGTGTTGGATTGCAATGCCATTCAGAGATAAAAAGATCAGATTTACCAGGAATGATAAGTGATGATACATTTAGACTATGGGCAGTATTCATTGAGCTACACATACAGAAATAGTGTCTCTCAGTATGGTGTTGGGTCGCCATGTTTGCTAACACTGCCAGACAGTTTGTTAGATCTCACTCTCCGTGATCTGTGTAGGTCTCACAGATCCTTCATGTTGCTGATGCATGCCTTTTACTATCCTCTACTGCCAACAGCTTGCTATGGTACTGTCCGTATAACCGGTATGCTGTATGATATCTTAATAAGCTTCCCAGACCCCTATAATGCGCCCCCACCCCCCTCTTCAAACTGCTCAAATTACTTTTGACCTCTTCTCTAAGGCATACTTCACTTACAAAGAATTCCACCAGCACAGCAGCATTCAGAATGGAAAGCCCGCGCAACAGGGTGAACTTATATAGTCAGTCAGGTACAGAGATAAGGCCCGTCACATGCATGTAAAACTTCACATGTCTCACGATGTCAGACGTTTTTAATGATGAGTGTATAAACTCTATATAATGATCTATAAACTCTAAGACTCTTGGTCTACTGGTTGTTTAGTTTATAGTAAATAAAATGGTTTACTTTGTGTTGTAGATATGGTGACCCCTGGTTCTTATCAGCACTACTGTAAATAAAGTCTGTAGGGTTCTCTGAATGACTGACATCTCAACATTTTGAAAAGTTGATGGAATTCTCTTTACATGGTGGAGCTGCTGATGAACAGGAAGCCAAGCTCCGTTTGGTGTCTGTAACTCACGTTTATGTAATAGCAGACAGTTCTGATGTTTTGCTGGGGTCCGTGATGAAGCACTTTGCTCGCATTAGGCTTCAGGCCTCTGCAATTTCTGGCGGGTCTCTTTTTGACCCCTAATCGTCAAGTGAAGTCACTGTCTACTAGACATCAGCTTTAATTGGTCAATATGACATTTTCAGAGTGCTTAGTCACTTAGTCCTTCACGTTCTCAGCGTAACAGCGGAGCAGATAAAACATGTTGACACTTTCGTCATCTGCTGGCACCAGCAGAAAAAACAGGCTTTTCACGAATGTTAGCCAGTTATTAAAGCTGTGAGCTGTAGTCCCACACCTGTAGGTCTGGAGAGGGTGTTTTTCGTGGGCTTAAAGAAGCCCAGCAGCAGCGTGTAACTCGGATCTCATGCCAAACGTCCTCTGGCATCCTCTGGCACTTTGTTAAATATTAATAAACATAAATGAACCTAACACAGAGTGAAGGCACCCAGTCGGATGGCTGGCTTGATGGACAGCTCAGGCAATTTAAAAGTGTGTCCTGGAGCCTGCTTTCGTGTTGGCCTCCATAAATGGGTAGCCTCGGAGGCAAACCTCATCTTGGGGTAAACAGTCAGTGCCCTTTTTCCATCCTTTTCCTCCCTTTTTTCCCTTTATGAGTCAGACAACTCCAAAACAGATTTCACTTCAGTATGTGCCTGTTGAAGTTAGGAGCCTAAGAGGTGGAAGGATTTAGTCTGACAGAATGATGGTGCATTAAACTGCATTATTCACACATGGATACAATTTTTACCTTTCTTACTTTGGCAGTAATCGTGGTGATGTGTGTCATTTGTGCATGGTAACAAGTCAACAATTAATTCAGACTAGTTTGGTGTGAAATACTCTTTTTAGAGAAACCGTTCACTACATGGCAGTCTGGCACGACATGGTTGCAGTCTTTGGCGACGTTGGCGTGGTGTTAAAGGCAGTTGTCATAATGTGCAGCCATACAAAACGCAATAAAATGATCACCAGACAGTAGTGTTTAACACAGACACCTTTACTCTGAACCTGTTTCAAATCAAATCAAATCACTTTTACTGTCACATCACATTTTCACAGGTGTACAGGCGTGTGAAAAACTTGCAAGGTGCATAGTCCCTTACAGTACTTAAATAAAAAAATATATATTAGACAATAAATATATACAATACTAAGCACAAAACCTCTGTTTATACTAATTTACAGTTATGAATAAAAACTATGATATATGCAGATGTACACATTTCCATATAGCACTATGGTAAGGCTGAGGTAGATGAGATATATATATATATATATATATATATATATATATACTACAGGTATACAGTATGAATGGAAGATAACAGTAGGTCAGTCTATATGCAAGTATAAATATGCTAATGTAAATGTTTTTGCTGTATAAGTGTTTTTTGCTTACCTGTTTACCACTGGGACGATAATGCTCATTGCTGCTAGCCTCTCTGTGCCACTTCCTGTGTTGCTTTAGCATCAGACTCCTCGGATTTGTTTTCCCACACTCAAAGCAGTGTGTGTATATGGATAGGAGTGCAGGTCCTGGGGGTGCATTTTTATTGATCTGTCTTGTGTGTGTGTAGGGTGGCGGGGCTATCAACACAATGTCACATCGTCACAAAAATCTGGAGAATCTATACTGGATTGTCTGATGGGACTATGGTGAAAAGTATGAATGGAATGTGGTGGGCAATATAGTATGAATTTAATCTACTCGTCCATCCTTCTATATTTATTCATCTATCTATCACTCAGTCCATCTGTCTATCCCTCCATCTGTTTATCCATCCATCTATTCACTTTTCCTTCCTTCCTTCCTTCCATCCATCCATCCATCCATCCTACTTCAGTCGTTTTTAGTGACTGGTCACATTAACACTGTATTTGGTTTTTGTGAAATAATCATAGAGCGTTTTACAGTGGCTTGACGTTAGCATTCCACTAAGAAATGCAGTTCCTTTAGTGTATAGTGCTGTTGCAGCCATAAGCTATTGGATGAGGAGAAGACTATCATCTATTGCTGTATATTGCAGTTGATTGTGGTATATATTTTTTGTTGTATAATAATAAACATATAATAACCTTATCCTGTGTAATACATCACCAAATTACCACTGCACGACCTACATAGTACCAGTTCTGCAGCTCGTCTGTGGCTGAATCTGAAACAGCTCCTCATAAGTACTTTACTGAAAGCCTGTGATATTGATGGTGGAGTTGTTTAGCATGGTTGACCTGTTCGCTAGCTGAGCAGCGTAGTTAAGTTATTTAGCCTGTCAGTATATACAAACACTGTGTGAAATACTCCACTGAGGCAGTACAGTTCACGGTGGTGATGATGGGAACCAGACGTCCACCTCTAAAAGCTTCCTTACAGAAACTTATTACCTGAAATGGTTATGAATACCTGCTTGATGTGGGATACGTTGTTTTGCAGTCATTTCTGTTGAACTGTGTGTTGTGTTTTTGGTGTTAAATCTCTGGTTAATCAGTTTATTTGAATTCATTTATAAGAGGTCAACTTTCAGATTAACCATCATCATTAGTGAGTACGCAGTGTGCAACACCACTGTTATCCATCCTTTCTGTTCTTCTTCTTAACTTATCATCATTAGTGAGTACGCAGTGTGCAACACCACTGTTATCCATCCTTTCTGTTCTTCTTCTTCTTCTTCCTCTTCCTCTTCCTCTTCCTCTTCTTCTTCTTCTTCTTCTTCTTCTTATCCTTTATTCTCTTTTTTTTTCTTCTTTTTCTTTTTTCTTCTTCTTCTTCTTCTTCTTTATCAAGCTTAAGCTCTGCATTTTTGTCTTTTCTAGTGTCACATCCTGCCTTGTCTTGCCCTTGTTTGTCTGTTTTCTCTGGTTGTGTTTCTTGTCACTTCCATGTGCCTTTTGTTGTCCTGTTCCATGTGCTTCTGTTTGTTTTGGTTTTTGGCTCCTCCTGTCTCCGCCCCTTTGTCAGTCCCCTCACCTGTCCTTGGTTTGTAGCTCCATCCCTTCCCTGGTGTTCCTTGTTAGTCTTTGTTCACTTATACACCCTATAGTTCCCTGTGTTCTTGCTTGGTGTTTTGTCTCCCTGCCGGTCGTTTGTACTCATGTTGGTTGTTTTTGTAATTGGTTTAGTGTTTCTTAGTGTTTTGCTTCTTTGGTTTTGTTTTGCCTCATTTGTTTGTCATTTTGTTCTGTCCATTAAATCCTTGCACCTATATCCTGCCTCCTCGTCTTGACCGCCATGTGACATCTAGTTTACACATAATAACTTAGAAGGCCCGTGTAGGTTAACCACCTCTGTAAAGAAATCTGAATCTGTAAGTTTCTCTGCTATTGAACCATTTCACATCGGACCACTCTGAATAACTTTATATCTATGTCACTGATTTATACAGATTAGCTCCTCAGCCAATCAGATTTCAGGACTGTGTCCAGTTTAACATATTTAAAGTGGAATTTCTTTAATCAGTTGTAGAGAAGTTTACAGGCTATTTCTGTAAGTTTGTACATGATGGGAACCAGGGGTGACCAAGTCCACACCATTTTATTTACTGTCCAAAACCACCAGTGAACCTACATGCCTTTCACGAGTTTTTACATAAAATACTGATGATGGTAAAATAAAATCTGACAGACTTAGTTTTCTTTGAGACCTATTTTGTCTTAGAACACCCTGCATGTATTCCTCTGCCATGAATGGGTTCCCCTCTGCCATAAAGGGATTCATTTGATATAAATGGATTTATTAAAAGGAAAACATTTAATCCAAATCTGTATTACAAAACTATCAGAACACAGCAGATCAGGCAGCGTGTATCTAACCATTTCATGTAGTAACTTTCTGTGAGGGAGCTTTTAGGTCTTTTAGGTGACAGGGACTAGGCTTTTTAGGCCTGGTCCCTGTCACCACCACTGTGAGCTATTCTCCCTTGGTAGGTTCCTCTAGAAGTTAGGCATTTCATACCAAACCACTCTGAACGACTTTGCTGACATGTTCCCCTTTAATTTAAAAACATGCATCATTTCCAGACAAATAAAATACATTGCAACACAATTACTGCAATTACTAATGTCTTTCATTTATGTGGGACTAATTTGCCCATTTGTGGAATTTAATGTACCATCATTCTGTAGATAATTCCTTCCACTATCAGAGCACCTAAGAACCTTAACAGGCGTATACTGAGGTGAAGACATATTTCTAAGTTGTCTGACTCATTAAGGGACTACTCTGGCACCACAAACCACTCTTATTTACATCCTAACCACTTAGTTATGTAGGATTTTTGAAGAACTGGTGGAATTCCTCTTTAATTCTTCCAGGCAGAGATAAGGTAAACAAGGCTAGTCCAGGCTGGATTCTGCCTGCAGTGTGACTAAATGGCAGAAATTTGACGTACTGCATCAATCACAGTGGTCCCGATGCCTCATGACAGTGTCTCTCACTCGATTTTCATGCTGTGCCTTTTACGCCTGTTTGATAATCAGCTGCTGCCCTCAAAATTACAAAACCAGTTTTAGCCTGATAGAGGTTTCCATCAGGGTTAAGCTTGTGCCTGTTACCTTAATCCATTTCTACATACTGAACAGCACTAATGGCACAGAGCTTACTCACGTGCACTTTAAAGGGTTCCATCCTTAAAAAACTGAGGGAAATGATAAAGGGAGTGATTGATAACGAATGTGCTGGCATATATGGTTCTACATAGAACCTTTCTGTTCTGTTCTACATACAACCTTCCGTTGTGCTGCTGTTGGTACAATGTCAAGCTTATAATGACCTATGTTTCCCATAATAGAACCATCAAAAGATAGAACCAATAAATATATGGTATATTTAAGGGTGCTTTAGTAAAGAGAACGATGGTTGGTAAATGTATAGAACCTTTCTGTAACTCTCTGCTGTTGTTCTGCTGTTGATATAACGCCAAGTTTGTAGTGATAGAAGAACCTTTTAGGTGCTACATACAAGCGTATAAACAAGGAACCACAAAATGATGTTTGTCCAAAGACAGTTCTTTAATAACTTGATGGATTCTATGCAGTAAATCAAGTGTAAAATGTTTCATGGTTAAATAGTTCTGTGCATGGTGAAATGGTTCTTCAGACTGATGGTATATGTATTGTATATGGTTCTATATAGAACTTTGAAATAGGAGTTCTGTTTATGTCAGGCTTGCAACAGTACAAGAAGATTTTTTTAATCAAAGTCCGGTTAAACTGTGTGTTCATGGTTCTATATAGAGTCATTGTCTTTGCTAAAGAGACCCTGAAGAACCATCTGTTCAAGACTGCACACAGAGCTGTTATTGATCACACTGTGTTGAGTAATCAAGTTCACATAGTGACAGATAAACAGCACCTGCCTCTCGTGGGCAGTGGACTAAAGCAGCTGTAAAGCACTGACCACTCAGGCTGCATTAGAAAACAAGATTCAACACATTTTATTCAGTTTAATTACATATATAATTACATCAAAAGCAGCAAATCACTTCAGCAATCTTTCACATTCACCTTCCTTGACGACATGTATGTCCGTATGGCGTAGAAACAGGACTGGCAGTAGAAATGTGGGTGTTATTGACAGTGGACAGTGACCATTACAAGCACTTGAGCAGAAAGAAATTGCAGACAGCTCCTCGGGGACAGTCGCACATTTTCCCAATCCGTGCTCCTTTCCTGATGGCACACTGCTCGCCAACATCACACTGGAGGAACGGTGGGAAAGAAAACACACACCGAGTCTCATTTATGTAATGATAATTACCCTGATCACTTTTACAAAAACACGTATATCATCTGCATATTTATAGATGATCAAATCTCATAAAATCTCATATCTCCATTTTTATCGATCTTCAGTTTGAAAATGCCTACTGCCCTTTTTCATTGTTTATAAAATACATGATGAATGGAGCAAAAGAAAATTTGGAAAAAAGTCTATATATAAAAATATATAGGTTAACTATTACACTGAATGGCTAAATTAGTTGTATTGTGATAATAAAATATTTAACATATTTGTATGATGTCATGAATGTGTAATCTATCTATCTATCTATCTATCTATCTATCTATCTATCTATCTATCTATCTATCTATCTATCTATCTATCTATCTACCTACCTCTCTCTCTCTCTCGCTCTTTATATAATATAGTATAATATAATATAATATAATGTTTATGATATTAATGATCTGATTAAACATTAATTAAAATTGCACTCTGACTGTGTTTATTTGTCTCCATCTGGACATAAAGATAAATTTGCCTCTTTGGATGTTTGATGAGCTCATTGAACTGCCTATTGATTTATTGTAATTAATGCTTAATTAACGATTAATAAATTTTTAACAAGTAATTAATAGACAAGTCTTAATTAACTTAATCTAACTATTCAGTTATAGGGATTTTACTGTTTGCTGTAAAAACAGGTTCTATAACTCTATGTTCTAATCTCTGCTCACTCTTTAAGGTTCCTAAAGGAACGCTTTACGGTTCTAGGAAAAAGGGCTGTAATAGTGTTACATGGTCCTTCTCAATTACTGTTGAAAATTAGATGTGTGAGTGTGAAGAACCTTCTAAAGGTTTAAAGAACCATTACATAACATGAAGGTTCTCTTTCTAGAGACGTGCAAAGGTTCTTCAAACTTTAAAAAGGTTCTCCACACCTACACATCTCATTAAAGTGGTTCTTTAAGTAGGCACCTTTACTCTAAACAGTGTGATGGTTCTACCCACCGTAGGAACCCGTCCGAACTTCTTTTCCCAAAGCGAGATCCGTTTGCTCTGCAGCTTTTCCAAAACTTCCTGCAGCGCGCCGAGCTGTGTGACACGGTGCAGGGAAGAAAGAGAAAAGCAGCTCTTAACTCAGATGTCAAGCAGCTTCTAAACAGACTGGAGTGGGCTGTTCTGCACGGTGGGACTTACGAGCTCCTTCTCGTTGGTTAAATTGGGGTCTTTGGGGTAGAAGTCTCTCAGGGCTCTGGTGTCCAGGTCCACTTCTTCGTCCGCGTCGTGGATTTCAGCACCGCAGGCGAGGGACAGTAGCAGCGCGCACGCAACCGCCCGCGTCCACACGGAGCTCTCCATGGTCCTGAGCGCAGCTTGCAGCCTGAAAGCGACACCACTGTGGGCTCACACGAGTCAAATTTTCACGCGCTTCCGCCGCGCCCATCACTTTATATCGGCTTTAACGTGCCGGCGACTGCGTTCGCTCCACCTTTACCATCGATCTGCTGCGTGCGTAAGAGAGACGACACCACATGAGTCATTGCGCAAAGTTGCTGGGTGGGCTGGAGCCTCGGCGCTGGAAAGCGAACGCTCTAACGACCAATGAGAGTTGCAGGAAAGGATTTTATATGCAACATAAATACAGTCATATCTAAAATACAGCACAGCGCACAAGTCCGAACCCACCGCTCATTCAAGCCTCCTCCAGTCAAAACGGCAGAGAGCCTCCACTTAACCAACAACGTAGCAACCAAACGTAGCAGCGGTGAGAGTGTGCACTCCCGATCGCTATCCCAGCTTGCATTATTTCCAGCTCTTTAGAGAAATCTGTAGGGGTATTTTCCACATTTCCAAAGTTCAGTCTTGTTAGAAGTTAGAAGCTTGTCTAGCTGGTCTTCTGCTTCTCACCTCTGCTGCGACCCCAAACACATTGAGTGATGTTGAGATCTGGATTTGGCATGGGGTGGTCAGTCTATTGTTTTGAAAACACCATTGGCTTCACTCTTTAAAGGGTTCCACAAAAGGTTCTTTGAGCGCTGACAGAGAAGGCATTTGAAAAAAAGAGTTAAATGTTGACTTACATTATACAAAAGTTCTACACCAGTTTAAAAGTTTCTAGAACATGTGCCATGTGAAGGTTAATCATTCACACAAAAGGGTTCTTTAAAGAACCATCCATTCAAAGTGGCTCTCCTGTGGCATCACTCAAAACACTCCTCACGGCCCCTGCATGAAAAGATTGTCTTCCATCCTTCACTAGGACTAGTTTCACATTAGACTTTTATAGAGCAATGAGATTCATCCATCCATTAAAAGGTTCTGTAGGGAGCCAAAAGTGGTTGTCCTGTACCATCACACAGAGAATGCTATTTAAAGAACCTTCACATTCTGTAATGATTCTGAAGTTTTTTTTTCTAAGAACATCGGCATCATGTGGACAGTTGTTATAGGGTTCTCTAAAGAACCATCTACTGAAAGTAGAATCACTCAATAAATGTGGAATCACACAATGAACCATTTTGATACCTTTATTTTTAAAAGTGATTGGTTCAAATGTACAATCCATGTACTGTGCTTATCTAGAACACGTTACACTTGGTAAAATGAGGCCACAAAATGGTTTTTAAGAACACAAGTTTCCAACCCTGGTCCTGGAGGACCTCTGCCTGTCCCTGAGTTGGAAACTACTGCTGTAGGAAAAAAAACGTTTTGTTCCCCAAAGAACCATATTTGGAAAAAGAATATCTGTTTTAATTATGCATCATTCTGTAAAGGTTCTAAAGGTTTCTTTCCTAGAACATCTGCATCATGTGGAAGTTGTTTATATGGTTCTCCACACTCCACATACACAAAGATCCATCCACTGAAAGGTTCTTCAGGGAACCAAAGGTGTTTTTTTCTGTGGAATCACACAAAGAACCACCACTGACACTTTTAGTTGTACGAGTGATGAGTTTATATTGCTATCCACTAACTGCCCTTGTCTACAACACATCTCATATTACACAAATGGTTCTGGAGTACCGCTGCTTTGCCCAAAATGGAAACCAGTGCCATAGAAGAACCTATTTTACCTCTCTACAGGTCATGCTTGAAAATAAGAGTTGGTTAAAAACACTTTACATTAGGGACATTTTCTAAAGGGTTCTTTCCGAAAACATTTGCATAATGTGGAGGGTCTTTATATGTCCACATAACATTCACAGGACAGTTCCCTAAAGAACCATCCATAGTAATGGTCTTCAGGGGACAAAATGTAGCTCTCCTGTAGTCTCCCATTTTTAATTAATGGTTGTTTTATGATCAAGTTTTATTCATACTAAAGGGTTTTACACATTATATTTTATAATGATTCTTTACAAGGACAGTACCTAAGGAACCACCCACTGAAAGGGAACCAAAAGTGGGTTCTGTGATATAAACCTCCATTGGAACCTTTATTTTCAGAGAGCAAAAAAAGAGCATGACTTAAAATGTCACATAATCCGTGTCTAGGCTCTCCTTGTCCCACTGTCCAGTCTTTAATGACCTTCAGTGTGGAATTTGATTCAGGTTGCCCTGTAGTAGCTGCCCTTTACAAAAGCCGCTTGTTAAAAACCTACAAAACCTGAGCTGACTGCATCCGAAAGGATCTGATATCAGCCGACATGACAAGTAGCTGCTGGAGCTTTTTGTGGCAGGTGTTTGGGTGATGATGTGTAATTAGGAACATTGTTCTAAATGATGACATCTTCATTCGTTCACATGAAGAGCAGGAAATTGCATTGTGTTGTTTTGCCTTTGGGGAAGAGCCAGAGAAACCATGACTTTGATCACTTTTTTGCAGGCTCCATTTGCACCTCCTTTCAACAGTAGATGTAAATCACATCAGGAAAAAAAGGCCCTGTTCACTGCATGAGTCATATGGCACCAATTACTCCATAAAATCCTCATCACAAACTTCACCGAGCACCGCACCGGCTCATTACGGCCCCTGCGACAGCGCACCGTTTACGCTAATTCAATAATTCTCTAATGCTTTTCTTATTTGACTGCTAAACATGTCAATATACTTAATAAAGGCTTCTATTTATTCAAAGTGCATAGTGCCTGCATTAATGCAGATAATGCACGTGGGCTGAATCACTTTGCACTGTCCACAGTATCTACCTTTCCCCGGCTGTTACTTGTTTAATCTCTCTCGGTCTTTTCCTGGTCATTATATTTCCTTTCAAAAGCTGCAAGAAGAAATGAAAGAGGGCCGGAGGACTCTGAAGCTGTCAAATCAGTCTAGATCACATTGTTAGTTACAAGATGACAGAACCGAGCGAGGACTCGAAGTACCGCAGGTCTGGTCGTGTGGCCTCTAGAAATTTCCATATGCAGGTTACTGTTGAAGAAGTAAGGGCAAAGAAAGAGTTCTTTGGAGCAATGCCATTCAATTGGTTCCTTAAAGAGCCGAGTTGTAAGACTTAAGAACCTCCACAATATGTACACACTCTGAAGAACCTTCCAATGGATGCTTCTTTAATAACAACAAGTTTTTTACATGGATGTCCAAGTGTACAGAACCTTTGTAAAGTCTGCACAAATAAAGGAAAGGCTTAAAGTAAACGCTCAAGGCCTAGGACCATAGCAGAACCACTGTTTGGAACTTTGGCACAGTTCCAAAGTAGAAGCACTTCTGATGTTCTAAATAAGATTTCAGTCAGAGGGGAGCGTGAGGAACCTCCACCATACGTTTCCTGAGAATCAAGGTTCTTTAGAGTAAAGCCATAAAAACACAGAGGAACCTTTTATTGGACAGTTCCCTGGGTACCCAAACTTGTAAATGCTTGTGCGAGTATAAAGAACCTTTGTAAAGTTTAAAGAACGTCCACATAATGCTTAAAAATAAAGCAGCTTGGGAGTAATCTTACACAAGAACCTCTGTCGCTGAAAAAACTTCCTGGTTCCTGATACCTAGTTCTTTGGAGCAGTTCCACAGTAGAACCACTTTTGTTTCCCTGAGGAATATTTCAGTGAATGGTTCTGTAGATGTGTGGCACCTTTATAAAGTCTATAGAACCGTAAAATGCTTGGAAAGTGCTCTTTGGAGAGTTTTCAACAAGGAACCACTTTATTTGTTTCCCTGAAAAAAAAAATCCTTCATGCTTGGTCCATGGTCCCAGAAGTGCTTTCGTTTTCCAAAATAAAAGAGGTCTCTCCATGCCTGCTGTACTGTATGGAAGATGTCTGAAGAAGGACAGTACCTGCAGATTTCAGATCACATCCTGGAACACAAACTCACAGAGGTTCTGTGGGTGCTAGGTCATTTAGAGCCTAAGTAGTAGAACTTAAAAAATCCAAAGAACCTCCACATGATGTAAATCTTTATGATTCATATGTACAGGCCAGGAGCACTTTAGGAACATTTTAGTGACTTTACAGAACCCAAAAAATCTAGTACATGTCTTTTCAAATGCTGGAACAGTGTGGCCATGATAGCATAGCTGTGAATATATCGATATTAGATAAAAGCAGACAGGACAGCGCAGGGGAGCCCAAGCTACTAGATTTTAGTGGACATTTTACAGATGACTGAACCCAGAACTGATCACACATCGTTAATATCACAGTGCTCATATTTACAACAGACAGACATGCTTAGAAACCCCTTACAATGAAACCTGCTAGAAAAGGATCAGACCCCGAATCTGTTTTTATCTTAATTTCTCTAATAGACTAGAGGGATTGTTTTCCCTTGGAGGAAACAGACATATCAATCATACCCTATGCTGTATTCTGCTAGAATGTACTGTGGATGCACTGTAAACAGAATGTATAGCTCAGTTAGAGATGTGTATATGTATTGCTGATCGCTGAACAACACCTCCGTTTTTTGTTTCTCTAACATAATTAGAAAATGCCTGCTGTCCTTTATATTGTTAATTTAATAATGAGTGCACCAAAACAAATGGCTCAAAATGACTTGGAATGAATCTGGTCATATTGACTTTCAATGAAATGAACATATGTGTACTTCTGTTATTTTGGTCTGTACACCCAATGTGCAAAAGTATCCCACCAGTAAATTTAGCTCCTTTAAGGTGCGTCATAGAAAAGCCTTGACCAATAGGATGGGATGCTCTTTAGAAGGTCTAAGGTGGGAAACCTCTGTCAAACATATAGCACTGCAGGTCAGCACAGGTAAACTGCATGTGAGCTAAATGTGACCCAAGGTAAAAAACATGCTACAGATACAGCCAGTGCTGGCAGAGATACGGCAGCATGTTTCCATATGTAACATGTTCTTGTTACTGAGATAAACAAATAGATAGTCCAACACAGTCTGTCTCAACACTACAAGCACTACTACATATCCTGTCCTTACAGTAGAGGATGTGGGCTTAAGCAGGGCCACTCATTTGTTATCTTGAAAATGCTGTTGTGACTGAATACATTAAAATCCCCACAGCAATGTTCCAACACCTCCCAGTGGAGTAGAGGCAGTATGGGTCCACAAGCTTTAGGGCATATAGTCCAATTATAGCTACAGTATAAGTTGAGTAGGTGTGTGTAATGATGGTAACTTTGTGTAATGAGCTTTAATGTAACTTCTAACATGACAGAAAGTGATGCTGTTATCCTCACAGCAGTGTTCCAATATCTAGTGTAAGGCTTCTCCAGAAGAGTAGAGACTGTTACTGCAGCAAAGTAAGTTCTCTTGTTGTTATTATTATTATTATTATTATTATTATTATCATCATCATCATCATCATCATTATTATTATTATTATTATGCATCTTTTTCACTGAATTATGTTAATTTTTAAATGCTGCAAAGAAGCTGTTAAAGCTGTTGGTTCCATAAAGAATGTTTTAATGGATGGTTCTTCAAACCCTTAAAAGGATTTTGTAAATGACGTATGAAGAACCCAGTAAGAAAGAGTAACATACTAAGATTCTTCAGACCTTCAGAGGTTTCTTGACACTGGAACGTTTTATTTTTAATGAACCATCCATTAAAAAAGGTCACAAAAACAAAAAAGGTCTTTTATTTAACTAAACAATCAAGTAAAAAGACTTTTACTGTTCTTTTAAAGAACAGAATTGAACAATTATGGCATATTTATCTTATTTACCAAAAAACTATTTTGTAACATTCACAATTTCACAAGACTTTTTTAGGGTTCAGTTTGCAGTGACGTAAACAAACTCATTTTGGTTCCCCTCAGACAGTCTAAAGAACTCCAGCATTGGGAGAACATTTAAGTTGGTATAGAGTATTTATGTGAATGTTATGTTTTAGGTTCTTTAACCCTTTTAAAGCCTCTTTCTCTTCACGTCCTCTCATTCCATATTTAATAATAATACACATGTAACCATACAAGCTCCTACAAGGAGGTGCAACATGAGAGCTTGGTTCCTTAAAGAGGAACTCCACCAGTTTTCTAATGTTCAGCATAATGATGTGGTTAAGGAGGAAACAAAGTCATTCAGAAAGGTTTGGCATGAAATACTCCGCTCTAGAGAGATGTGCAGAAACATTCACAGTGGTGGTGAATGGAACCAGACGTCTGAAGAGTGTAATGCCTCTAAAAGCTCAATCACAGACAGTTATTACATGAGATGTTTAGACATACGCTGCCTGCTGTCTGACACATTGCTAAGTTTTAGAAATTCCACTTTCCAAGGATGGATTTGTTATTAATGGAAGACCTATATTTGTAATTGGTATACATGAGTACAGTTTGTAGAAGCACCACATTATGCAGAGGTTCTGAAGACTTAAATCGATCTAGAGACTTCATAAAGTCTTCAAGCCTCCAAAGGGCCCTGTTCATGGAAAGACACATTTTCTAGACTATACGGTGTGTAAACGCTGTCGTAGTTTAAAATGCTGTATCCAACCTCCTGTCCACATAGTCCATATCAAGAAGCTATACTGTAAATCCAGTTTTTTTTATTCCATGATGTCATAAAAACCTACACATTTACATACATATATCTGTCTGTTCAGCTCATAGCAGTGTAACATTATAAGATAGCTATGCACAATGTTTCAGACTGGGGCTGCTTTATGAATAAGAAGTAAGATGTAAGATGAACAGCCAATCAGAACCAAGATCATTTGCATATATCAGTCTTAAAGGCGCAGTAACAAAAACAGCCTGTTTGAGACTAATGAACACAGATGGAAAGATTAGGTAATGTTATGATGAATTATAAACTCTTATGTGAACCTTAGAGGAAAGGAAAAATAGGATTTGGGCCTCAAAAAGGGTCTTCAAAGTCAAAGCCACATTTATTTATCTAGCCCCTTTTACAACAGATGTTTTACAAAGCAGCTTTTACAGAGAATCCCGAGCCAAGCCCCCCAGTGAGCAAATGGGAAACAATGGCAAGGAAAAACTCCCTCAGAGCAAGAGGAAGAAACCCTGAGTGTAATCAAGACTCAAGAGAAACTCATCCTCCTCTGGTGGACACCGGATTGCAAGACAAGCACAAAACAAGAGGATAAGGATTTACAGGTATATGGAATACTGAACAGAATAGGGGCCAACAGGTAGAGTGATAATAAGAAACAGAGCTGAAAGTCTGAATGAAAATCAGGCACTGTTACCATTGAAGCAGGTGAGCACTGTATGTAGTTTATCACAGTACAACTGGGCAGTTGTGGGCTGGAGGTTAGGGAACCAGCCTTGTGACCTGAGGGTCGCCGGTTTGATTCCCTGAGCCTACAGTAACGACTGAGGTGCCCTTGAGCAAGGCACCTAACTCCTAACCGCTCCCTGGGCTCCGTGGATAGGGCTGCCCACTGCTCTGGGTAAGTGTGCTCACTGCTCCCTACTGTGTTCACTAGGAAGTGTGTTTGTGGTGTTTCACTTCACGGATGGGTTAAACGTGGATAATTTCCCCATTGTGGGATCAACAAGGGATTTAAAAAAAAACAAAAACTCATGAGCATCAACTGCTGCCTACAGTAATAATCTATTAAAAGCATAAGAGAAGCATTCGCCATTCTTCACACTCACAGATATCATTTTCAAACATTGTTCTTTGGGAACCATCAAAAACCCCTTTACGCAGCTTTTAAAAGAGTAAAGGAACCTGAAGTTTCTGTTTTATTATGGACTGTCGACTGAAGACTACATAAAACTCCAGGCTGCTGTTTAAACTTCTGTTCAGTTCTTCTAGAGGACCGATCAGACCACCAGAGACCCTCTTTGTAGTTTGATTTAAAGCGCATTCCGGGAGGTTTAATTTAAGCCTAGACCTTTCTTCATCCAAACAGCCCTAATCTCCCGAACAAAGGAATGGCAGACAGCTTCGATTTTTAAGCCTTCACAATTAGCCTGTGTTTAGATAATTGGCGTCTATAAAGTAGGGATTCCCAGAGCCGGCTGTTTGTGTTTATCTCGGCCACGTTACGGATGAAGAGGGGCGGCTGTGCCTTTGAAGTCAGCTCTCAAAAGAGACACAGCCATGGTGTGTGGGAGAGATTCGAATTCATTATCTCTCACAATTTACATCTTTTGGCTTTTCCTAAACTTCCTCAGCTCAAGATCAGTTGTTTTCCTTCTTCAGCCGTTCCTGACCATATGTCAGTGCCCCGTCCCCTTCACCCCCTCACTCCAATTTCCTGCATTATAGATCCCTCAGAGGGAGTTCAATTGCATCAGCTGATGAGACCTTGGGCTGCAAATGATTTTCGCGTGGGTGTGTAATTATATTCTTCTCCTTTTGGAGATTTGAATGTTTTGTCAGTAATGATATCCCCCGGAATATCGCTCCTAACCCACTTGACCTTTTGGATCAAGATGGCAGGAGAAAAAGGTCTAAGTGACTTTGAAAGAGAGTTCGTTATTGGAGCAAGGTTAGCGTCAGTCACATAGATGGCTCGACAGGCTGCTGTTTCAATAGGAACAGTCACTAGAGTGAGATCTGTGGGAAAGACGAAGAACAGTCTGTCCACAGAGAAAGAAAAATTAATGCACATTTGAGAGTGGTGTTAAGTCCATAGACACGGTTCTAGAGAGAAGTGGAAACAGTGATGTGGTCAGATGAGTCACTGTATTGTCCACAAGTGGCCATTTGCATATGCACCATCAACTGCTAATAACAAAACAGGCCTAGTGGCTCTCTTACTGGGGGAATTTTGCTCCCATGGTTCTCAGATGGAACAAAATCAATATAAAGTCATCCAGACTGATCACCTTTATCCTATGTTTAAGCGTTTCTGTAGGAGTGGTCCCTATCCTAATAACAGTGTCCTCACCCGCAGGCCATGAGTGGCCACAGAATGGTTTGATGAGAATCTAGAAAAGGTAAATCAGATGGTGTGGTCTTTGGGTATTCGCATTTTTCCTCATGGCATCTTAGATCATGCCAAGGGATTGATCTCCCATTGATTAGGCCTTCAGGAGCTAAACAGTCAACCTATTGTATTACCCTGCCATTGGCTTGTTTGCCCATTGGGCACCAGACATATGGTAAAAGATTTAATAATTAACTAATCATTCATTAATCATTAATCATTGATGATAATGTTGTAGATAAATTGTTATTGGTGGTTTAAAGATGTGTGCATGTGTTGCACATGCTCTGTTGTCCTGGGCTGTGGAGTACTTTGAGAATAGGAGAGTTGTGTGGTCAGAACTGACCTGCTTGCTTCCTGGCCATTCCAGCCAGCCCTAGGAATTAAAAAAATGGGTGGGATGAATGGGACGTGCCCCACCCAATATTGAAAACGCTTTGTCCCAACAAAAAATTACACCACCAGGGAAAAAACTGTGACTTTTATTTTAAAACCACAACACTGAGGGTTAGTTAGCACATTTTAGCAACAAGTGAAGCTGGGTTAAGGTTTGTGTTGAGGTATCTGTTTGGTCACCAGCAGCACTGGCCTCAGCTTTCACCTCGCCGGAGCGTCTGGTTTGAGGTTAGTTTTAGCAGCTTTGGGTCCAGAAACAAGAGCATGGCTTGTGTGTAAAGTCCTGTTATGGAAACATACTTGGAGGGTTAGGGCAGCTGATGTTAACATTAACTGTGCTCAAGAAACCACTCTGAAACATCAAGTCATTATAGTCTCTGGCAGCGCCGCCAACTACACACAGCTGCACTACAAATAACAAATATAGAGAGCCACCAGTAGAAGTGCTTTCAGTAGTGTAGTATGTAGAGCTCTAGAGTGTGTGTTTTGGGACACAGCCTTACAGAAAGACTAGACTGATGTTAGTCTTGTCTCTGTCTTGTAAAGGCTAAACTGTCTTTGTGTCATTTTAGCATAACACTATAAAAGAAAAGAAAGAAAGAAAGAAAGTAAAGAAAGAAAGAAAGTATGAAAGAAAGAAAGAAAGATAGATAGACAGACAGACAGACAGATAGACAGACAGATAGACAGACAGATAGACAGATAATGGATAATGGAACACCATAATGGATTGTTAACCAAGCTCAAGATTACATTATTTTAAATTTTATGCATCGTTTTATTAGAATACTGGTAGAAGAAGGGGGAGGTGGAGGGCTGCTGGATAAAGGGAGTGAGGTGAGATCTTAGATCAGTGATGAATATGTTCATGTTTTCCATGTTTTTTCAGCATTTTACACATAAATAACTCTCACCTACCATGTCCAGTATTACCGTGTGTGAAATATCATATGCATCTGTATTTTATCAGAAGAGCCCTGATGCAGAAATGGAAGAGACAGGAGGAAAAGCAGGTAAAGCTGCAAGGTGTGAGGTGACATGGTTGTAGGGGATTAAACCCAGAAAGGAGATCAATAAGTAGAAATAATATAACATGCTCGAGTCCACAGCAGAATCGTTTTCAAGCAGCTATTCAGCTCTCTGACCTCAGTGTCCAGGGACCCATCTCTCTGACACCCAACCAACCAAATGTGAATATGCATGAATTGCTCATGACTTGTTGGTACCCACAGCATTCATCAGCTGCATCAGGACCACTATCCTGCAGCTCTCCGCAGTAGATAGCTGAATGATCATACATACCTTATTTTAAGGGTACCTTTATGTGGGCTATCTGCATTCATACATCAGAGCAAAGACTCGTTACCACTTCAGGATTGCTTGCTTGTAGTAGGTGTAGTCTCTTGTCTTCAGTGGATCAGATGCTATTAGCTGTTTATTGATATTCCATAAATGTTGTTCCACGCCACTATACCTGCCGTATTTTACTGCCTTGGCTACAGTGGAATCAGCTCGTAGATAGCTAATATATTTTAAGACATTAGGTGGGCTTTGATTCATAGTAGCAGATGTGTCCCTCTCAGTCTCAAACTCAGTCCTATGCCCTTGCATCCAGACGTGTTTATTAAAAAAGCATTCTCTGAAAGCTCTATGATTCTCTATGATGAACGTCTTTTTCTACGCCAACAGTATACTGGTGTCAGAAGTAATGATGATAGCACAAAGATGAAGGAAAAGAGTCACTGTAAACTTTTTTGTACGAGGTAAAATATAAAGCTTTATCTAGGTGCTAATAGGAGTATAATCATAATTATTTTCTTATCTTCACTTTTTATCTTTAGTAACAACAGCAACAACAGCAATAATAATAATAATAATAATAATTATTATTATTATTATTATTATTATTTTTATTGTTATTATTATTGACAATTTATGGCCAAGCTCCAATAGTCATGGTTTACTACTGAATGCATATAGTAAACTCTGAGTTTTTCTTTCTGTCATGCCCCGTCTTGTCCTGCCCTTGACCGCCCTTCTGTCAAGTCCATCACATGTCCTTAGTTTGTAGCTCCACCCCTTCCCAGGTGTTCCTTGTTAGTACTTGTTTTTTTATACTTCCATTGTTCCGTTTGTTCTAGCTTTGTGTCTCCATGTCTGTTTTTTGTAACTCTGTTCCCAGTGTGTCCTTGGTTTCTTTGGTTTTGTTTTACTTTGTTCTTCATTAAAGACTTGCATTTGCATCCTGCCTCCTTGTCTTGTCCCCACATGACACTGACCTGTGTGACCTGATAGTGAGGACAAATATACACACCTCTGTTGAAATAATTGAGAATAATTAGAATCATTTCTACAAAGTTGGTTTAATATTATTAAAAACAGTATTTCCAAACTTTTCATAGTGTACATTGTCTGCTTGTGGAAAAAATTATAATTTAATAAAAAAAAAATTCTGTTCAGGCTTTTGTTCAGTAATGTAAAATGATTGGGGGCTTTAAGGGGCATTTAAGGGGTTAAAAACTTAAATGGCGTCACATCTATTCAGATTTGGTCTTTATTAATCAAATATGTTCCAGTTCTGTCAGAGCTCAGATAATAGGACTGCATTGTATGGCACATTTACTTAAGTAATTTACTTCTAATTAAGCCAGAGGATCACAGCATTTCCGCTCGGTTATCTCTGAACAGTAATCTAATGGCTCATCAGGCAAAATACTGACTACATTACAGTTGCTAGGAAGGAAAGCATCTTGAATGTAGGCTTAAGTAAGTAAACAAGTGAACCCTTCGGAATAGCCTGGGTTGCTGCATTGATTACTAACTCAGATATACTATGCTAAACACTCAAACAGAGCACCTAGCACAGACATCCACAGTGCAGGCCAGACCCTCTGAACTGAATAACCTGTACATGCCTTTAAGCAGCAGTCCCCTTTACCACCCGTTTCCTGTAGCTGCAAACAAGATTTCCACAATGGTGAGCAAGAATTTTGCACTGGCCTTTACTTGACACACACAATGCATGGATAGGATATATACACATCTGTTTATGCTTTACTTATGTTCATACATAAATACAAGCTAGACAATAACAGGTTTCCTTCCACCAGTCTTAAGTTGATTTACTTGGAGGCTTCAGGTCACTGGGTGTTTCTCCATACCAAAAACATGAAGCTTGGACTTGACAAGGTTGACCTTGCTGTGTGCTTGCTATTGTGCACTCCAAGCACAACAGATCCCACCAGCTTTAAGATCCCATTTAGTAGCTGATAAATTCAGAATTTTGGTTTGTGTTTGTGTTTCTCTTTGCTAAAATAAAGCCAGGGTTCATCAGCTGCTACCATGGTGGCAGTAGGTCTGATTTGGAAAGGGAGGGGGGTGTAAATTTGACCAGGAGTCTGGGGAAATTTCTATTGGCATTTTCCAGAAATTCTACCCAATATAACTGGGGGACCTTTGACACCGCCCCCCTAAATTGGTTCTATAGGATAATGCCTCCACTCCCTGCCTGACCTGTCGCTCTCTCAAGAACAGTTAATGTTACTCGGGTACACCACAGCAACCACCTGGAATAGCGTGTCAGTCGATCAATTTCCACCTAGCAACATCATACCAACCACCAGGGATCTTATAGCAGCCTCATAGCAACACCTGAGCAACCACATACTATACCATAGTAACCACCTAGCAACACCCTAGCAACCATCTCAGATTCCATAACAAATGCCTAGCAACACTTTAGCAACCACCTGGGGTGCCAAAACAAATGCATAGCAAAACCAAAGCACTAATTTAGCAACAGCTAAACAACCACTAACATTACTTTAATGCTTGAATACTATTAATTTAGCTTTTTAAAAGCCAACTCAGCATTTTAGACTTCTCCTGTCTTCTGGAAGTGAATTATCTTATATCTAATCTCAGAATAACCTACTGATAAGTGGTTAACTGAACAGTAAATGAAGAGTGGTCCCTCATTTATTAACAAATTGATCTTATGATATTCCTACAACAACCTTAAAATCTCAGTGAAAATATTATATATACCGTATGTGCTGTTTTAGTGTGAAAATGAAATGTGCTTCTGTTGTGATTTATATGATAGAGAGGGAGAGAGAGAGAGAGAGAGAGAGAGAGAGAGATCTAGCTGCCCTCTAGTACCTTATTCTCACCCTTTCACAATTGGTCAGTGTTGGCCGAGGGGAGTGAGCTCTGATTAAAACATCATGCCGTGTGGCTGTGGGGAGCGCAGTGGAGCACAGAGGGGCATGTGGGGGGGTATCATGGGCTTCTCACTAATCAGAGAAAAGACTAAGATACTTCCACACTGGGGCTTTAATTACTCCAAACAGAGCAGTGCAGAGGCGCTCTGTGGGACTTTGTTAGCCTCAGGCCTTCCTCTGCTCCTGGACTGGCCATCAAAAAGTAGGCAGAGGGCAGAGAAGGATGGATGACCAGCGATGTCATGAGAATTCAGCTTTTATGAGCCTGAAGCTGGAATGTTTTAGGCAAATGAGACCTGATGGACTCTGACGGTTACAGTAATCACGCTGTGAAGTGACCTGCTGTTAATGAGAGGGTGTAGCTTTACAAGAGACAGGGAATAACAGGAAGAGAGAGAGGGGAAGAAAGAGAGACAAAGAGAGAAAGAGAGAGAGAGAGAGAGAGAGAGAGAGAGAGAGAGAGAGAGAGAGAGAGAGAGAGAGAGAGAGAGAGAGAGAGAGAGAGAGAGAGAGAGAAGAAACAGAGGGGACAAAAAGAAAGGAGTCAAAGTGAAAAAGAGAGACAGCAAAAAATAATGACAGAGGCAGTCAGGAGAAAGGGGAGATACAGAAAGAGATAGGAGAGGAGGAGGAGAGAAGAGAGAACACAAAGAGAGAGAAAGAGAGAGAGAAAAAAATATATATATATATGTAGAGAGAGAGAGATGGAGAGAGAGAGTGAGAGAAGGATTCTGCCCCCTCTTATATATATATATAAGAGCGGAGAGAACACAAAGAGAGAGAGAAACAATATATATATAGTATATATATATATATATATATATATATATATATATATATATATAGATATAGAGAGAGAGAGAGAGAGAGAGAGAGAGAGAGAGAAAGAGAAAGAGATTCTGTGATTCCTGTGCTTTAATGCGAATGTGAAGATTAGTCTGTGAGTAGGTGTCGTCTGTATTGTCCGCTGATTGTGCGCTGATTGCGTAAGTCGTTTTGATAATAATAATGGTGTCTCTCTATGAGTCAGGCTATTATAAGTCACTGCTTCACTGTTGAGCATATCCTGCAGTGCAGACACGCTCTAACTCAGTTTGACCAAAGGACAAATGTGAGAACCTGGCTGAAACAGTCTCGATGTACTGTGTGTGTCTGAGTGGTCAGCAGGATTACTCTCTACAAAATGAAGGTAGCAAATGAGTTATTACATCAAGACCACAGAAAAAATTCCTGTTCGCTCAGTAACAGAAGCCTGGAGGGCTGTATGACTTACAGACTGAAAATATCTAAAAGGAACTGCAGCTGGGTTTAATGTTATGAGGTTATAAAGCCCATACATGCTACATCGACTCTTCCCTAGAAGAAAAACTATTGGCTCTACAAAGAGTCTTTCAATGAACAGACATTACATTTCCTTTCAAATATCTTATATTAAATTAGCATAATAACTGCATAGATTAACTCCGAAACGGATTAAAACTGCATGTTATGGCTACTGTTGTATAGAAGTGAGTAAGCAGTACCTCTTTTTAAAGAACTCATCATGTAATAGTGCCATAAATTGTTTTTGGTAGTGATGCTATAGATGGCACGCTTGGATGCCTGAAGAACCTTTTAAAGGATGTTTTTCAAATGCACATGCTTAAAAAAAAAGAGAGCCAATCCCAGTGCTCATTGGGCAGAATGCAGAAAACACCTAGTACAGGTATGGGTAATTATGATACTACTTAATTACATTGCCTTTCTGCTAAAAGATCCACTGTAAATCTTACACACTGCTCCTTTAAAGGGTTCTCCTGAAAGCACATCTCTGAGTCAAGAACCATATAGACAGCCTCATATTTAAGACTGTAGAGCCACATCTGAGCCAGTTCTTCTGACCCAGGTGTCACATGTACTCTCGTTAGAGCAGCGGGAGAGCTCTTTGTTCTCTGCATGGTTTGGCTCAACCTTTCAAAGCAAGCTGGCAAAGAAGTGATGGGACACGGATGATCTGTCAAAGCAAGACAAACTTTCAAGTGCTTCTATTCTCAGAAGACGGATTTGTGTCTTATATCTGTCTGTAGAACAAAACAATAGACAGACTGAAATAAGGAAAACAAACTGAAATAAAGGTGGGATGGGAACGCTTCCCAGCGCCTTATTAACGGCTGCAGAAACAAAAAGGTGAAAAACAAAGAGTTGAAGCTGGAACATGTGCCTGGTTTACATAACACACCAGTTCAGACAAAGTTTGCAGAGAAGCTGCTGTTGGGTTTTTCCCTGTCAGCTGGAATCAGCTTTATTTTGACAACACAGGTTTTTTTCACCATAAATGCTTCCTGTTAACAGCAGTGAATAATTAATGCTTTGCCTTTTCCAGCTTTAGTCCTGATGCATCAGATGGGCAGCTGGAAGCAGGCCTTGGAGTCACTTCTCCTGGGGAAGTTGCGTTAATGCTATGGCTTTAAATTAGACGTTGCATACATATCGTCTGCATTGAGAGCTAATCATGTGTCTCCATGGGAAATGGACAGGTCCTCCTGTTTGGGGCGAGAAGTGAAAAAGCCTTTCCATGTCTCTCCTGAGCCTGTACCTCTGTCCACTCCTGTGCAATTTATGACCCGGGGCAGCTGTCATCCCAGCAGACCATTTTTCACAAACACTGTGCGGAAGAGGCCGGGGGTCCGCATCCGAGCCCATCGTGCGTCATCATGAGGTAATTAAGGGTCTTTGAAAAATCGACTTCAGCGCTGAAGCTTGCGTCCTGCCTCCACAGCTTTATTTGTACCGATGAGACGCATGCTTATTTTTCTAATTGCACTGTCTCACTACAAGTCTGTGCTCGGTGGCATTAACCCTTAAAAGTTTTGGTATAAGGCTCCTCCCATCAACACCCACAGAGTTCTTTTTTAGTCAGTATCCTTACGTCCTAAAGTTCAGGCCTCCGGATTAGTCAGGGTGGAAAAGGAAACACTGCTTTTTATGAAGAAGTAATACAGTTTGTATACTGGCTCTAGTCTATCTGAGCGTATGATTTAGTACGTACAATGGTTTATTAGACAGTAACAGATACAGTACTGTGTAGAAGTAGAGATTTTTATTCAATGTCCAGTCTAAAGGACCCTTATGTTTATGACATCATTTGAAAATGACAATATCTGTGTAGATATTGTCACTGATGAATGAGCCAAAAGAAATTAAGTTATGAGTTTGGAGATTTAAGATTTTGTTCAGTATGACAGTGGATTAGGCACCTAGAGGAGGGTGAGGGCCAGTATAACTGTGGATTAGGCACCTAGAGGAGGGTGAGGGCCAGTATGACTGTGGATTAGGCACCTGGAGGAGGGTGAGGGCCAGTATGACTGTGGATTAGGCACCTGTAGGAGGGTGAAGGCCAGTATGACTGTGGATTAGGCACCTGGAGGAGGATGAGAGCCAGGCCAGTATGAGGCATGTGGATTAGGGCCCTAGAGGCACCTAGAGGAGGGTGAGGGCCAGTAGGACAGTGGATTAGGCACCTAGAGGAGGTGAAGGCCAGTGAATGGGCCAGTAGAGGAGGGTGAAGGCCAGTAGGACAGTGGATTAGGCACCTAGAGGAGGGTGAGGGCCAGTATGACTGTGGATTAGGCACCTAGAGGAGGGTGAAGGCCAGTATGACTGTGGATTAGGCACCTGGAGGAGGATGAGAGCCAGTATGACAGTGGATTAGGCACCTAGAGGAGGGTGAGGGCCAGTCGGACAGTGGATTAGGCACCTAGAGGAGGGTGAGGGCCAGTAGGACAGTGGATTAGGCACCTAGAGGAGGGTGAAGGCCAGTATGAATGTGGATTAGGCACCTAGAGGAGGGTGAAGGCCAGTATGAATGTGGATTAGGCACCTAGAGGAGGGTGAGGGCCAGTATGACTGTGGATTAGGCACCTAGAGGAGGGTGAGGGCCAGTAGGACAGTGGATTAGGCACCTAGAGGAGGGTGAAGGCCAGTATAACTGTGGATTAGGCACCTAGAGGAGGGTGAGGGCCAGTATGACTGTGGATTAGGCACCTAGAGGAGGGTGAGGGCCAGTATGACTGTGGATTAGGCACCTAGAGGAGGGTGAGGGCCAGTATGACTGTGGATGCAGTTGTCCAGTTGTAGTTGTGCATTTTGAACATGGTAACCACTCATACAGCAGCTTGCCATGTTACCATGATGCAGCAAGACGTGTATCTCTACAGATGTTTGGTTGTTGGAGGCCTTAGTTTTAACACCCTCACAAAAGAGGTCCTCCGTGTGCCACATGGTGAGGATGTTGACATCCTTATAAACTGCATCACAGACTACGTAAACTTCTGTGTGAAGGACATTGTACCCACAAAGACAGTACAGTGTTTTTCCAATGACAAGCCCTGGGCAAACAACCTAAATGCAATCTTCAACAGATTTGATCTGGCATCTGCCCCTTCTTTTTCTGACCACTCCTCCACACTTTTTATGACTCTGTGGTGGCATCAGCGATCTTCTACAGCACTGACTATCAGTATTTGTGTAGCTGGTATAAGGGATCATAACTGCAATATCTTAAGAATATCTATGCAATATCTCTCAGTAGCTGTGCGAAATATATCTATATATCTATATATCCTAATATCTTATTTCATATTCAGTATTTTGGCAGTAAAGAGAGACCCATGGCTATAGAAAAAAGACCTGTGGCCCAATAACCAGAGCCTAAATGCACCCCTGGTCAGCTAGTCTGTAGAGACAGAGACACTGCTATCAACAAATGTCATATATCATGTATGGCTGTAAAATGTGTAGATGGTAGCTACATTCAAGTAGACTGTATCCATATACAAATCAGATACTTACCTATCACCTAGATTCAAGAGTTTTATTGTCATATGCACAGCATAACAAGCAGTTACATTGTACAATGAAATTCTTACTTTGCAGTTCCTCCATTCCCGACAGTCTTAAAAAATAAATATCAATATAAAAGGAGAGAGAAAAATAAGAAGTATAATATATATATATGTACACTAAGTAAAGAAAAACACTAAGTAAAGGAAGGGAGAGTACAGTACTGTATGGATGCAAGTAAAGTGAAGTGCATATGCATGTGTAAAGTGCGCTGTGCAAGTACAGAAGTAAACAGTATGGAATAACAGTAGCAGCAGAATGTGTACTGGGCTCATATTAATGGTTGCATGGGTGCATGTCAGAGTCAGAGTTCAGCCAGTTTCAGAGCGGAAGGGGGGAGGAGGTGTTCACAAGCCTGATGGCTTGTGGATAAAAACTGTCTGTCAGTCTGGCTGTTCTGGACTTCACACTCCTGTAGCGTCGGCCCGACGGTAGGAGCGTGAAGAGGCTGTGTTGGGGGTGTGTACTGTCCCTGATGATGCTGTGGGCCCTCCTGATGACCCTGGTCCTGTAGATGTCCTGCAGTGAGGGGAAGGCTGCTCCGGAAATGAACTGTGCAGTCTTGATCACACGCTGGAGAGCCTTCCTATCCTGAGCGGTGCAGTTTCCGTACCAGACCGTGATGGAGCTGGTAAGAACGCTCTCGATCGTACTCCTGTAGAAGTTGCTGAGAATTTGGGCTGACATGCCAAATTTCCTCAGCCTTCTCAGAAAGTACAACCGCTGCTGGGACTTCCATACGATGTAGTGCGTGTTGTGTGACCAGGTTAGATCGTCGCTGATGTGAATGCCGAGGAATTTGAAGGTTTTCACCCTCTCCACCTCTGTCCCACCTATGAACAGGGGTGTGTGTAGCTCCTGCCTCCTCCTCCTTGGATCAACAATCATTTCCTTGGTCTTGTCTGTACTCAAGGAAAGCTTGTTGTAGTCACACCAGTCTACCAGCTCAGCCACCTCCCTCCTGTACGTTGTACAAAGTACAAAGTCCCGTAAACCATCCCTGCATTTAATCCCTGGGGTATGTGGTGGATGTTTTACTCAGCAGTATTCTCTAAAACTAGGTCAGCAAGTGGTAGAAGTGATCAGTATATAGCAGCTGCTTGTTCTATTGGCCAAAACAAGTACAATGTGCCTGTCTGCACGCTGACACGTCTTCACAGGACTTTGCGGTGTGTATTTAATTCCCAGTTAAAAAAGGGGGAGGGGGAGAAACTTTTCACTTTGAGGGTGGAAACACTATTATTATGAGAACACCAGCATCTTCTTTGTTTGACAGACAGCTACACGTCCTTTCAGACCCACAGCACTGAGTTGTCTTCTCACAGTGAAAGGATAGACAGAATTACCGGTAGATGTTTTCAGATCCTCTCTCTCAATACATAAGCTGTTAGGTGCTGTTTACCTCCATTTTGGGGGTCTACCTTGTCTCCCAGGTGGTTGTTAGGAGTCCCATTTTCTCCAGCTTTTAATCATTTTTGGAACTTTCGTAAGCCTTTGTTAACTCCTTCCTTATGCAGGTGGCTTATCTTATATCCAACCTCCCCAGCAACATCTCCTGAGAAATGAGTCACTTGTACCTAACAGCCTTTTTGACTGAATAAATAAATGGTCTCCTTAGTGGTCTCTAACATTTGCACGGTATTGTGTATACTGTGAAAACATCCTTGCACTGTTCTAGACTTGAACGGATTAATGAGAAGATGGAAAAGATGACATTTTCACTCCATGCAGTGACGTTTATTTATTTATCCCAGGATGCTCCAAATGAGGCAATTATTGCTCAGAAGTGCATATCCTCAGGATTCCGGTTATGCAAACATCCTCAGACTGATAGGCCGTGCGAACACCTACTCGAAGAAAGTCTAATTACTGAAATGTCAGCACTACTTTTAGAAAGTTGTGTAATTTAGTGATGTCATGTTGTTTTTACCGAGTGGCCTATTATAACGTAGGTTCCAGCTCAGGTATAGTGGACTTAAGGTCACAGTGTTAGAAATGACTGGACAATTGGGCCAGTTGGTCAGAAAAATATCACAGGCACAGTTTCCTGATTTTCTCTAGCAGATTGTGAATTAAATTACCCCTCCTCCACCCCAAAAGCTTTCTTTCATAGCGTAGGTTAACATAGTAACACCGTGACGCTGGATAAGCTGCGTTCTCTGTGTTCCTGTAGTTCCCTGCATCAGGTTTAAACCTCTCATGCATGCCTATAAACCAAGAATAGAGCCCTTCGTGCTACATCTTGTCTCGAGATGCATGGAAGACAAGCGCCTAGGCTCTTCTCTGTCCTGGCACCCAGATGACTGAATGAACTTCCTCTGAACAACAGAGAACTGGAAAGTTAGTACTTGCATTGTGTTGCACCTGTGCTGTGATGTGAATCCTTCCTTCTAGGCATCAGTAGTTACAACATACATTCTCTGTGTGGACAGCAAAGCACTTCTGTCAGCGGATAAGAGAAAGAGCTTCAGAAATACATGCGAGTCAGTGAAACTGAGTTTGACGTGGTTTCAGTAATTAAGTTAGCCATATTGTTGTCTGTAAATGCAAGCCACCATGTGCTATATGACACTAGGACAGCCCAGTGATGGTCCTTTATCTTAATTCGTACGTGTTACATAACTGAGCTTGTTATAAGCTACTTAACACAGTTGTATGGAACTACTAGACATAAGATTTTTAAGGTGGCACTGTGTAACATTTAGTGGCATCTAGTGTTGAGGTTGCAGATTGCAGCTAACTGAACACTTGCGCCTCCCTTTCCAGGTACGTAATAGATGTGGTGGTTTGGTGGTTTCATGTTTTTGCTTCTTTGATGAGGATTCAGCCTCAATAGTTTTTTATTGTACTAAATAAGTATGACCTTCTTACAACACCAGCACGTTGTCCAGCACGGGCCGCTACTTTATCTATTCTGAGAACTGTAGAAACATGGTGGAACAACATGTTGGAAGATGACCTGCTGCTATGAAGATGTGATGAGTTAATTTTAATAAAACACAATGCCATTCATTTCATTTGTAGTTACAGGTAATTCCACACTATATATTCTATTTCTGATAAATCTACCTTATCTATTCTATTTCTGAGTCATTTCACTGACACTGATATTTCACTTTCAGGTAATACATGAAAATAACCAGTCCATTTAGAATTTACTTAAATCAAATTTGCGTGGTTTAGTTGAATTCGTAGACTGCATATTTCTCAACTGAACACCCTACCAGCCATTTACCAAAGTTGTATGATACTTAACATTAGGTAACCATGTAACATTTGTATGTAAATTTAATTTTTATTCTGCCACCATACTAATGCTCATTGTAGATGAGCTCAATTACATGACAAAAAAATCCCTGCCCAATCTGTCTTAACACTATAGCTTTCACATGCATGCAAAATCAATTTCAATTTCAATTTAATAACAAGAAAGTTCTGTATTCTGACAGTAAGCTACAATTTCTTATTAGGCTGAATGAAATGTTTGCCAGCGCTTAAAAATGGGCCCATATCATGGGGTTTTCTTGTCTTTTTCCCCTCTCTGAAGTTCACTGTAGTTCTATGTATGGAAGACAGCTGTAATTCATTTTGATGACTGCACCTTTATAGCTGACATATCACACACATCCTGTAGTGCCCTTCATTCAAAAAGCAGTGCAGGCTGAAACACTCCTTATAACTTAAACAAAAATGGGCGGGGCTAAACTCTAAATGGAGTGAATAGGTAGGTGTATGTAAATATGTTCTGTGACATTATATAAAATCAGTTTATTGGACTGCAAGTACTGAAAACTGAAAGGTACATTTTGAATCTGTGTTGGGTTTTTGACTGTGAAATGAGCCCTTTAATACAAATACAAGTGTCATGTCTACATTCACTACTCACTAGAGAACTGTGTTTACCTCCTCGGTTTGGCCTGGTGTTTTATCTGGGAAAACTCATTACAGCAGTCACCGTCCTCCTCCGCCAGCACCGCTAGAAACTGCAGTTACACCGGATAAATAATTAAGGACGCTGTGTTCACTGCAGTCTGGGTAATGACTTACATCACTCACTGCTTTCCCGTGGAGAATTTGTGCAGCTACTGAGGTTGACGGCTAATTTTTTAACTGCCAAAACAGAACAATGTGCTTTAAAACGGGAATAGAAATGCTTTGTGATAGAAGAGTAAAGCTTTTGACTGAATTCTGAGCTCCTGGCTGAGCTCCAACATTCATCTGATGATTTGACGATGGTGTGGGATAAAAGTTAGAAAGACCGGGAAAAGCAACTTCTCAAATCCAATTATACTCCATTGATGCTTATATTAGAAGCTGTGATTAGCATCTCAGTCAATGCTCTGTAATATTTTACAGAACAATGACACCGACATAATTAAAAACTTCAGCAACACTGCTGTGACTGATATACCAGCCCCACAAACATACATTAGCATGTCACTGTCGCTGCTGTGTCGAGGAAGGACCGCCACTCAAATAACATCTAGACAAACAGCAGCCCTGCAGTCAGAAAGTGACCAATGATGAATGAATTTGAGGAGGCTTGTAAATTGTGCATCAGCAGATGGTCTACCGTCTGTATTTGTGGTGGAGATATAAGGCAAGTGGAGCTCATTAAGCTGCCATTAGAAGTACAAGGATGGTGTTGCTAATAAAGTGGATGGTGAGTGTGTGTCATTTGGTAAGAGTCATTAAAAGGCAGGTTGTTAAATTGATGTTTTATGTAACATGGTTGTAAAGGGTTCAACCAGAAAAACTGAAATGGATGTACATGAATGTACGGTATGCAGAGAGTTTGGGTGTCCCTGGTGAAATGTCATGTTTTGTGGTAGTGTAAATAAGTATAACACGTCCTCTATGGACAACACACTTCCACAAAGTTTAATACACAATGTTATATATACACCTGTATATAATATGGTCTATTTTATACTGTGTATTTGCTGAATTCAACATATTAAGATAAAGAAACATTCTAAAAGGTTCTGCCACCTTTATATTTATTTGTTCCTATATAAAATATTAGCAAACAAACAAACAAACAAATAAATAAAAATAATATGTTTGTATGCTTTTGCATATATGACTGAATACTCCATTGTCTGTTGGTTACTCTTACACACACTCGGTTATACCGAATTACATAATGGTCTGAATTAACTTTAAATATGTATATAACGTTCCAGTGCATAAGACAAGCATAAAACAAATAGACCTACTGTCATTCACTGTCCAAACTGTGTTGCGGAACTGCTGCCCATCCTGTGTGGTCTGATGCTGCTGCTTCATCTGCTTTGACTGGGTGCCTACGGTTTACATGCATTCCTGACCAGTTTAAATTCCATGAAGTTTCATGCTGTTCTAAGCTGTGGAAGTTTTCTGTTCTAAGCTGTGGAAGTTTTGCCTGCATAATTTTGCCAGCTAATTAATCACAGGCTCTTATTTTTCTTTCTTCACAAACTAACCAGACACTTCCTCCTCTGCCTCATAAAACACAGAACACTTCTTATATTCTTCCTACTAGATCTTCACTGTAGGTTTAAGAAGCAGTAATGGAAACTCTTCTTACAGTACTTACCGTTCCAAGATATTAGATAGTATAGAGGACACTAGACCTGGGACTGCTTTGACTCCATGTTCAAACTTCAGCTTCCTTTTATAAATGCTGCTGTTGTTGTAGGACTTAGTAATGGCCAGAAGGTGGAGGCACAGGTTGTTCAATGCCTTCTGCAGCGATCTAAGGCATATAAGAGCATGACTGTAACCAAGGTCACAGCACATTTCTGAAAATGATTGGAATTTTTGTGTGATTAGATTTTTAATATGTACATAAAGTAATTAGGAGTGGTTTGGTATGAAATGCTCAGTTCTAGAGAAACTTACCAAATCAGAACTGTTAACAGTGTTAATGATGGGAACCAGACATCTACCTTTAAAAGTTTCCTTACAGAAGGTTATTTGCATGGAATGGTTTCGATCACCCTGCTGATATATGGGTTTATAATAGTTTGAGTTAAATAATAGTTAAGGTTTTGGCCCAAAATACCTATATTCTACAACCAGGCACGGTGGAGTTGTGCATGCAGGTCTTTTTAAATAGCACCCACAGAAAACATTTCTTCAGATTTAATGCTACTTTACCATCATCAGCATTACCTATAATAACCCAGGGGGCATGTGTAGCTTCACTGGTTGTTTTGGATAGTAAGTAAAATGATTTTGTGTTGTTGTCATCGCGAGCCTTGATTAATGTCAGCACCATTAAGTTCCTCTAGAATTAACCATTTGACATTAAACCACACTTAATGACTTTGTTTACCTCTCAAAAACTGATGTGTGCATAATTAGCATAATTGAACAATGCTATCATTTACAATAGACAGATGCTTAGAAACCACTTACAATGAAAAATGCTATAATAGGATTAGAACCAGAATCTATTTTCATCTTCATTGCTCCAAGTAGACTAGGAGCATTGTTTTTGTTTGGTGTAAACAGAAACATCAAACATACAGTATACTGTATTCTGCTAAAATGTATATGCTCTGTAAAAAATGTACATTTTAGATAAAAAGCTTCTGACGCTGGATTGATGGAGGTAAAATGTGATGAGTTTGTAAATGAGTCAATTCAACAAACACACAGAATGGCAAAACCAGAGCGACCAAAACAGACATGGGCAAGATAAGGCATAAATCCAGATACAGGCTAGGGTCAAACCCAGGACAATCAGAAACCAGGCGATCAAACGAGGGAGAGGCAAAAGACCAAAACTAAAAAAATACACCAGAATGAAGCTAAACACATAATGATGGGGAAACCGCTTAGTAAGCAGCGCTAGGGTCGGCAGTACTTCGCAAAGAAGTATTGACAAGGGCAGGTATATATACACGACAGGTAAATGGAAGACAGGTGAGGTTAATCAGATCTCTGGTGAAGGAGACCAGGTGAGCTGTTCCTGATTGGTGGAGATAGCACTCGTGGTGTTGTAGTCAGTGTGTGGGGAATCATGGGGACTCGACGGGGTCGGGAGTCTAGATGCGTGACAAAGCTAAATTATAGATATGTGTACGTGTACTGCTGGTTACATTTATGTACATTGAATATAGCATGCGTTTGTTTACTTCTTCATTTACCATTTCGGAGATTAGCTGGGATAGAATCTGTACTCTAAATGTGCAAAGTATTCCAACAGTAAATTTAACTACTTTAAGTTGCATCTTTGCTGACATGAGGGTTTGATAGTGCACTCACAGCTTGTATAATCTCCATAGAAAAGCACAAACCAATAGAATGAGATACTCTGGTGAATCTAAGTTCACTATGCACAATAACACTGCAGGTCCACTGTCAGCACAGGCAAGCTGCATATGAGCTGTAGGTGATCCACATTAAACATAATGGCCCACATGTCCCAATACAGATATGGCCACCGCTGGCAGAAACATGGCAGTATGTTTGCCTGTGTAACCTGCTGTTACTGAAATGAACAAATAGAAAGCCCAGCACAATCCGTCTCTATCCATTACTAGGAATACTAACAAATATCTTAGATTCAACTGAACAGTGATTTTAACTGGATAGTAAAGTTAACATTCTGGAGATACCAAGGATGAAAGTAGAGCATGTGGGGTGAGAATGGACCACTTGTTTGCTCATATCTTAAAAAGCTCTTGTGGCTGAATACAATCAGATCTTCACAGCAATGTTTTAACATCTAATGTAAAACCTTCTCAGATGAATAGAGGCAGTTATTGCAGTACATGTCCGCAAACTTTTGAACATATAGTCTTTGTCATTGCAGTACTTTTTTGCCATAAATGCATAAAATGGGTTTCGGGCTAAAAGCTTTTAAATACAATCCCAAAATGATGTCAGGCATTAGATTATTTGTGATCATTTTATGTAAAAGCTTTCTTTAAAAACTTTTACATAAAAGAAACTTTGAGGCATCTGGTTCCATTCATCTCCACTGTAAACAATTATCTCCTTAACTTAGAATGTTTCTCTAGAATTAAGCATTTCATATCAGACCAGTTTGGATCACATGACATTTGAGAATTTTAGTTTTGCAGAAATTTAGACGCATTGGTGGATTTACACTTTAAACACTCATGATGCCCATAAGGTTTGTGAGAGATGCAATAGAAGAATATCTTCTGGCTCCTTAAAGTTTTTTTTTTCTGGAAACCATTTCTGTAACTGATACGTACGTAAGAAAATGTTACAGAAGGTGCCACAGAACGCATTTACATAGACAGTACATAGAAGGTATGTGACTTTGCCTGAGGATTTACCAGCCCATTTACATCCTATGATTTGCTCCTTAAAACGAAACAAGCTGTTTTCCATTTTTGGTAAAAATGGCTCTGCTCTGATTGGCTGGCTAACAGTGAGATACAGCGAAGTAATGTGTTGGAATAGACACAAGCATGAGAATAAAAATAACCTCTGTGTAAATAAGCAGGTCATCATATTGTTTAGTTTGCTATGCTAACGTTAGTTACTTGGAGCTTGCTAGTGGCTGATGTTAGCTATGCTAATTATTTGCTTTCAGTTTTAACATCAACACGAAGTAAATTAAAGTTGTTACTCACTATTAACGTCTCAGTTTAAGATACTCTGCTTCGTTTGGCAAACAGTAATGAAATCACACAGCATGGCTGCTACTTACAGGGTGCTGTTGGGGTTGTGAACTGCTCTACAGGTTCTTTAGTGTGAAAGCTGCTAGATATTGTCCAAATCTGTCCAGAGTGAAAAGTGCAGTCCAAACTAACAGCTCTGTATTAAAGTTCTGTAGGATCTTGTTAAAGACACTAAAGTGGTTTTCTGTTCTACCTTAAGTGGTGCTGCTTTACATTCCGGAGCCTGCACAAGCTGTAGCATTTAGGATGGAACAGAGCATTTGATTTTGAAGCTGGTAAATAGAAGGCCATTTTCAGCCTCCTTTATGTCTGAACATCACTTATGCCTGGTGATGGTTCAGTTTCTTGACACAGGTATAAAATGTATCAATATGGCTGTTACGCTTGCTATGTAGCGGTTTAGGATTTTGGGATTGTCCCGGTTTACCCTCCTCTTTTGTAAATGCAGGATTTGAATTTAAACGAGGAACAATAGTGTAAAGGTACCTATGTACCAAACGCTGTGTATCACAATTTCCCATACAACTATACAACTATAAAAATATAAAAACAATTTACTGCCCTGTAGTGTAAGATTATATTCCTATGAAAGATTTTTCCTGGATCTGCGCATCCAAGCCAAGAACCAGAAGCAGTGATATCTGTTGTTATCATAGATTTTGGAAGGCTGTGAATAACTCAGTGCTCTGTGTGTAATTTTTCATCTTTGGATTGTGATGGATTATTTTCATATAGCCCAAAGTAGTCAGTGGTGATTTGCTGGAGTAGGATGTTGAAATATTGATGTGCAAGGCCAAAAGGAAAATCTGCTAATCCCACAGGTCATTTAGTAAAGTAAAACTGCAGCCGATTACAATCTTTCCCAACACAGAAACATCCCTAGCGAGCAAAGCTAAATCATGTTCAGCTTTTTTTTCAGACTCTTTTGCCTATGAGTTTGGAGAAGGAGCTGATGTGAAATTGAGGATATTCGTTGCCTTAATCACAGCCCATTAGAAACAAACATGTAATTACGTGGCCATGACACATTGCTTTGTTTCCTCTTTGCTATAAAACACCTTCAGGAAATGAATAATGCAAAGTGTAATTAAAGTACGGGATAGAGTCCTTGAGGCTAAAGACTTCATGTATGTAGAGGCAAAAGCAAAACAGAGGCCTTGGCCTGAATTTATTCACTTTTAAGAAGTGGAAATAAATGAAAGATTATGATCTTTAGATTTAGTACATTTACGTAATGGGTATCACATACAACAAAATCCTCAGTGCTGGCTCAGTATGTAAATTACAGGGGGTTTTAGAGTGGGGCGGGGTAATACACTCATTGGGACTTCTAATCATAGTAAGCAGTTACAGGCAGGGTTTTTGACTTCCTCATTGCATAGGCATCACAGTGAAAGCAAATTCCATACTAAAATTAAATATGTCTAATATACATTATATTGCCGAAGGTGTTCACTCACCCATCTAAATATTGAATTCAGGTGTTCCAATCACTTCCATGGCCACAGGTGTATAAAACCAAACACCTAGGCATGCAGGCTGCATCATAACACACGTTAGTGAAAGAACGGGTCACTCTCAGGAGCTCAGTGAATTCCTGCATGGAAGCAAGTGGAAACAGCAGCAACTCAAAGTGGTGGGTCATATAAAATGACAGCGCGGTGCCAGCGGAAACAGGTCACCAATTTTATGCCAATCACTCCAAACTTCATGTGGCCCTCAGATCAAGTCAAGAACAGTGCCTAGAGAGCATCATGGAATGGCCAAGCAAGTGTGCTTAAGCCTTGAATCACCAAGCACAATGCAAAGTGGTGTAAGGCAAGCCGCCGCTGGACTATAGAGTAGTGGAGACATTTTCTCTGGAGTGATGAATCACGCTTCTCTGTCTGGCAGTCCGAATTCAGAGGCTGGGTTTGGTGCCTCCCAGTAGAGCAGTACTTGTCTGACTGCAGTGTAAAGTATGGGGAAGTGGGGAATTATGGGGTGGGGTTGTTTTACAGAAGTTGGGCTCAACCTCTTAGTTCCAGTGAAAGGAATGCTTCAGCAGAGCAAGAGATTTTGGACAAATTTGAAGCTCCCAACTTTGTGGGAACAGTTTGGGGTCAGCCCCTTCCTGTTCCAACATCACTGCTCACCAGTGCACAAAGCAAGGTCTATAAAGGCATGGATGAGCGTGTATGGTGTGGAAGAACTTGACTGGCCTGCACAGAGTCCTAATCTCAACCCGATAGATCCAGGCCTTCTCATTTAATATCAGTGCTTGACCTCACAATGGCGTTTCTTAAAGAATGGTCAAAAATTCCCATAAACACATTCCTAAATGTTGTGGAAAACCTCCCAAAACAGTTGAAGCTGGGTGGGATGACATCATATATATATATATATATATATATATATATGTGTGTGTGTGTGTGTGTGTGTGTGTGTGTGTTTTTTTTTTTTTTTTTTATATTTCAGCTTTGCATTAAGTTACATTAAATGTAAAAACCTAAACTGTTTTCATTCATCAGATATTGTTTTTGTGGTTTGTCTTTGGACAGTGGCTGTATATATATATATATATATAAACCGCATTTCTGAAATACATGTGTTTTTTTGGGCGGTCCACTAGTTCTTGACAAAATGCCACTTTTGAATGTTTTTTAAAGCAGTTCTTAAAAAGGCTTGAAATGTTGAAGCTGATTCATTTCGGGCACAGTAGCAAGCCAAGGACTAGACTTTCCCTGCATGCTCCCTTTAAACACAAGCAAGTGTACATCACCCTTTCAGAATATTCCCCATCTTAAATAGTCTGACTGGCTATCTGCTACCTTTAGCTGCAATTTGTCTTCCCTGCTCAACATAAACAGCACAGACCAGCATGTGCCCATGTGACTGACTATATAGGCTTGGTCACTGGTTACTGCACTGCTCTCAGTCATGCTACACTATGCATTTTTTTTTTTCAAACATGGTTTTAATTAGGAAGCTAGTTGGTTGCTAGCCACCTCCAGCAAGGTCGCTTATCCTCACTTCTAGCTGCTATAATGCCATTTCCTATATTTGCACAAAACACTAGACATTAAATAAGGACTCCTGTGAGGGTTTTAATTTCAGCTTGATATTAAAGATACAGCTCTACCATGCCGCACAAAACTCTGTACCACCTGAGTGAGCAATTTCCGATTGAGAACTGACTTTAATGTTCGCTTGTCAGTGAACAGCAGCACAGAAAGACTAAATTATGCACAAGTGTCTCTCAGGGGAATCATTAAAATATCTCCAGCAGCAGGTCGAAGGAAGTGTCCACTTTACACTGTATTGACATGTTGATGCTGCATATCGATGCTGCTTTTCTCTCAAGAGCAACATTAAAACCACACTCATGGTTACAATACTCTTGATGTATGAGTGAAAAGAAAGCTGTTTACTAGTAAATGCCAATAATCACTGATGACAGATCCCACTGACCCTGTATGTGGTCAATACGAGCTGAAAAAATAATGAATGGGATATCAGATGAAGAAGAATCTTGAGGGAAGGGAGCCAGTGGCTTAGAGCATCCTAGCCACCAGAGGGTAATAGGGTTTTCCTTTTTCTTTCCCAATAAAAGTTTTTTTTCCTACTCTTGCATAGAAAAACATAGCAGGATACAAAAGGGCAGGTCACATAGGGGTCACAAATTCACAGATTCCAATGTTCAAATGACGCTGGGCCACATGTCGCTTAATGAACCAATGTGTGGCTTCCTAAGGCATATACTGGAAATATAGTTGGTTTTGCACACAGTTGCACTGCAGATGTTTCTGTTACAGAAAGAATACAGCTGAAAATGTCACAGGGGTGCATCATACCACAGGCTGGTTCAGTTTGAATAACATTTAAATGTCCATTTCTAAATATATTTCATTAATATAGTCATTACTAGGGCTGTGACAATAACTGCATTACCGTGGTCAAATGATGTCTACTGCAGGTTTGGGACATCCTTACCATCACAACTGTCATGAACCGGATCCACAACCGAGGTGAAGAGTCAAGTGCAGGTTTTATTGGCAAACAATCAGAGTCCAAAAAACAGTCCAGGTTCAATATTCGAAAATCCGTCCAATGATAACCAAACAAGAATGTAGTCAAAAACCAAGATACCAAAACCGAAAACCATAAACGAAGCAGGGGGTCAAAACCAGGAAACGGCAATACCTACAAACAAACGGCTCAGAATTGCTGGAAACACCAAACAAGACTTCACACTGAACAATGGCCAACATGGAGGTTTTAAACCTTCAAAATGGCTTCCAATTGCAATCAGGTGGGAAAACCCAGGGCTAAAACTCAGGTGAGGGCGACCTCTGTGGGTAGGGAGGGGCAACAGCAGCCTGAGATGTGACAACCACCTTAGACGTTGTATTTTTGTCCCTGGTCTGGCCTTACTGGTTTATCATTCATCCTTGGGCATAATGTCTGTTATGATGACAATGTTGTCATATCTCCATGTTGCACAGTGTTGCATCTTTGCATAGTGGTATTACAATGTCACACCCTGATAGGTCATATTTTTGGCTGCTCTTTAAGTCCATTCAAAAGCATAGAGGGTCACTGTAGGTGATATTGGAACACATAAAGTCGTATCGCCTGATCAGATTTATTTGCACACAATCCAGTTATTATGTGGAATCTTTGCTGTAACAACCCTCAGTCTGAAAGCTGAGAAGTTTGCAACATAGATAATTAATGTTTCTTTTGATTGGCCAAGTGAGACATTAAAAATGCATTGTGCCGCTTAACATGGTTAACACAATCTCATTTAAGCCTCTGAGCTGGTTTAGAGAGAGAGAGAGAGAGAGAAAGAGCATAGCTTTATCAGGGCAGTCATTAGCACACAAAGCTCCTCTTGTCTCCTTTAGTGAGCCGTAATGTAATCAGAAAGGCTCCTGGGCCTCTGTGTTTAGCAGCAGGCTGTACGGAGCCGTGGCAGGCCTGAGTCTACAGAGAGCAGCTAACTGTAGGCAAACCGGCCTTTATTAGGCCACAAAGGGAGCATTCATACTCCACTTGCCTTCTAATAACACATCAGAACTGTAGCGTAGCCTGGCTAATGGCAGGCCAGGTCCACAGTCTTACACGTCTGTAATGTTCTTTGTTTAAGTAGCTGTTATTGGGATTTTTAGGAAGCTGCTGCTGTTGTCACTGACTAATTGGAGAGAAGGAGATTGCTCTTGTTCTTGTCAGTGGGGCAACATTTTATCTTAGCCATGTTAATATTATTTCTGCTGTCTTTTTGAACACTATTTGAACACCACAGCTATCATTTACATTGAGTGAACATTGCATATTCATTTATAATTCAGGGCTTTTTATTGTAGAAAAGTGCATTTTGCATGACATACATTTACTGTCAACCTACATAATCCCCACACCTCCCAAATCCTCCCTTCCCTAGAACCTTCGATGAGAGGATTCACACACTTTCCTTCCTGTTTTGTGGTAAGTAATAAGTTTGGTGGGTTCTCAAACTCCTCACAACAAAAGATTGTTATCCAGCACCGGTGGTTCTATCAACTATTCTACCCATTGAGCCCGAAAGAGCATGCTTGGATCATTAGTACACTTTTATTGTGTTTTATTGTTAATACATTTTAGACTCATCTTTATATCACTACAACCCCTCAAAATACTGATTAATTTTAATGCTACTAACTTTTTTTGATAAGACCATTTTCCTGTTCCACCTTAAATGGTGCTGGGGTTATATTCTGGTGCTTGAGGCATTATAGTAACTCCTGCACCAGGAGCTGTCAAATAAGAAGCTGAATAGCAATCTTTGCCTTTCTACATCTTTCAGCTGGTGCATCTTCCAGCTGCTATAGTGCCACCAAATTCATGTTCAAAAAACTCTGTACAGCCAGTGTGTGTGGTTTGTTAGTTCGGGGCTACTGCAGAAGCATTACGAACCTCTATGGCAGCCTCTGTTGGAAGCCAACCCGCTCGTGTGTAGTTATGAAGAGAGCAATCTAAGCTAATGGAAACACAAAGATTCATAGCAAGGGTAATTATCTTCTAGTGAAAAACATAGTTTGTGTGTTACACTGCATTTCTGCTAATAGATCACCCTAAACCTTACACACTACCCCTTCAACAGCTCATTGCTCACTAGCGTCACAACATTTCATACACAGAGAGCTAACAGTATCCAAGTTAATCTGATGATAGGAGTTACGGGAAAGAATATTTCTTTAATTAGTTCCATTCTATCTGAGGTATAGCCACTATAGGGCCTGCATAATGAGGGTTCAGTTAAGAAGGTTTTCCAGCAGTTACCATATTGCAGATATGTGCATTACTTTCTTATGACAACAATAATGAGGAGAGAAACATCTAAAGTTTAATGGCCTGGTTGCGTCTCTCTCAGCAAGAGAGCACAATAACACAAGCAGATGCAGCACCGTATTGATGTGGTTTTATTGCGGTCTGAAATGATGCTTGGCTGGAGAGGCATTGTTTTCCCTGAAGGAAAACAAACCGCACACGCGTTAAAGGAGTCATTTCATAGCTTATTGACTTTTAAAGATTTGCTGTATGTATGCCTATAACTCAAATCGAATCTGCTGTATCTCTCTGAGGTATGCAGCCCACTAACCAGTGATTTTGCACGGTTCATTCTCCACTGTACACTTCCAAACCTAATCATATCAGCTTTTCAGCTATCCAGGTCACAGTCAGAACAAATCGAGTCGTTTAAAACGTTAGCAGCCTATTTCTGTTTGATTCCAGTGTTAACATATAATATGAGCTGTAAGTAAAGGTCAGTGGTGCTGCGTTTTATGCTTTATGTCATATATACTTTTTAAAAATTATGGCTATTTGACAACACACATAGGGTTTGGTGCAAAGTGTTCTTGGGCACAACACCATAAAAGGACTATTCTTTTGTGTTTCGATCTAAAGAAACAATTAGTGAACATGGTTGTACATCAATCATTATATACATAATTGGGTAAGATGTGAAATCCTCAATTCTAAAGCAACTGAGTGAGTCAGAATGGTTTACAGGGGTGGCAATTATGCCTACAACGTTTATAAAAACAGGGCGTTGTAAGGCGAATTAGTCCCCAAAAATATTTACATTTATTCATTAAAAAGATACTATATAAAAACTCAGTAGACATGTGTAGGTTCGCTGGTGGTTTTGGAATATAAATAAGATGGCTATATGGCATCACAACCTTTGTAAAAGAAATCAGAGTCAGTAGTTTCCATACAATACCGCTTTTAACATTAAACCGCTGGAATGACTTTGTTTACATCTTATATGAACTCTGCAGATTTTTCAAAAATATCAGTGGTCCCATAGAACAACACAAAACAGGAAACCTCTTGTAGTGCAGATTGAGCTTTGACATTACCACTGAGATTTTTCGGGCAAACCACAGATACAGGAGCACCCCTTTTCCTCCACATGCATGTGCTGACCTGACACATCCAAGTCAACTTAGAAAAGGCTTAGAGGATTATATGGAACAGGCTGTTGGGAGCAGGGAAAGCATTAAGATATAACACCTGAAAACAGAACATCACTGACTTTTTATACTTTCTGAATTCCAGAACGATTTGGAATTTTCTCTACTGCTTCGTTGTGGAGAAACATACAGTCCAGATGCTTCCAATGCTAATATAGCCATATAATTTACCAGTGAATGTGTCTTCACATGAGTTTGTGTATATAATGCTGATGATGGTGAAACTAATTTGAACAAATATGCTTTGGGTGATAATTTGCTTTACAGCACCTTCCATGTAGCTCTAAGAGATTCATATATTTAAATATGTATGTTCATTTGGTTTCTATCGACACCACTGTGAACAATTCAGGCTGGTTAGTTTCTCAAGAATGGAGCACATTGGACCACTCTGAATGATTCTATTTACAATCTACAACTTTATTATGGAGTCATTTTGAAACATTGGTGGTTTCATGGAGCAATACATCCAGTCCAACAAATTTGAGTGTTCCATGATCCATGTTAGAAGGTACCCTCACCACCTTTGAAAAGGAGACACATCTTTAAATATTTTTACTTTTAAACATGTTAAAATTGTAATAGAACAATTACATATGTGATTGTATCTAAAGTGCAATTAATGCAACATACTTGTTCTATAACAGTTGGGAATTCCACAGATTTTCCACTGAATATTTTGTAGAATTTAGTCATAAAGATCTGAGCAGTCACTCAGTCTGTTTTATAGTGAGAAGGTTCATTTGTAGAGAAACCTACTGAACTGGGAGCAATGTTGACAAGTCAACTGTAGCCTTCTAAAACTACTAGTGAACCAAAACCACCAGTGGACTAACATGTGTCTTCTGAGTTTGTGTATGTAATATTGGTAATATAGTCATAAATTTAAGTTTGTGGGAACTACTTGAGGACTATTTGACTTACAACGCCCTGCATGGTTCCCTCAGTCTTTAATATATTATGTAAATATGTTATAGACGTCTGGTTCCTATTAGCACAACTGTGAACAGTTCTTACTGGAAAGAACAGAGCACATCATATCACTCTGAATTGTTCTACTGACGTCTCAAACATCTACTCATGGCAATTGGAAAACTTGCTGGATCTCACCTTAACTGTTCTTCCCACAGTATTTACTATATGTGGAGGTCCTTCAGACTTTAACAAAAATCAGTCTGTAAAGCAGCACCCATTAGAAGGTGGGAAATATCTTTATATATATCTGGTATATGTCAAAAGTGATTCTTGCTATGGCACTGCGACTCTTGCTGTGGTCAAAGAACAGTAGATCAGACTGCATTGTTCTGCATTACTCCATGTTAATACACTTAGGATTAGTCCTGCAGTGCTGTTCATGCTCCTGGCTGTGACGTTAAGGGAATAATAGTCCATGCATTAATAATTGTGTCGACAGGCTGTAAGAATAGAGCATCTTTCAAACCTAAAGAGTCATTCAGACTGGGCTGAACAGAAAGAACACTGTGGGTACATCAGTAGAGAAACAAAGGAAAGGTCATTAAATAATGATAAGGGCAATTCAAATGCTGAGTAAATGAGAACAAGTGTTTATTGTGAAAAAGGATATATATAAATATTTAAAGTTTGCATGCCATCCATTATTCCTGTTTGGAATAGCTCCTGCTGTCAAGCTGTAACAACAGCAGCTTACAAACAACAAGCTGTAAAACAACTGGACCAGTACAATCGTTGGTATGGCTCTCTCTGAAAAGCTGTTGAATGCATTATGAAGCTGTTTGTGGCTTTACAGTTGTACAGTAACTGCAGTAACATAAACACGACTATTAACTTCACTAATGTCGTACAGTTTTCATTTCTAGAAAGTGTTCAGAAACCAAACTATGAAATGTCCTTAAGAAAAGTCATGCTTACTATCTAAATCAAGCAAAAATATCTAAACGCTGTTTATTCTACACAGAAAACATTTCCTCCAACATCCCCTTAACATATCATGTGCTGTACGCTGATGTGAGTAGCGGGTGGTTCAGGCAGTGCTGGAGCGCAGTGATTCAGATGCACTTGAGCAGGATCGAGTTGCAGTAGGTTCCACGGCTGCATTCACACAGAGGACCGAACCGTGGACCCAACCTCATTGCACAGCGAGACCCGACCAGGCACTAAACAGAAAATAGACTCACAGTCATAATAGAATAACGATCAGTTACAGAGAACAGTGTGAGAGGCTCTATTTGAGCTTGGGTATAATAATAAAGATATAAAGATCATAATAAGTAAAAGAAGAAGATGAAGAGGAACTATAGAGAGACAAGAAGAAGAGAAAGAATAAACGAAGGAGAGAAAAAAGATGAAGACAACAACAATGATGATGATGATGATGTGATAAAGAGCATGAATACGAAGAAGGACAAGAAGAGATTATAAAGTGGAGGAAGAAAATGAAGATGAAAATGGGATGAAGATAAGGATGAAGAAAGAGGAAGTAAAAAAGACATGAGGATAAAAAGAAAAATGTGGAAGAAAAAAGAGAAGAAAAGGAAGAGCAATGAAGATAAGGAAAAAAGGAAGAGGAAGAAGAAAAGGAAGAAAAATAATGGTGAGAATGGAGAACAGAAGAAGAAGTAAAAGAAAAAAATGAAGAAGAAAGAGAAGGAGAAGAAGGAGGAATGTAAGCAGTACTTGCCCTGGGAATGGCTCGTTTCTCTTCCGATGGTAGTTTGTCCTGAAATCTTCCCAGAAGTTCCTCCATTGCTTCAATCTACACAAACACAAATGACCAGTCTAAAATCTTGAGATTTTATTAGGCATGTTTTGATGCGGCGTCTTTTCTACTCACCAGTTCTTTCTCAGGGATCACCTCGGCATTCCTGCCGTCCTCTGCAGATATCTCAGGTGAAGCCTGTCCGTTGCAGATGAAGATGAACAGAGTGATGAAGAGTAGTGCGGAGAGAAGCCCTGAGCTCTCCATGGTCCTGAGATGAGTTGTTCGCACTCAGCTATCACATTCACACATATACACTGAGGGGTGGGAGGTCAACAAGCCCACTCATACAGTCTAACTCCGGCCCACAGCTCGCTTTATAAAGTGCGTTGCCCCCACCCTCTAGCGCAGCATCATGGGCTGTAATAGGTAGACTGTTTCTTTATGCAGGGCCAACTGATGAACAGCAACCACGTCTAGGCACACACTAGCTTAAACATATATGTTTTAATTTGCTGTTTTAATTGGGCTGTACTGAGATATATTGAGCTATTATTCTAGCAGCTAAATATTACACTTAACATCAAAAGAATAGTTTCACCCTGAAGGAACTGTTAGATTGCGGTGCTGTTGGGAGGGAAGATAAAGATTAGCAGGAACAATACATGATGATAGATTTAGACTGATATGGGCAATATTTATTGAGCTACACATACAGAAGTAGTGTCTCTCAGTATGACGTCACTCACCAGGTTTGCTAACACAACATGCCAGACATCCCAGCATGGAGTTGTAGAGGCTCCTAATGGTGTCCTGCGATAATCCATCCCATGAAGCTTGATCATTCTCACACAGCTCCTGCAGATATTGCAGTAGGGGTGGAGGTGGAGAGACGCCAGTCCTCCTGGACGTGTGATGCCTGACAACAAACTGTTATTCTAGGCGCTGACCACGGTCCCTCCACACATGGATTTGCTGGTTGTCTCCACTAAGATAAAAGCGAGATTCATCGATGATGACCCGCTGCCATTCACTCAGTGGCAGTCTGGCACGACACCATTGCAGTCTTTGGCAAAAGTGAGGCGGTGTTAAAGGCAGTCATCGGTGTCGGTGTGCATGTCGTGTGCTACTGGTGCTGACACTAACAGGATGACACATGGTGGGCATCACTGCTTGTTAAAGAGCTGCAGTCGTGGCTGTTGGGTCAGTCAGGTACAGTAATAAAGCCCATCCTTGCTTACATCACATGCAATCATTTGCATGTCTCACAATGTCAACCAAGTTTCATTCCTGTTGGTTGATTCCTTCCTGATGGTCTTAGCCATGTTAGTAGTTGGAGTCACTCACACTGTAACATCCTGTAGGCTTGCGTATTGTGATGCTAATATTGCTTTACTAAACACAGTTGCACATAGATTACAGTCAAGTATAAAAATTGATATAAATTGATGCTGAGGAAGGTTAATGAGAATATACAGTTTTTGTTTGTATGTATCTAATTTTATAAGTCAATAATAACAAATAGTCCTGAGAGAAATCAGTATAACTTATTAAAATACTATAAAATACCATATTACTGTGATCTTATTCATGTAAGATCATTAACTATGACACTTTGTTATTATTATTAATATATTATATCACTGCAATGGATAAAATCAGTCCCTTTAAAGAACAGACATACATTTATGTTTCCTCTCTCTCAGATAATCCCTGTCTAACATATTGTATGTATCAGAGAATGTACACTTATTTTCTTTTTGTATATATATTTATTTTTTATCTCTTTTATTTAGTATTTTAGTTAGTATGTATATTAATGATGCCCTGCTGTATAATGATGAGTATAAACCTAAGCCTCACCACAAACATTTTATATATAAATGTCCTGCCATGTGCAAATTTACAAATTAACCTGAAACTCGAGTTTCCATTGGTCTGATCTGCAAAACAGATCTGCGGCTTGGACCTCTTTAGTTCATGTGTTCATGTGTCCATGTTTAGTTCAATTATTCCCTCAAAGCTACAATATATAACCATTATAGCTTAAATTCACATCTTTAAAAGTCATCTAACCTCAGTCCTGTTTCAGACCGTCATGCTAAGAAATAAATTCATCACATGACCAAGATTCAGATTCAAGATTCAAGAGTTGTCATTATTGTCATATGCACAGCATAACAAGCAGTTACATTGTACAATGAAATTCTTACTTTGCAGTTCCTCCATTCCCGACAGTCTTAAAAAATAAATATCAATATAAAAGGAGAGAGAAAAATAAGAAGTGCAATAATAGTATATGGGGTGTCTACACTACAATAACAGCGAAAAAACACTAAGTAAAGGAAGGGAGAGTACAGTACTGTATGGATGCAAGTAAGGTGCATATGCATGTGTAAAGTGCGCTGTGCAAGTACAGAAGTAAACAGTATGGTATAAAAAGTATAACAGTAGCAGCAGAATATGTATTGCGCTCATATTAATGGGTGCATGTCAGAGTCAGAGTTCAGCCAGTTTCAGAGCGGACGGGGGAACACACAAAGACGTCTGCCACGGTGGGCGCCATCTTGGAAAAATCAATCACATCACCAAAAGGCATTGAGAGTTGGAACCTCCTGTAGTAAAGTCAACTAATACCAATCTACCCACTAAGTTGACATGGTTCAGACTCACTTCCATCTCAACAGCAAAATCTGACTTGCTTTTGTGCATGCACACATCATGCAGCCATTTGGACACTGCAGATAACACTCACAGGTTCAATTATTTACACACAGAAATGGTCAGAAGTAGGACTATAATCTGTTGCACCTATACGTCCGCATGACATATGTGCTCGCACATGTGAAGGGAATTCTGTAGCCTTCAGTGTATTAACAGACTGCTTGAGTTTTTGTTGTGTTAGCAGGAGGTTTGTTTTTTTCTATAAATATTTGCATCAGGTCTGCAGAGAGGACCACTGGAGTCAAACTACCCACACTGTTGGATCAGCAGATTTCCAGAACCAGGAAGCGTGCCTAATAGATCATCAATGTTTCATCACACCCTGGCCATCACCTGTTCCAGCATTTTCCCTTAGGCTGGCGCTGTAGGGATTAATTAATTTGTGATGTGAAGTCATTATTTTGTAACCATATCATTAGATGCTGAGTGATTATTTGTAGAGGCTAAGTCGTTATTGTAAAAAAAAATATCATATCACATTAATTTGAGATGTTAAATCATCATTCTTTGGAACACCATCTCGTTGTTCTGAGATGCTGGCTATTTTGAGTTGTCACTATATTGAGAATCATTATTTTGAGATGTTAAATCATTATTTTGGAACGCCCCCTCATTATCTGAAGAGGCTTTTATTTTTATTATTATTATTCATAGACGATATCATTATTTTGAGATGCTAAATCATTACTAGTAGCCCCTCCATCTCCCGTTCCCGTGTTTGTCCAGCAGGGGGCGCCGCCGCCCCTTTTTGCTCTGCCGCTTTCCTGGAGCGCATACTTTAGGATTGAGGCAGGAACACACCCAGAGCTCTGAGCTCTGAAGAAAAAAAAAAGAAGAGAGAAAAAAAAAGCCAGAAAGTTTCGGAAGAGACCGTGCAGCACAGTGAGGAGCTAAGGTGGCCAGAGAGGCGCCTTCGCACGTCCAAGTAGAAGGAAATACCAGGAGAGTGAAGGCACCTTCACGGAGAGACGCTCAGGAGAGAGAGAGAGAGGAGCGCGGACTGGGCTTAACTTTGTAAAACATGTCAACTTCGGATGAAAATGACGCGCTGCGCCCTCGATATGGCTGTGAGTATTGCTGCTGCTTGTGGAGCCTGGCTGTCTCCTCATAGTCCAGAAAGCTCCCCGGGGCATCCCAACCCCGCATAAGTAGCGCTCAGGCTCTTTCCTCCTTTCAGCTTTTCTCTCTTTTAGTTCGTTTGTAAAGCTTTTGCTGCTGCTGCTGCTGCACCGAGTCAACGTGCTGGAAGGGACTTCCGCGTTTCACCAAGCCTCAACCCGTTTGAAGCACTCCAGTCTGCTCTGCACAGCACACGTTTGCTTCTGCTCGTTATCATTTTCTTCAAGTTCTTCATCAAAGTGATTGTCTTGTTAACCTGTGGGTGACGGGTCATTAGCATTAACCCTTTACCTGCACCTCCTCCACCTTAAATGCACGATGTGCTTTGGATTGTTTAACCTTATGGGGCAAAAAGACCTCCACACGACAAGTTTGATTAATACATACATCTGCCCCAAAATGGAGCCCTGCTCTGTGAAGGCAGGTCATGACTGTCCTGGCTCATCAGATCACATCACATCACATCACTGAATGCAGTCCTTATAAAGGAGTGGTCCACTGAAGGACCCTCCACTTCACATAGTCGACCAGTTTGGTGCTCTTACTGAATTGAAACAGGACTTTAGGTGAGAGTGAGATATTAGCCTCACGGCTCACATGCACAACCCACAATTGGGCACAGACCACCAGCCAGTCAGTTACATTGAATTAAAGGGAGGATCTGGAAAATGAGTTCCTACACTGAGCTGCTGCTTTTTCTTAGGTCTGGAAAAAAAAGCTTGTCTGCAGTAGCAGGGCTAACCTAAATAGCACCTGTAGGGTCACAGAGCGGGTCACTCAGGCTGGTGAAGGAAAGAGAGACGTCTTTTTGCTGGTGTGCATTATTTTCTGTTTAGGTTTCTGTTTAGCGCTGGCGGGAAGACTGGAGTGTGCACTGTTTCCGGCCTTTACTGAGCTCAAACGGTGCTAAAGTGGATGGCTGAAGGGGCACGCCTCTCTTAGTTTCTGTCTCTCTCTTGCTCTTTCTGTTCCTCACTCTCTCTCTCTGTCTTTCTCTCTCTCTCTCTGTCTTTCTCTCTCTCTCTCTCTCTCTCTCTCTCTCTCTCTCTCTCTCTCTCTCCTCTCTCTGTAAGGATCGTATGATTATTATTTTTTTCATCCCTCCTGATGAGGGACCCCTGAGTAATTTAAACTGACGAAACTGTGTGGAGAAATCAACTAATAGAAATGGTCCAGAATGACTTAGGCTAACACAGTTTTGAATCCTATTATAAGCTGAGAAAGTTACGTTTTTGGGGGTGAGACTCGGCAATATGCAGTTATGAGTTTGTCAGCTTATTAAATATTTCTGGGTATTGTAGGTGTGGGCAGTATGATGGGATTTTAGCATTGTTGTCATAACTTATCATGTAGGGCTGGGCAGTATAACAATATGTCATTATCATAATCAGTGATGTCAGAATACAGTATTCATTTCAGTATTCAGTATGCATGTGCTGACTAAGAGTCGTATGTTTTACCACCTCGTCCATTTCCATTGTCACAGCCAGCTTTTCTGACTATATCGGTGTATCATTGTGAATTCACTAAGTGTACTGGGCCTTTTTAATTGGTTTCAGTTCAGTGCATTTTGTGAAACACTGGGGGGAAAAAATGTAGTTTAAAGTTCTTTGTAGGTGCATGCATTTTGAGTACTGTGAAGATGCCTTGAAGTGTCCTAGTAATATTTTGCTCATGTTGTCCACCCCCAAAGCACTCTTGCTGCACATGGGTCTGTATAGCCCTGAAAAGGGTAACCCCACTGTGACATAAGTTGTTTTGGATTTTCCACACAACACATCATAAATGCATGTATATGTATTTCCATTTCATCCTGTGCCGCAATCTTCACCTATCACAAAGAACGTTACAGAGAAATGCATGTGTTTTTGCCAAGCTTCTTCAGACATACGGACGAAATGCATCTTCTGTCTCAGCCTAGAGATATTAGGATAGGATACTGGGAGCTTGGGACGGAGTAGATTTGGCTTTCCATGAGAATTCAGGCCCCTTAAATCATTTCAGCATGTGAAACCATAGAGCTCCAGGAAGCTGAGAGCCAGGGGCTGCAGCCAAGTTACGTAATGCATAGTGCATCGTCTCCCAAAGCAGCCTGGATATTCCCGATAAATTAGTTTACGGCACAGCGCTTTAGAGAGTGAAGTGTGTGGGATTTAAACTAGGGGATAAATGAGACGACACTAAAGTCTTCTCGGTTTATTATTACAAGCAGTCCGTTGTCATTGTTGCGTGGTCTGCCGTTACGAGCCTGTGTCTTCATAAAATGGCTTCGGAGAGCTTTAGTCATTACTATATCTGTTTATGGTTTGTTGCTATGGAGGCGTGTTCGCATTTTGAATGTGTGTGCATGTGATAGGTCCGTCACGGCCATGAGCTTCACTGACAGTTAACTGCCATAGAAGTAATTGGGGTTAACAGTTTAATTGACTGTTTTTATTCATTGGTTGCAGCAATTAAAGTAGAAGCCTAAAGTGGCCTGATAGGCTCTCTTGTTTCCTACTTGTCGATACTTAGTGGCTCCTAAGCGCATAAGCAGCTCAAGCTCAAATAAACTAACATTACCCGCCACAGCCCTCTAAAGATATAGGAGGCTGGTGCCCATGCCATGCTTTCTCTTGTTTACAGTAGATGTAAACACAGAATCCCGTTCGGTTTGTTGTAACACAACCCTGTAATTGTGAAAGAAGTGACGTGTTAATTTGGATTTTGTTCAGCTTGAACAACTGGGTTCAGGTCATTATGTAACAATATGCAAACAACCATGCAAACTGCATTTAGATGTTTGCATATATCAGGAGTGTATTGTTTGGAATAAGTTGTGCATTGTCATTTTATGTATTTGTGTGTGAACCACAGAAGTGTGTATACTTCTTTGTATTAAACGGTATAAAATATTTTGGAATTTATTCAAATGGGACAAAAATTGCAGGTGGAAATTGTTCAAATGGGAAAACATGTTATTGGACGGCTTCCACTGTACCTATGGGTACCACCCAAGTAGAGCTTAGCTTTGGGAAAGACTCCGCTTCACTTAAGATGAGCATCTGATTGTAGGGTGTCGTGCATTTTCAATACAGATTTATCACAGCAGTGTCTGATCAATATTATAGCCTCTGCACATTGTGACACAGTTTTGCTCTGTCTTCCAGCTGTTCTGGATGGAGTGGAACGGCTCACGGCCGAAGAGATGGATGAGCGGCGGCAGCAGAACATGGCATACGAGTACCTGTGCCATCTGGAGGAGGCTAAACGGTAGGCCAAGTCATTCCTATTACACAAAAGCCAGGGTCATTCATATAGTGGCGGCAGTGCCAGCATGAGGAGAGTTAGTAAAGAGAATCATCACCATATCTGTAAAGACAGGGCCGGTTTTCCACCATTGGCAGCGACATTGGCTGTTTCCACAACATGCCTGCCACTATAGGTTACAGCTTGCCAGCTAAAGCACAAAATATTGACAGGTCCTGATAATCTGTTGGGTATAAATCTGGAAAGGATGCCAGAATGTGGGCATGATTTTGAGGATTTAGAATAGCAGCCAGGTGTCAGATTTGGATCGAATGCCTGTGATAAATGGTGATATTTTATTGTTATTGTGATAAGCAATACGTGTTTATGATCATGTTGTGGAGATTGTGTGGCTGCGTGTTTCAGGCATATCATGAAAAAATCTTAAATATTGTGATTTGTTTTCCATTTATGTCCTTATAACATTCGTATGCGTACTGTTTAGCTCAGTGGTCTCCAAGTCTGGTCTTAGAGATCTAGAGATTCCTTTTTAAAGCCTCTAATAAGGGGAATGTATTCATTTGTCACAAGTTCTGCATCGTACTGTAGTTTAGGGAAACAGCCAGAGAACTTGGAGGTGAAATTGTGGGTTGTTGATTAGCTGGATAAGATGGAGGAATGTTCTGCTGCTTTCAGGTGGTCTTGGTATTTGTTTGCCAGGAAGCACTGCATAAGCACCCCTCAAAGTCGGTGGTGTTGACATTTGATGCAGTCCTAACTGGCTGAGCTGTGACTTCAGTGCTGTTTTCATCATGAAGAGAAAAGTAAACAGTATCTCAGTGTCATTAAATTACACTGCACGGTTATAGTAAACAGTAACGTTTACCTGCCACATAAACCACATGACCCTGCTTAGAATCAGTGAGTTCCTCTTTAGAAAAACTCCCACCTGACTTTGCACTTGAGAGCAGCGTAATGTAAGGTGGGGGCAGCGTGTGCAATGCAGGAAGGAACCAAACTCTACAGGAAGGTAGATTTACAAGAGGAGCATTGGTGACCAATTGTTTCACCTAGTAATCTTCGCTCCATGTTTGACTCGTAATAAATGCTGCATAGTTGGCCATTGTTTATCAAATAATGCTGTAAAGGGTATCTAGAGACATCTCAGCCATTTTAGCTGCTGTTGCCTGCTACAGTTTGGCAAATTATATTTTGTTGTTTTCTAAGTGAACCACTAAGAGTACATTTGAATGCATTATTATTATTATTATTATTATTATTTGTTTGTTTGTTTAATTTTAGTTTTTAAAAAACTGTTTTAGAAACAATTGGGGGCAAATGTTATGGCACTTTTGATGTCATTTGATGTCAACTGTGCAGTAAAATGCACAGGCGAATGTGTTTAAGCTTGTTCACTGAGGATGTTATTTTCGCACTGGTAGACTCTGTAGTGGGAACCCTGTACATGTTTTAACACCTTTCGCCACCTAACACCTACTACTGCAAAGGAAAAGCACGATCAACTGACACCCACAACGACCAATCTGCTGTTGGCGTATAGAATGAGGTCATCTTAGAGCCACAACAGTCTCTTGGGAAACACAAGACGTAAAAGATGGGCAGAGCATCCATGACTGAGGCTACTGTCCGTTAGGCTGAATTTGGCTGGACCATTAAAACTTTGATTCACGTCGCATGAGAACAACACCATAAACAGAAGAGTGTGTATGTGGAGGTGGAGATGAGCAATCAGAATGCAACTGGCAGATTCCTGACAGTATTGCCAGGCTAACGTGCTAGAGAAATCAGACAAACACTGTCTGCGTGTGGGCGGAGCATCTGTGGCAGAGAACAAAGATGTGCTAACTTATTTTTGCATAAGGAAAGAAGCAGACAGTGTGTTTGGGCGTTTGTATATGTCTATAGGTCCATTTTTTTTTGGTGAAGTATAATAATATCAGCATTGATTAATAATTGCTGTAAAACAGTCAGAGAGATGATTTGACTGATATGTGGACCTGTATCTGAAACCGGAAACCTACAGAAATGCTTATTACCTTTGCTTCTGTAAAACTAAAGTTAATGCATGAGCGCTGGTATCAGCCCTGTACGTGGAAAACTGTTGGGATTTTGGCACTGCCGTCACCAGTTTTAGCTTCAGAAATCGGCCCTGATTATGATCAAATTGTGGTTCGATTGCGTCAAAGAAGAGAAGGCTTTAGTCAGAGGGAGCGGAGAACTGCTGTGATCTACAGGTTTATAGGCAATGAGGGACCCGAGGTGGCTTTAGGGCATGTCAGTTGAGCTTAGAGTGTCAGTTTTGTTGGAGGAATGAGTCAGTACTCCAGTGACGGCTGCAAGAGCACTGTCTGGCTTTAGTGTTGTGCAATATGTATTTTTCCCAATCTTTGTGGAGAATGTGGAAGCTTGAAACAGCTGCAGTGGCCTGGTGTGGAAAGACTTCAGTGTGTCAGCACACACACAGCAGCCACACATACACACTTGCATGCACACACGTACACACTCTGTAAGTTCAAGAGGAAGTGACTTGGTCTCTGTTGATTTTCAGTATCTCAGACTGTAGCCATAGAAACCGTTGGTTGCCATGGAGACTGGTTCCGGTGTATATCTCTCTGTGTGAGTTTGTGTTTGAGGTAGCGAATGAGACAGCGGAGGGTTTATTAACGCTGCAGAGGCTTGCTGCGTAATTAGCGGATTAGTCTCAGATAATTGCTTCCATTTAGGTTCAGATTTAATGTCAATATTTTATATCCACTAATACAAAGATGCCTTTCTTCATAACTCAGGTTGTTATGTACTTTCCAGAGGAAGTGAACGGGGGCCAATGCAGATGTAGCATTTATTTGCTAATGCCACCAGTGAACCTTTTTAGGGTTTTTTATGCAGTGCTGATTATGACAGAATTATGGTAAATATTAAAAACTAGGTTTCTTTAGGTGCTCCTCTGCCTTAGGATACACATTGCATGTGTTAAAAATATGTGTGTTTGACTACAATCTCTCCACAGCTTCAGGCAGTGCATTCATCATCAGTTCACGTATCAGCTTTCTGGGAGGGGGTTTTTAAAGGCATTAAGCACATCAGACGTCTGGTTCCTACCACCACCACTGTAGAACAGAGCAAACCACTCTAACTGACTTTATTCATCTTAAGGATATAATTACGCAGAACTTGTGAAACATTGGTGGAGTTGCACTTTAAAGTGCAGTGAAATGAGCCTGTTATTTCTCATAGTAAACATCACAGGCTGCTTGGTTAGTTGGTGTAGTCTAGCTATGTGGCTAGTGTAGCAAAAGCCTGGGTCATTCAGAACACTTTTGGAGCTTTTGCAAACTAAAGAACAACAGTAAATCTGTCAAAAACTCTGTGACATGAGAGTTTTTAACCAGAGTTTGAGAGAAAGTGACTCAGCTGGATGTCCCAAAGGCTCCAAGCATTCCTGCTCAGGTTTGGCTCTGGAATGCACAGAGTATGTGGTCATACGAAGTGCTCTGCGTGCTAGTATGAAGAGAATTCACCTGCAGGTATTTTCGCAAGTGCGTGATCAGGTCTAAATTTAAACTTCAGGCTTGCTGGCAGTCATGAATGGGTGTGGAGTAGTGCTGGGAGACACATCGACACTCACCTGGCGGTATTGATTTAGAATTAAAGCAGTGTATGAACTGCAGTAGCTTAATTAACTGCAGCATGTGTTTTCTGGAGCTGTTGTGTTGGGAAGGAATAACGAAATGTCTGAAACGTGTCTTTAAACAGTGTGCTGTGATTGGTCAGCTCGCCCAGTCTGTTCGGATTGGCTTACCTCCAGAGCAGTTGAAAGCAGTATTGTTGTATAAGGGTGTGCCAAGCTTGCTTGTCAGCAGGCTGTAAGGGTTGTGTTATAAGATGATGTCATCTTGTAACCAAAAGAAAAGGGCTAGAACTCCAGTGAGGCGTTTCAGGCAGCTGAGATGAATGGTTTGTGTGGGAGAGAGTTTCTCCCTTTGCCATGTGCTTTAGACTTTGAAACTTCACAGACTGTTTACATGTACAGAAAGTTACAAAAATAAAAGGAAAGAGAAAGAAAGCATATGGGTCCTTTTTTCATCGGTTTAATGTTTTGGTTTTAATGTAATACAATATCCAATCCAAAACGAAAATAAATAAATACATTTATGCAAATTTAAAAAATAAATATTAAATAAATAAAAAAAATACTAAGTGATATGACCAGAGAAAACAACAGAAAAAACAATCACTTTGTAAACAATACAAAACAAAAATAAAATAAACAAAATGACTATGGTGGAGTAAATATGTACACCAGTTACTCCGGAGCAGCAAAGGATTGCAGGCTTCTCACGTGTATAAAGACAGGTTCCCACGTTTTCCTGGTCATTGAGTCTCTAATGGCGTTTCTGACTACTCCATATTAACACCCCTAATTACTTCTGTAACCCACTGAGAGTATAATAGATAATAATTCATATATTTTTGTAATACCTTTTTGCCTGAGATCTTTTTATAAGGCTTCAGTGGTTTTATAGACCAAAAATATCCATAATTAATATTTACATGCCGGTTTTTCCCAGCTTCTCTTCAGCCTGTAAACTGGCTGGTTCTGTTACTCTGCCTGAGATGTGTGAGTGGCCTCTGTTCTGATTGGCTGCTCTAGGCTGAAACACTCCTTAGTAGTTCTGCATAAATGGGTGGAGCTAAATTGCTGAAGGCTCAACATGTGGATGTATGCATATGTGTTATGGCCGAGTTGGTGGAGACATGTGTAAAGTTGTGATAGTATGATCACTGTAATGTCTATATACATGGACTGCAGAGATATATTTTAAGCTGTTGTCTGTGAAAGCGGCTCTCTGTACGAGGTTCCGTTTGTTGTAATTTTAGGAGAACAGAAAGGTCTAAAACAAGCCATATCAGATGCATAACAGGAAGCATGAGGTCATTAACTTTATCAAAGCAAACTTAAATATCATCTGATATGGTGCTGCATTGGGAAATGCTGTCATTTGTCATTTTGTCAATGTGAGTCAGCGCGAGGGTGGAGTCTGCTGATCCTTGTATTTCGTTGGTAATCCATAGGAGTGTGTGATTTGGCCTGTGTTTATACCTGTATGAGTGGGTGCTTGTGCGTATCCTCGTGTGCCGTGGTGTCAGGTAGCTGCGCAATGCAAATCTCTCACCTTTTTATCTTTTCTATTTCCATGCATTCCCTCCTTTGTCGGCACGTCCATTCATGGCCCTCGTTTCTTTAAGGCATCATTTGCATAAAGTTAGATATGAAGTTCAAATAATGCTTATAATTTGAAATAAGAAGTGAAACAGTGAAATTTAGCATGTCGGAGTGAGAGAGAGAGAAACTGCTGACTTCTGTGTGACCACACTTTGACCATAGTGAAGTAGTAACGTTCTTCTTTCTGCGTTGTGTGTCAGTATAGTCAGTAAACTTGGGCTCCTTGCGTGCCATTAATGCTTTACGCTTTACGTCGGAGGAAACTCTGTCACAAACTCAGTGTTAGTGCTATTTCGGGACAGCCGCTGTGAACTGTGGCACTAAACTTGATGCGTGTGTGTTCTACTATTGCATGGGGTCTTTATGATCTGTTTGGAACATTTGCTTACCCTACAAGCTTTGCAGTTTGTTGATGTCATACAGTGCTCGGTTATTAATGGGTTCCACAAAACTAGCATTGCACGACCTCACAGGACAACTCTCTGCAGAAGGTGATCGCTGTATATACCCATGCTATATGCAGTGGCAGTTGAAAGCAAGAGCATGCATTTCAGCTAAGTTTATTATTTGAGAATATGCAATGGTTAATGTGGGGATCACTGGTTAACTTCAGGGAAGAGTAAAAAGATGAGGAATAAACAGATACCCATTGTCCATTGTATGCAGAGGAACATGGGAAATATTTTCTCAATATTTAATACAAACAAACAGAAAGCAGATTGAAAACAGTAAGATAGAAATATGATAACACGGCCTAAAAACGCTGATCACACCTCGGAGCGCTGCATGGCTGTGGCTAATTAGCCTCTTGATTGGCAGCTCTCTGTCTGACACTCTTAGCCTGCACTGCCCCCATAAAGAGCTGAGGTCATCATTCAGCTTTTATGTGATGCTAAGTGGACAAAAAGTCAAGGAAGCATAGACAGGCTGAAAGACAGACTAAGCAATCCACAGAGAGGACAGGCAGACAGCTATAGGGGATGAACGAACAATTGGAAAGCAACGCGCATGTAAAGGAAAGGATGGATGTACAATGTCGGTGTGTGAATAAATGAATCCTCTTTCAAGCCTTTGGTTATGCTAGGATTATCTTTCTAAGTTTCCCAGTCTCTAAAACTGTTCTGTGTTGCCCCATCCACACGCCTTGGGAATGGTCAGGGAAGCCCTACCTAAGATCCGGAGTTCCCAGTTTACATGGAGAGCAGAAACATATGGGGACATACCAGTCATTGATTTGTCATTGTAACACTGTCTAAAGAGTACACTTTGTCTTCTCACAGCTGGAGGACGTGCACATCCCTGATCGAAGTTTTGGGCAAACCAAGCTGAACATGTTTTTAATTTAAGGCTGCTGGAATTTAAAATTCGTTTTTAATACAAATTAAACTAGTGAGGTTGATTCCCACATACGGTTTATTTCCAAAAGCTGTGATTAGAGACTTTTTGAAGAAACTAACATTGCAGGTATTTTTAATATGCTTTTTTTTTTATCCTTTTTTTTATGTTTTTTTAAACATCCTTCCTTTTTTGGGGCCATTTTCTGGCAGTCTTGACTGGTAGATGTGTTGTTTTTCTTTGTCCCTTTTTTATGTGAATGCAGAATCAGCTCTGTGCAATTTTTTTTTGTAATGTGCTGTGACTTCCTTTTGTGCAGTCATCAAGTACTCTGAGCACTGATGATCTAGCTCCTTATTAGGCGCATCATTCGGTACTGAAGTGTGAAACATGTTGAGAAGTTTATTTTAGATAGACAGATGAACCCAGCAATAGAGCATGTGGTCTCTCCCATCAGGCCACCCACTGCTGCATGTCAAGAGTATTACTCCAAACCTTTCATTAACCCTGTGTTGATTGCAGGTTTGCTTGCAGTAAATGCAGAGGAGAGGAGCGGGTGCAGACACAGGCTTGGGAATGAGACCTGAAGCAGTATGGGAAAACAAAGCGGGAAAAAAAAAAAATCAGAATTGCGTCTCTTCATGCATAAGCTGCACTTTTTGTGCATGTGTATTAGCGTGTGTGTTGAGATGGAGCTTGACAGTTAGGGCTGCACAGTTAACTGTTTAACAACTTTTGAGATATTGACTTTCACAATACTGATAAGTTCTGAGTATGCAAATGAGCCGGTGATGTTTTATTGTGTGCTAGAGGATCCTGATCGTCACAGTTGTTACTGGATAAATAAAGGAATTTATATGGTCTGGTTTTATCAGCTCCACAAATCATGCTTGCTCTTACAGACTGTAGTCCATCTGTTTCGGTTTCTCTGCATACTTCATTAGTCTCTTTACACTGTGATCCTCAGTGGTCTGGATCACCTCAGGGCAGCTGTTATTTGGGTGGTGGATCATTTCTCAGCGCCGCAGTGGCACTGATGTGGTGCTGGGGTGTTAGTGCGTGTTAAGCTAGTACGTGTGGATCAGAGACAGCGGTGCTGCAGGAGTTTTAAAACACCTGCTGTGGGCAGGGCCCTGTGACCACTGATAAAGGTAGATCAAGGAGTGTGATGAGTGTGAAATGATAAAATGATAATCTGTGGTTTCTGACTTCACATCTACAACTTGGACCAGTGATTAGTGTAGTGGCACCTCCTACCAGTGCAAACATGCCTCTGAGAGAGATCCACCACCCTTTGTGAGGGTCCTTCGTGAGAAACAGGGTACAAGGGGGTAACAAAGTATGCAGAGAAACAGATGGACTACAGATGTAATTGTAAAAGTACATTATCAGTAGCCATTTTATGTAATAGCTTTCTGTGAGGGAGCTGTTAGAGGCATTGGACTTCTCAGACGCCCGGTTCCCATCACCACCACTGTGAACAATTCTCACTTGATAAGTTGGCATAGAACTGATCACGTCAAACCCCTCTGAAGGGCTTTGTTTGCATGTTAATAATTTGATTATGCTGATAAATTTATGCACAGGTGTAGCTGCAAGCACAGTTGCTCAAAGCTCGAACAGTCTAGCAGCAAGGGTGGTCCGCTCCCTTTCTTCGTTCAGCGATGTAGGACTTTACCATAAGATCTAACCCAGCAGTGGTTATAATCAGAGATGGGTTCTTAAAGTGGAACTCGAGTATTCCAAAGACCCAAGCACACGCCTCCGAATTGTGCTCAGGGAAAAAAGGGAGCACTCTCACGCATACCATCAAGACGGGGGAAGAATGATGTGGTGATGTGTCGTATTTTCCAAAGGCTGTGCAGACATAACACGCCATCGAGTGACATTATGAATGAGCAAAATGTCACATAATTCTTCATGATGAGTCAGAAAATGAGCCATAGCTAGCTTTACTGATACAGGAGAGTCCGTCTACTAATGTATCGAAGCTCTTTGAGCGCTGTGGAAGCTATAAACACAAAACAGTGAAATGAGATTTTAAAGCACTTGAAGCACTACAGGCCTTATTACCCTCCCGAGACAGAGCGAGCTGAGACAGACCATCTGATGATGTGTGATAAGAGAGGAATTCAACTCCCAAGCACAACTATTTATTAACGTTATAAATAAGAAGCTGTTTCAGTGTTTGCCGGCCTGTTTTCTCTTCTCTTCTGTCCTCTGGTGAAACCATTGCCCACTGTTGCTCCTATTGCAATATCATTTTTATGTAATTTCCTGTTGTGCTGTGAGGCAGGTTTAAGCTGGCTTTGCTGCTGCACTCTCGTCTTGGTGGCACTCTGGGGGGGGAATAGGGCCCTGTGAATAACAATGCAGGGGCCGCTGGTTCTTTAATGCGCTGGCCCTTTTCCCATGCTTTTACCTCAACACAGTGTTAGGTCAAATGTCACATTCTTGATAGGCTGTAGCATTTGAAGGCTTCGTATCACGGAAGCTAAATGTAGTTGTATATTTAACATTGAAAGTAGTAGAACGTGCATTAACATCAGTACCAGTGCATTAACATCAGTACCAGTGCATTAACATCAGTAAGGAGTGTATTTGTCTTGACTGCTTTTTGAATGTAGTGCAATAGGGTTAGCTTTAGCCTAACATGGATACCAGACTAAATGAGGCCTGGCTAAGGAGCCGCCAGATCCGGTCAGCTGCATCAGTTGACCTCCCTGCCTTTGTCCATGGTACAAGCTGTGGACCAGCTGGTACTGAAAGGGAGAATGTTTAACATTTTCCGAATTCCAGTCTGAGGCGCAAGTAGGCAGGACGTACGTATGAGACACATTATTTTAAGTTTTGGTGAAGCTTCTTTAAAATTCCACTTAACTGGTACATCTGCCAAATGAGAAGCCCACATTGTAGAAGTTGAAATGTGATGCTAGGCCTGCTGACTGGCAGTAAAAGAAACTTTAACAGTTTGTTGTTTTTGCTATTCTGCACAATAAAAATACAGTTTCTGCTTGGCGAAGAGACACCCGATGAGAACAAGCCACTGTTAACCTACAGAAATATTTATTTGCATTGTTTCTGGAATAGTTTTATTTAAAAAAAAAACAACAATAAATGTGATGAGAAATGTATTTATACCATTATATATTTTTGGTGATGCTGCACACAACTAAGTGGACCTCAGAAATGCAAGGTTTGTGTGCAGTGGGCCCTTTAATGTGACTCGTGTACGTTTCCGAGAACAACATGGAGTTATCTGGATTTCTGCATGAAGGCATCCTACGATGTAAGCTAATTTACAAGTCATATCAGTGAATCATAGTCATAATAAAATAAGCAGCATGGTTAAGCAAATGGCATAAACAATCATGTATGTCTTTGGGAAACCTTGCTTGATCTGCATCCTTCAGATCGTGTCATGTGAACATGTCCGTAATGAGAATGCTAACAGTGCATGTAAAGCTTCAGCTTATTTGTTTTTATCTTGGGCTGCTAGTTTTACGGTAGGGAAGTGATGAATGCCAGTAAAGAATGACTCTGAGGTGGATAAAGCTTTGGCCTAGCTCCAGAGAGAGTGTGGTAGTGGTGGTTGTTACACTGTCCGAACAGTGCTGCACAACAACAGTCCAGGTTTTTAATGGAAACAAGAAGTTTGGAGAATGGGTTTAGGTAAAAAGAGATTTAGATGGAGCTGCTATGTGGTATGCCTCTCAAAGGTTGTTGGTAAATGGTGGGCTTGAATCTGAACAATGTTCAGTCCAGGAGGGTAGGACTGAGGGCAAAAATGCTCAGGTCTGCCTAGCAATGTGTTTGCTGTTATCAGTGATTACTGAGGGATTGATAAACTGTGCCAGTCCTGCAAGAGAGAACTAGTGGTGATGCAAGTGCTGCGTTGTCTGTTTTAACTGAATCTATGTAAGAAGTATTATGATATGTATTATGTATTAATAAAAATGCCTTTTTTTCACTGACTTTTCATTTGCAAATTTTAGGAGATCAGGGCAGCCTTGCGTGATGGCAGTTAATGTGGTCATTTGATGGTAGAGTGTGTGGGGAGCTGCGGAACTGGCTTGGTTTCACCTGGAGGAAGCTATGCTGCTGGTTTACCATGCGAGAGGCTGCACTATGTTTCTGCTACAGTATGAGTGTCCATGCTGTGCTGCTACATGATCTGCCCCAGTCCAACCCCCCAAAGCCTCTCCCTTGTTTGGGAAGGAAAGGGCACACGCCCTGTTGTTTGTCTTCCCCTCCCTTCATCCCTTGCTCTCTCTCTCTCTCTCTCTCTCTCTCTCTCTCTCTCTCTCTCTCTCTCTCTCTCTCTCTCTCTCTCTCTCTCTCTCTCTCTGTGTCTCTTTCTCTCTCTCTTTCTCTCTCTCTTTCTCTCTCTCTCTCTCTCTCTGTGTCTCTCTCTCTCTGTGTCTCTCTCTCTCTCTCTGTGTCTCTCTCTGTGTCTCTTTCTCTCTGTGTCTCTTTCTCTCTCTCTCGCTCGCTCGCTCGCTCGCTCGCTCGCTCATATTCCTTCCCTCTCTGTCTGCTGCTGTACTGACAAGCACTGGGATTGCCTCCTCCTTACCCTGAATGAAAGGTCTTGCTGAAACAGGCAGGCTGAAACTCAGACAAAGTCCTTTATGGTCCACTCTGTCTTGGCAGCGCTACGCAGGGTCTCGTTTCTGCTCATACATGATCAGGTTCTTATGTTTGTGGAAGAGGAGAGGATTGTAACCCCAGTGTGATAGCCAAGCTGACGATACAGATTTTTGACAAATCTGGCAAAAATATGCATGTCTCCATAACAGAGCAAGTTTGAGACTTTAGTTCTTGGTGTTGTTTTTATGATTTCTCTGATGATTTTATATAGGCACTGTGTCAGAAATGGTATTTCCAGAACGGAAACATGCTAGTTCTAAAGTGCAGAGGTGTAACCATTCTCAAAATTTCTGAATTTGGTGTAATGGCATTTGGGCATTTGGTAAATTTAAGAGTGGCTGAAAATGCACCTTACATTAATATATACATGTTTTATTGTAGTGTATTGGAGCAATATTTGCTAGAGGTGACCAGTATGTCAGTGTTTTATTGTTATCATGATAAAAATGTATCTCTTTTCTGTACATATAGTTCATATCAAGGAAGTCTATGTAATCAGACTTGTCTGGGGGTCCTTTCATTATAAAATGTACACACAATGAAAAGGGCAACAGCTGCTTTCAGAAGCTGAAAGCCTGCATGCGGATGTTGAGTGTGTTTAAGTAAAGATAACTTAAGCTGCTAAAAGTACTTGACTGTGGGTTGCCCTGTCGTCATGACCTGCTTGCTTAGGGCTTAGGGTTCAACTGGTTGTCGGTTTACTATTCGTTCCTACTTTTGGCAGCATGTGGGTGTGTGATGACGTTGCCTATGATCCAGTAAATGGCTGTTATTGCTGCTCGGGTGTCATGCTGAGTCTTCTGTCTCCACAGCTGTGTTATCAATGCGAAGAGCACACACTGAGTCTATTATAGGCAGGATGCGCAGTTCCAGATGACCGGGGAATATCTCAGTGATGCTGCACCGTTTCCTTTGTGCTCTGCAGCTTTATACCCTCATAAACCCATAAGCTAATAATGCCATAAACCCATTTTCTTAATTGGTTGCTGTGAGAAGGAGGGTTGTAAAAATGCATTTATCCAGTGCATCAGTCTGAATATGGTGATTCAGTGTCATTAATTTTGCATTATTTTATTCTATTCAGTCAAGTTTGCACTCCTTGTATAAATATTTAGAATGTGGCAGTTTTTAAATGTTGAAGTAAGATAATGAGCGTGTTATTGTTTGTATCACTAATTTTACATTGCCAGAATGTCTACCTGATGACCTGCCATCTTCATCATTAAAGTGCTTCACTGTAGAGAAACTTACTCTATACAGAGGAGGTGATGGGAACCAGGAACCTCAGTGTCTGTAACACAAATATAGCCATTCTATTTAGTGTCCAAAATGACCAGTGAACCTACACGGGTCTTCTAGGTGTTTATATGTAATTGTGATGATGGCAAAATAGTGGTTAATCTGAAAAACGTAAGTGTGTTTCTGGGGACTACTTTGACTTTCAACACCACTTCACCATGATGCCTACAGTGCAGTCCATTTTATTTACTGTCCAGCAGAACCAATGAACCTAAATATCTTTATATGTATATGTTTTTCTGTATCTGTACATGAGTTTGTTTATGTAATAATGCTAAGAGTATGTTTTGTTTGAGTGCTGTTTTGGCTTAGATAGAGCTGGATATATGAAACAAACATTTAGGCAAGACGTTTATCTTAAGACAATCCCTTCAGCCATCAGGTAGCTTGATTGTGTTTTATGGAATAACTTTCTGTAAGGGAAATTTTAGAGACAGTAAACTTAAGTTCCTTTATAACAGCACCTTCCAAATCAGACCACTCTGACTATAGAACTTATAGAACTTCAGAAGGCTCTTGCTCAGAAAGTGGTTATTAATATTGTGGTTAAAATAATTAAGTTGTTGTCTTTGACATTGCTTTGCAGTAGCTTTGTGATACATGCACTGCCTAAAATGTTGTTTTGCAGTAGTTTTGTGATAAAGATTTGTCTTAAAGTGTATTTATTTTAATTCTTTTGTGGCAGAGGGGTACATCTAAATAGTACCTAAAGAACAAAATCAGATTTATGACTATTTTTATCATTGTCATTATCATCATGGCATGTAACAGCTCAGAGAACATGTGTGCGTTTGGTATATGTGTACTTGTGTATTTGAATAGTTAATAAAATGGCTATTTGTGTTGGAAGACATGGTGACCCCTGGTTCCCATCATCACCACTGTAAAGAAAACAGAGCCTGTAAGTTTCTCTGCAATGACCCACTTCATATCAAACCACTCCGAATGAATCTATTTACATCTCAGTGGCTAATTTATTCAGGGATTTTTTTAAACCGGTGGAATTCTGGGCCTGCACAACTCCAGCAGCATTGAAGGACCAAGCAGGGATAGTTCTAGAACTGCCATCCTAACAACGAGCTCCTGAAATCCCCAAAATGGAGTTTGGCACACAGTGGAGCACTTCATCACGTCACTCAGAAATGTTTGCACTTTTTTTTTTCTCTGTTGCTATTTTGCCTCTCACTCTCTCTTTGATCTCTTGCTGACTACTATGACGGAGAATTGAGGAAGAGCCTTTGTGAATTGTCAGGGTAATTTTGTGGTAATTCGCTCTCGTCTATCTCCCGTTTGTTTCCACTCGGTCGCTCACACACAATAAAGACCTTTTTGGCCCGGTTTCAGTGTCGCTTCGGAGCCCGGCCAGACTACTGAGGTGAGACAAAGAAGGCATGGGAGAGAGAAAGAGAAGGAGAGACACAGAGGAACAGGTGTTCCTTTTACCTCCGCATTTCACTGTAGGCTGATAACGTTCACCACACATTTGCCTCTCCTCACAGCGTGGCACTAAGGTAAACATGGACACTCCTAGAAACACTGGCCAACAGACAGACGTGCACAGCTACACAAACTAGGAATGTTAAAAAGCATCATTTAACCACACCCATGTTAGAACTGATTCCGAGTGTGTTTAACTGTTTATCTGATTACATTATCCGATTTATCTGATTAGCAGTCTTGACTGATTGTTCTATATGTGTCTTTTAATAATTTATCTAAATATGTCCTGTGATTATCCATCCCATGCAGCATAGATATTCTCACACACTACCTGAGGTAGGAGCGGAGGTGGAGTGAGACCAGGCTTTCTGGACATGTGACACATGACAACAGCTTGTTTATCTTGGCACTGGCCACAGTGCCTACGCACGGACTCATTGGTCGTCACCATTGCAGTCTTTGGCGACGGTGATGTGGTGTTAAAGGCCGTCGTCGTAGTGGTCTATGTGCATGTCATGGATGCATCGCGCAGCCATCTGTTAAAGGTGCTGGCCTTCCGGTTTACTGAATGTCCGCAGACGCAGCTGATGGGTTAGTCCAGTCCAGTACAGTGTTAAGGCCCGGCTTTGCTTATCTCGGATGCGTCGAGCGTGAAACCTGAATCATTCGCATGTCTCATGATGTCACACGCACACACCAAGTTTCATTTCTGTGGGTTGATTCCTTCTGGGAGCAACTATTTTTGGATGATGAGTGTATAATACCCTCCCAAAAATATCAAAAATATAAATAATAACTTAGTAGTTTGTGGTCTGGACAGTAGTCTGATACAGTCAAGGTGGTCTCTGACTGTATCAGACTGCTCTACTGACTGTATTCGTTATGAGGTAAGAGTCTTGCATGATCTTTGTTGAGTCGAGTACTCAGCCATTTCGTCACACTTTCCCTGTGTACACATAATAAGCAGCTGCGTTTATGGACTCTCTCTTGGTTCCCCGCCCCCTCACTTGCAGCCACGCTCTTATTGGCGGAGCGGGCAGCAGATACGCGTGCGTGCGTGCGTGCGCGCGTGTGTGTGTGCACGGAAATGACTGTTTGTGGTCTGCAGCTGTGGGAGGCTTTAGTACTGTATGGGAGAAATATGCAGGCCATGCTTCGTGTTTATGTTTGTATGCACTGAGATCCTTAAGGCTCATCTTGCTGTTCTAGTCTCTGGGCTGAGCCGGTGCCGAAAGTGAGTGCTGCTGATCGAGGTTGTCCCTCTGCACGCTGGCTGCTGTGATGAATAAGGAGAATGGCTTTGTGTTTCTTCCTCCGCAGACACTAGTCTCACCCTGGCCTCTTCCTATTGGAGTGACCTCCGAACCTCATGGCTTGCGGTTTCCTGTCATTCGAAAAGGAAGTTATTCTTTCACTGCCTCAGTTCACACAGTCTCCTCCGGTTTCATATGCAGGTGATAGACACAAGCGGTGTGATGATGATATGGGTTTGCTATCACAATACATTCCTTCACAGGATCTCGTGATAAGGCTTTCCAAACATGTAGTAGCTGCTTTCAGTGCCTTGACAGCTCTAAGCAGCTGCATGTTTCATTAATAATAGGTTAAGAAGAAACAAATGATTGAATGATTGAATAGATATGCTGCCAGAAGCCTGAGTAATGGTCTAATAAAGGTTTTTGTGATAAGCTTTTATCCAAAATACATACCAAGTTTGGTTTTCTCATTTGTGGCGGAGGGATACGTGCAGGTAGTGCTAAGGCTAAGTAGTCCTTGAAGAATACTTACTTTCTTCAGATGTCCAGCTGTTTCACTATAACCAACAAACAGTCATTTAAATAATACGGCTACACTGGTGTTGCAGACATAATGATAGAGCCCATCACCACCACTGTAAAGAAACTAGAAGTTTCTCTTCAATAAGTCGTTAACCTCACATCAATCAACTGTAAACGGCTGTTCGAGATTTCAGCATATGGGTTATGCATCACTTCCATAGGAAAACTCTGGAATTCCTGTTTCAGAATGAGTCCTTACACTGAAGCGCAGGAGCAGCTGGTCTCGTTTCATTATAAAACTGTCTGTGGCATTTTTACCATTTTACCACACCTAAGACATACTTCAGAAACTTTGGTTTTCATGGCCAGCACGTCACCTCATGCTGGAATTTAATTGGGGACATTCTCCAGCCTCACTCACAGTGGTGACTAATTGGTGGGTGTGGATCTGGTGTGTGCGTAGCCGGGCGTGTCCCTGATAAAGGGCTGTTAGTGAGCGAATGTCAATGTGAGAGAGTGAAAGGACGACTGTGTCTCACTGGTTTTTAAGAGAGCTGCAAGGCTGGCCACTGTCCATGTCGGTGTGGAGTTTGTGAGGGGCTACAGTGCATGGACATGGGGGCCTGGGGGCCAAGGAGGGGCTCAGTACAACACTGTTCTGTGTAAAGCATGTCTGTATGAGAGACGGCCTATTTGTCTGCACCGGGCGGTTGAGTACTTGTTAGCAGAGGCCAAGGCCAAAGAATTTTAGTGTGTTACAATCTGTCGAAAAAATACAGCGTGCAGCTGCTGTAACTCCCCAAACAAGCTTAAGTAGTGTGGCTCTCCCAGCTATGGAGAGGAGGATCCCCTGTTAGTGCAGGAGAGAGAAATGGAGTACTTTGCATTTTTGGAGGTCGAGGGACTTTTGCACTGTTGTACTGCTGGAGCAGGACCTGTTCAAAAGCTTGGTGCAGGTTTTCCGCCTGACCCCAAATGTAAAGACCAGTACACTGGTGTCTAAAGTTTGAATACAGTTTAAATTTGGCACTGGGGCTGCAAGGCTAATTGCTGACGGAAGGATATTTGACCGAATAGCATCACACGTTTGTCTCAAATCTTGTCTACTTGTTAGATAACTTCTGTTAGACTTGCCTCTGTGGTTTCTAGAACTGTAAAATGTACCGTTATCTAGAAATCTGTTATGCTAAGGGTTGGGGTAAAAGGTTCCATTACTTGTGAGAACATACAGATTTTAGCTTCAGTGTGAAACACAAGCAACGTCAGGCTGGTCTGACTGATCTACTTTATTTATTTATTTATTTATTTACTTACTTATTTATTATCATTTTAGACTGACCATCAGCATGAAAGCTTACGTTCTACCAACATAGATGGAAATCCTTTTCTGGGCAATATTTGTACTTGAGCAATTAAAATCTCTACATGACGTGTAAATGAAAGTGGTCCTCCCCCATGGACTACCCCCATGCAATGTAACTGACCCTGTTTACGCCTGGTCACTTCATGTAACTAGTATCTGATAGGATTTTAGTTACATGCATTTACATGTGGTACGCAGATGCTTCTCCATGTAATCAGACTGATGTCCAATAGCCGCGTGTGATGGCATATGCAAATCTGCATACCAGTAATTAGTTATTGTTTCTGTTGATCCTCTATTGTCTGTGCTTTTGCACAGCGCTGCGTGCAACTACATCACCAATATATAATTGAAATAGTGGGCAACGAGATTTTGAGCAGGAACTGTACTAGCAGTATACATATGAATACAGTAAACTTCAGCACATTGTCTGCAGATTTGACCGTGTTTGTGGTTATGGTGCTGAGCACTGTTAATGATGATGAAGGGGCTCAATAATACATCCAGAACAGTCATTGCTGCTGCGGATTAACAGCTGGTGTGTTTCTTTACCCAACCCTGTTGAACGTTGTCTGGTCTCTCCCATGCTTAATGGCTGTATAGGTATTGTATATTGTGTCAAAGAGTTTGTATAAGGTGTTTATATTGCCTCTCTGCTAAATGGAGAATTAAGTAACTGTATTTTGTTTCTTACTCAACAAGTCTGTGGTGAGGAAGGATGATTTCAGCTTTGACTCTTCTGTGTTGTGCAGCTGATCAGGCTCTTTCAGGCCTTCAGGGGAATATTTTGAAATGTGTGAGCTCACCAAGTGTGTACAAGAATTTGAAGAACTCATTGTACATGTAAAGTAACCAGCTGGCATGTTGCTTTAACCCGTGAAAACAGACACACCAGTGACGTTCAAGGCTCTTCCTGGATAAATAAGAGTGTTTTACAATAAAGACTGGCTTATACTGTCATCAGGGCGCCATTGTTTAGATACTGAAAGTATGAAAACCATTTGGCGTATGGATACGTGGATGGGATAAGCTGATTAACAAAGTGTTTCTCTTCATAGATGTTGGAGGTTTCAGCTTTGTTAGGATATTTAAATGTGCTATTAGGATTCTTGCTTCTACAGACACACTGTAACGAGGTGATCTTTGTAAACCAACGCTCAGTTTCACTGTCCCAGCTGTGGTCTTACAGCGCTCTTATTTACATAGTTATTTTAATGCCAAATCTTATCTGCCTATAAGAAAACTGGTTCTGTTGGCAGCAGTGGGATTTTCCCCAGAGCTTATTCACTTTGTATCTTGCCTAATCTTTTATGTCTCTGTACTTTGCAGATGGATGGAGGCCTGTCTGAACGAGGACCTACCTCCCACCACAGAGCTGGAGGAAGGCCTGCGGAATGGGGTCTACCTGGCCAAGCTCGGCAACTTCTTCGCCCCCCAAGTCGTGTCCGTGAAGAGGATCTATGACCGTGAGCAAACCCGCTACAAGGTGAGGGAGCGGTTTCCATATTGCGCTTTGCCCAAGCGGCATGCTGTTTTTGTCATGCACCAGGAATTCATGGCCTTGTTCTGTTGTTTTTGTTTTTTTCTTTTCTTCTTGCAGGCCACTGGGCTCCACTTCAGACACACAGACAACGTCATCCAGTGGCTGAATGCCATGGCTGATAAAGGCCTTCCCAAGGTGATGAGTGCTACTCAGATCTTTTACAATTTATTTAGTTGCATTTTTATTTTTCTGTCAAAATTTAAAGGAGCAGTGTGTAATAATTAGAGGGATCTAAGGATCATCAGAAATGGAATATAATATACCAAATTGTGTATAGTTACTTTTAGCTGCCAAGCTCTTTCATTAGCTTGGATTGAGCCCCTCATATCTACATAAGGGCGGGACGTCCTCCAACAGAGGCCATGTTGGACTACCATGTTGCTGCAGTAAGCCAGAACAGACAAATCACCTGGCTGTAGTGAATGCCTTTCACTCTTGTTTTAAAGCTTAAATATACATATATAAATATACAATGTATATTTGGGGAATTTGGTTGGTGCCTTAGTACTGACTGGATGATGGAGAAAGAAGAACCCTTGTTGAAATGTCCTACTGTAGTGCACATTTATCAGTAGCTCCGTCCATAAAACTTATTTAGGTAACTTTTGATATCTCCTCAATAAACTGAATTGAATTAATTAAATTTTCTCCCCTGCAGCTACTGGTTACACACTGTTCCTTTGAATGCAGATATTTCTATATTTTAAGCTCCCTGTGTTTTGGAATGTGAAATAAAGTAGCACTCGAAATTTGAGTCTGTCAAATTGCAATTTGGATATAAAAATGATTTATTGCAGGTGGCACATGCTCTTTGTTCCCATTTATTGAAGCTTAGCTGCAAAAACAGCCTGACTTGCTGTTTTTAAATTGACATTTCAACCATCAAAATTGGTAGTTAGTTACATAATCATAAACTGTACTTATCTGCTTTAGTCATACCTTAACATAAAATGACTCTGAATAGCTATTTTTTCACCACATGTTTATACATGTACCTGCCGAAAACATTTATACACTCATCGTCAAAGAATAATTGCACCTACAAGGAAGTGTTTGATTCCGGAGCTATTAGGATGGAAGATAAAGGTTACTAGGAACAATAAATGAAGACTGATATGGGCAATGTTTATTGAGCTACACATACAGAAGTATTATCTCTCAATATGGCATCTTGGTATGGAGCTGTAGAGGTTCCTAATGGTGTCCTGCGATAATCCATCCCATGCAGCTTGAATGTTGTCACACAGTTCCTGCAGATTGCGTGGTAGGGTTGGAGGTGGACTGACCATGGTGTCTCCACACATACAGATTTGTTGGTCGTCTCCACCAATAAAAGCAGTCCTGCGTCATACAGCAGTCTGCCAATGGTGCTCATGGAGGGCATTGCTGCTCGCTGAATGTCCACAGTCATGGCTGTTAGGTCACTCAGGGGCAGAGATAAGGCCTGTCCTTGCTTACGTCACATGTGCGGCGGATCATGAAACTTGAATCATTTACATGTCTCACAATGTTAAACCTACCCACCAAGTCCCGTTCCTGTTAGTCGATTCCTTGTGGGTGCATCTTTTGGTGTGACTATTCTTTTGATGATGAGTGTAGTTTTAAAGATGATCATTCCAAACCCTTGAACTGTAGTGCATATCTTTCTGCTCAGGCTGTATGATTTTACCTCTGCGTATTCACACTGAAGCCATAAGAAGTCTTTCAGCTCCAGCGGTCTTTTCCAAATATTAGCCTTTCTGCCACAGTAACAAGAAACATCCTGTTTAAGGGGGATACAGAGACGTAGGGAATTGATTATGTAAATATAAATTGGATTCAGTACAAAATCCAACACGTATGTGGACGTCAGGGATGAGTTAAATGTGCCACTTTGGACATAGAAGGTTTTTATGATATGTGTGTGTAACCTTTTAGCATTTGGGTATATGAATTGGTTACACTTCCGTGAGGCAAACAAATTTCTCTCTATAGCCTGAGTATCGCCACCTGAGACATGATACAGCCTGCCTAGAAGCTGATTGTGTCATAACAATAGAGCGTTCTCAATGTGACCTCATCAAAACACTCACTCTCCTGCCCCTCCTCAGATTTTCTATCCTGAGACTACAGATATCTACGACAGGAAGAACATGCCTCGCTGCATTTACTGCATCCACGCACTCAGGTACGCAGTGTCTCAGTTCATGTTTCCTCCTGACAGCATTTGTGCACCATTAGATAGTCCTCTGAACTTGAATTCTTTAGATTTTTAAAAAGTATTTTTAAAGCATTTTAACTAGAAAATAAACTGAGTTTACAAAATATCAGGTTCATATCCCCCTCACTGCGTAGGAATGTGGGTCAGTAAGTCTCGACCAGTGAATCATGCAGAACTGTTAAAAATTGGAAATTCACTTTAGGCACTCTTTAACCCTGGGAATACACATGCTTCAATGCGAGCTATAGTCTGTCCAATGCCAGGTGATTTTTCGTTTTTTCAGAATTTTTGTTTAAGACATGATGAAGATCTGGATTATGGATTATCTGGTTACACCCCAGTTGAGCGCTCTCAACCTCAAGTGCATAATCAGTTCTGTCCATCTGTCCCAGGACTCATGTCCAGGCAATAGTTCACAGGAAAATGAGTTTTCTTCTTACCCCAGATATAACTGATCAACCAAAACATGTTTAGTATCTTTGATTGTTTTGTTCAAATCTTGCAATCAAGTAATGGACACTGCAACACAGTTGAGTCACAGTTATGACCACTTCCTACTTTTGATGGCTGCAGCGCATGGCTCATGAAGGATGTCACGTTTTTGTGGCGCACTCTGGGCCCTACTTGTCCATGCGGAGAGCACTCCTAACTGATTTGTTTATGAATCCATCCTTGCAGATCACATACGCCCATTTATGCTGATTGCCTTTTCTGGGGTAGAAAGAATCTTTCAGCAAGAACAATGCGACATGTCTCATGACTAGAAATGTCTGACATTGGTTGGTAGAGGATGACCAAGACTTTCAAGTACTGCCCTGGCTCCCTAATTTCTTAGGGACTTGCTTGATTGTCATGTTTGCTCTACGGATCCTTCCCCATGCACCCTCTATCAGCTGTCTGTGCTGCACATGGCGGTTACTCTGAATATTAGCTGGTGGTCATAATAACGTGACTTGACTGTGTACATTATCTTCTTTATAGTCACACTTTCCTTAAACTCCACTTAAATGTATTTGATATCAAGTGGACAAAAGTGTCAGGCCTTTGACTGGCACTTCTATTCTAGATATGTGGCATACTTTACTTTGCAGGTGGCAGTATATGCCATGTAAGCCTTGTTTGAGATTGCGTGACATGCTTTGAGCTTGATAGGCTTTCTGAACTCATAAAAGGGAAATCTTCGTGTTTTAGAGATTTCACATTTTCTAGTAGCTACATATAGGTTGCTCTAGAGAAAAAAACTAAAGAACCATACTTCGGATTCCAGCACTTTCTTGACTGATCAGTTAGGTTGTGGGGATGGGGAAGGTTGTGTAAATTTGCTTTAGCCATTTTTTTTTTTTTTTCCATTTTAAACTTTACTCTCCAAAAGCCAGCTGTGTTTACTATAAAGCGTCAATACATAACCTGTGTGAAGGTATGCGGCCATCTGGATCATACGATATCTCTTTATCGGCCTCAAATATGTGCAAAATTAGGGATGTACTGGGAATCTATTTTGGAATGAAGTCTGTAGGGATTGGGAACCCTCCAGTACTTATAGCAGAGGTATTTAGCGCCATGGTGGAAAAGCTGAAGCAGAGCACAGAGGCTGTTTTAACAGTGCATTCCAGCCCTGTACAGAGTGCATGTGCGGCCCACAGGCCATAAATCTGGCCTCGCAGAGGCAGGAAGTCACACAGCCCAGTGGGGATGAGAGGTTGGCAGGGGTCTACAGTGGGCCGAGAGAAACAGGGTTGGGTGTATTGGGTCTGTAGCTGCACAGGTGTGTAGTTATTTGCTTTTAACTGCCCCCTGTGGAACACAGATGCAGCACAAACATGTTTATCAGGTGTGTTAAGCTGAAAGCCATGCAGGAGTGGCTGGCTTGGGGAGTTCCGTTATGGTCTTTAACTCTGAACCAACTCAAAGCACACCTGTAGGAGTAAATCAGGCTCCTCTTTTCATAAAGCTTGTTTTTCTCATTTCCTTTCAGCCTCTACCTGTTCAAGCTTGGTCTTGCCCCCCAGATCACAGACCTCTATGGCAAAGTGGCCTTCACAGGTGAGTGCCCTGACCTTAGTTAAAGAAGCAGCATGGTGAGAATTTTCCACTTACACCAGTGACCCCATGTTTGGAGTCCCGATTTTGCTTATTTAGTGTAGCACTGGAGCTGCGAGGCTAACATTGATAATAAATACTGGAACTCACCCAAGTAGTAGTAGTAGTCACCCAAACAGCCCAGACTGTCTCTGTAGAAATACATCACCAAAACTTCCCTCAACCCAGCTGGACTACCTCCAGGTCCTAAAGTCCTTTCATTAGCTTCTAATTAACAGCTTTTGTGACCAGCAGTCCTGGTGTGGTCATACATTGGCCTGTAGTGGTAATGTACCCATTAATGGTAATGACATTCTTCTTATTAAAACACATTGACTAGTCTGGGTGACCTTAATTAAGGTCTGGATATCTGGATGTGGCTTGAGTAGACTAAGAGACGTTTTGGTTTATTTTATTTATTTATTTATTTTATTATTATCTAATAAAAAACAAATGTGTTTAGCCTATTTGGGTATTTGACTTATGAATTAAAGCAGCATAATTTTGACTCTGAATTTGTCTTAGCTGATCAACAACATCTAGTGTACGTGTACGTGTATGTGTGTGTGTGTGTGTGTGTGTGTGTGTGTGTGTGTGTGTGTGTGTGTGTGTGTGTGTGTGTGTGTGTGTGTGTGTGTGTGTGTGTGTATATATAAGAGTAATACTCCAGAACTTTCTGGTGCTTGGGAGCTACCCCCAGTGTGGAAGCCATTAGCGATTGTGTGCGTTTCCTGTCATTTTGGCCAAGCTGCTCTTGCTGCCAAGCTCATGCCACAGGGAATGTTATTTAACAGTCGTGCAAAGAACAATGTCCGGCTCCAGGCCCAGGAAAAAACACTTATTCAAAAAAAAAAAGAAAGAAAGATTAGTTCACAACCTTGTTGATTAAAAGCCACCGTCCCCTTATTGAAGCTCAGATATGACATGTTTACAGATATGCTTTCAAGCAGAGCTTTGAATAAACAAATAGTTCATTCTAAAAATGTCCTTCAGGCTGTATAATCCTTATGTTTTTGCTATTAGTGTCATGTTCTCATGTTTAATCTATGGATTTCTAATCCCTGTTTTACAGAGGAGGAGATTAACAACATGAAGAGTGAGCTGGAGAAGTACAACATTCAGATGCCAGCGTTCAGCAAGATTGGTGGCATCCTAGCCAATGAGCTTTCTGTGGATGAGGCAGCTTGTGAGAACAATTGACATATTTTGCCTTGAACGATGATGAAGTCGTGTGTAATTATAAATAGAAGTGTGATCAGATGAGATCTATTTTTGTCCCCTCCTGGGAAAGTGTCATGAGCAGCTGCATAGCTACATATACATATGCATACATCATCAATATGTGCCAGCTGAAAAACGTAAAGCAGCAGTTCCACAGCCTACGCCATGAAATATTAACATATTTTGGAGTACCAACTGTATTGTATAGTACAGATAGTATAGCACAGTCTTTTAAATTCTTTCATTGAAGCTGGCACAAATAAACACCTAAATTGATTGAGCATCTTAGCATTCTGTTCCTTCTACTGGAAACAGGAGCTAATATTAAAACTAAAACACATGGGATGTCGGGTCAGCCACTGTTTTCTGTGTGCACCCATAAAGACAGACTCTATTCCATTTCCAACTGACCATAATCATTTTTTATTTTTGGCAAATATTAATGTAAGCTTACAGTATAATGCCAAGAAGCTAACGGCATGTAAAGAATGTTCCCAAGTTGTTCAGGAGCAGTGGGTCATCATTTTCTTTTATTGCATTGATTCAGTGCATGCTGCAGTGATCGCCATCAATGACGCCATCGACCATGGAGAACCTCAGGGCACTATGGCAGCCATGAGAAACCCCAACGCTATGCTGCTGAACCTGGACGAGAGTGCCTCTCAGCACTATCAGGACACTCTGTTCCAGGCCAAAGCTGAGAAAGTGGCCAACTCCAGAAAGAGGGTATGAAAATCTCAAGCTCCGAAGCAACACTTTCCGTTTAAGCAAAGTACTGGTTATAGCCGCTTTCCTTCATGGTCTGTCTGACTTTATTGGCAACTCAAGGTGGATCAAGGTGGTATCCTTAGAGACCCAGCCCACCTGGGTGGTTTATTAGTCATTGTATGAAACAGTCCAGTCACAGCTGATACTTTGGTTCTCACTGATTTGCGATGGGTATTTACAAACCTCATCATTACCAGCATATTCCCAAATACAACAATGTGGTGTGCTTTCCACTGAACATGGCCGCATACAGTGCACATGCAAACTAACCAGCCAGGGGCCATTACTCTAGTGTGACATGTAAGGTTAGCCGATTTTAAAAACAGGGCTACGAGAAAAGCAAACCTGTGCAAAGCATGTGAGTATATTTTGGCAAACAGACAAAGATATCAGGCTTAAAAGTAGTCCCCCTCTCACAGCCTTGAGCAGCTCTGTGGTCAGAAACTGACCACTGATGAAGAGCTACAGGTTGGTTGAACACAAAATTACAGAGTTACAGTTTCTTACTGTAAATCAGCAAGGTGGGCCTACATCTCAGCAGTGTCTAACAGATCTGTGTGATACTGTCTATGTAGCTGTGTTATATATCTGTGTTTGTTGTAGATCGGAGAGAATGCAGATGCAGAGAGGGACGTCTATGAGGAGCTGCTCACACAGGCTGAAATTCAAGGAAATGTCAACAAAGTGAACTGTAGGTTTCCTGCAAGTCTCCGTTTCTGAAATGTTACTGTAAGGTTTTGTTTGTCCTCCTTCCTGAGAACTTGCCTCCTGTATTCTAGTGTCCAATGCCCTGGGTTCGACAGAGCAGGCCCTATTGAGTGGTGATATGGACAAGCTTTATGAGGCTCTCTCCACTCCTGCTTTGGGTCTGAAGTCCCTGCAGTCTAAGAACAAGGAATGGTACCTGAAACAGCTGATGGCTGATCGTGAGGCTAAAGAGCAGGTCATTTCTTACTTTATTATTTTTTTCATCTTTGCACCGTGATCTGTGTTGTTCATGTGAATGTGAATTGTCATCATGTATCTCTATTTTAATGTATTACAAATTAGTTTTGTTTGTATCTAAAGTTTATGCTGCTTTATTAATGGCTTATAAGTAGATGACCATTGGCCTTTACGGATGGATGGATGGATGAATGCCTAGATGGATGGATGCATGCATGGATGGATGGATGCATGGATGAAGGATTTGTTAGTCGATTGATATGTCAACAGATGGAAGGATAGGTAAATAGGCACATAGCTGATAGATGGATAAATAAAAGATAGATGGATAATAAATGATGGATGGATGTTAGATGGACTGATATATAAATAGATACATACATACATACATACATACATACATACATACATGTATAAGTAGATAGATGCATAAATAGATGTATGACCAAGGTTGGTTAGATAGATACAGTAATGATGAATGGCTAGATGGATGGACTGAGATGTAGTGATGGATAGGTGGATTGATAGATACAGTGACGACTGATGGATAGATAAATGGATGGGTGAATGACGGGCGAGTAGATAGTAGGATAGTAGTAGGATGACAGTATAAAACAGTTTGATGAGGTGCCGTGGTAACTTTTGGATGTGCTTATTTGTTTGTCTGCTGATTATTTCCCTACTTATCAGATACTTGTTCTGCTCTCATATTTAATTCAGAATACTCCAGGAGAGGCACTGACCAAAGACGAGCTGCAGAGTGGTGTGGATGTGGCTAATGGCGTTGCTGAAGGCTATCTGAAAAGTACGAACTCTCCTCCATATTTGCATACTGCTGCAGACATCCATCACCTGCACATTTACATAGCCCTTAAATAATTCTGAAGAGTTTCCTGCGTAGAGCTGTGATGTTTATTGCACCTACAGTGTTTTACTTCTTTATGACTGAAGATTTTTTTTTGTGTCTCACAGTGCTGAAGGCTGTAGACAGGATAAATGCAGCCATTAAAAAGGGTGTGGCTGAGGACACAGTGAATGAGCTGATGAACCCGGAGGCTCAGCTGCCACAAGTCTACCCCAGTGCTGCAGAACTCTACCAGAGAGAACTGCTAAGCCTGCAACAGCAAAGCCCAGAGGTCAGACAATCACAACCGGCTTTATTTTAATGCAATGTAAGGGCTTGATGTGACGTGAATATGTTCCTTATCTAGTCTATTCTAATGTAATCTAAACTAAATAGATCATTTCCAGAACTTTTCATACTGCTAATGCTTTCTGGCAGGTTTACTTTATGGTACAGTTAAGCAATTCATGCCTTATTAGGTTTAAAAGTGGTGGTTAAAAGCGTAGCATTTAGTGAGCAGTGCTCATGCTTTGGTGTAGTAAGGACTAGCTGTTCCTTAGGTGTCTTACTTAGGTTTACTTGGGTTTATCCAAAACTACATACTATAAAGACACTATAGTACCAGAGTACAGAGTTCCAGTGCAGAAGGCCTTCAGTGTTGTATGCATATTTGGGAGTTCAGTGATGTAAAAGCTTAGGTACTGAGATGTCGAGAAGATACTATGGTCAAATGAGGTCACCATACTCCCCACAGGTGGGTGAGTGCATGTGCAGCATATGCCGAAAGATTACCACAGGCCTGCCTGTAAGCTCAACCCCTGTGATAAGGTGGTCAAGCTAAATAAATACATTTTGTCACTTCTTTGGACAGCAGCGCTATGGGAGATTTTGGAATGACATGAGGCGGAGCATCTTTTGGAAAAACTGTGTTTTGTCCCTCCAGTACAGTTTAGAGATAAAGAGTATACCAAGTAGGGCTGTACACGACTCTTTTGCCGGATTTACCCGTCCTGGCCAACGATTCGACTATTCGTTCATGTTTTTCCTCCATGTACATTATCTAGTAATCAGTAAATCAATTTGCATACGTTTCAGATCAGATGTCCTCCTCGTTTAGAAAGTCATAGGAACACATTTTTGAACTAATAGAGGCGTGGCATATGATGAAGGATCTGAATTGTAGCCTGATTTAATTACAGAACACAGCCTCAGGCAGCAGCTCGTATTTATGCTAAAAATGAGATAATTATTTCTCGTTTATCGGCAGGCATATTAATGACTGTACTTAACTTTAAATAAAAATAATCCTAGCTGTAAACGGATAAATAAAAATATCTGTAATTTAGGTTCTAAAATAATGGAATTATAATAAAACCAACGTCTCCGCTCAGTTTTTCCTTCACCGCAAACAGCCGTTATGTCTAAAACGAAAGTCAGCTCACTCATTTGAAGCAGTGTTGGATGTCTGACTAGCAGACGAGCAGAATGACGAGCAGAATTCGGTTTCATTTGTTCGGATTCTCTTCTTTAAGCTCCTCCAGGCTTTTTCTAAGACATCGCTCCACCCGTGTTTCTCATCTTCACAGCTTTAGCTTCCTTCAATGGTGAACCACCAGCACGCGTGATAATATGTGATAATATGATTTATTAATTACTTTTTTTTTTTAATAAAAGGTTTTGTTTTGACAGTGACTATGTACATGTAGGATGGGTCTGCTATATGGAATTAGGCTGTCTAACCTACCCTAAAAACTTTTTACTGTTTCAAGTCAAAAACAGGAAAATAAAAAGAAACTTACATATGCACTTACATATACAGTAGGATTTAGTTTTGTTTGACGGATTGGGACGTTGTGTCTGGTTGTGAGCAGGGCTCACTCACACACCCAGAGCTACTGGTAGCTGTGGAGATGCTGTCATCAGTGGTCCTGATAAATGAAGCTCTGAATGTGGGAGACAGAGCAGCTGTGTGGAAACAGCTCAGCAGTACCGTCACCGGCCTCAGCAATGTGGAGGATGAGTACGCACAGAGGTAAGAGCCAGACAGATACACAAGATAAATCTCAAGTGGCAGCTATTAGAAGCCCATACAAGCTCCAGTGCCCTTATTTTGGTAACTTAAAAGTGACGTGAGCCCCCATGTCAGTTCTGGGCATTTGTGAGGGTCAGGGGTTCATGGTTATTAAACACATTTTCAGAATTCTTCAGTTGTCTTTAAAGTTAACGACATTCAGTGACACCTTCATAACACCACATGAGGTGAACAGCTGTACTGGTCAAGTTAACGTAGTTTACCAAAGCTTTAGCCATTATGGATCACTGGCACTGTCAGGTCAGTGACATGCAAGTCAAGCGTATGAACACCATCCGGCAACCAAGGCAAATCAGCATCTCTGTCTTGGTGTGTTCAGTCTGATGGCTTGTGTTTAAATAAGTCGCAGCTTCAGGAACCATATTTGGCTGAAACTGTTTGATTCAGGAAACGCATGCAAAACTGTCCTCGGTCACACTTTCTGATCAGAAAGAGAGGAAGAATGAGAAATGGAGAGAAAACAGAAGAAAAACGAAAGAGGGCGAGGATGGAGATAAAAATAGAGACCTTATTAGATGTGTTAATCTCTGCAATGGATATAGTCAGTACTTTTATCTTTGCAAAACTGATACATGCAAAGCAACACAACTGGCCCAAGTGCATAAACCATGTACTGGAGTTAAAGTAAAGACACCCGACGTAAAATATTCCTCCAGTAAAAGTAGTTTCTCCTATTAGACCTCCACTTTAAAAGTACTAAAGTATTTATCTTCAAATGTACTTAAGTATGGAGAGTAGAAGTAGCGTAATTTATTATGGCTCTAATGTCCTCTTGTTTAACCAACTCATTTTGGTCCACCTCAAGATAGATAGATACACTTTAGTAAAGTACAGATAGATGAAATAAACTACCTAAATACAGTAACTGATTACATTTATGTACGTGTGTACATGTATATTTGTGTTTTTTTTAGTATTTAATGAAAAGATGTGTTGTAATGTATTTATGTGTGCGGTGATTGTGCCACTACCTGCATGTTTTTGATAAATTGATATGTGTTCAGGTACATGGACGAGCTGATGCGGCTCAAGGCTGCAGCAAGAGAAGAGGGTAGCGATTATCTGACCTGGAATGACATCCAGGCATGTGTGGACCAGGTCAACAGTACCGTCCAGGAGGAGCATGAGAGTGAGTGTCTTATATATGTGCTCTTGGATCAAATACATACCCATCATACTGGCATTTTCTAGGAATTCAAATAAAAACAGTGAGGTGATGAATTACATTTGTGTAGTTAATTGTGATTTCGTCGCAAAGCAAATCAGATTTTTTCCAGGTCAGAGTATTGTATGTGTTCCTAGATCAGATTCGTGTCTCGTGTCATGCGGTGATATTGTCATCCGGTTGGAATTCATAAGCGATTTTCTTGTCTTGTTATTTGGTTCAGATAATTATTTGTGAACAGGTTTCAAATTCACTTCTTAGAGCTGCCAAGTGATTCAAATCATTTCTATTAATGGCCGTACTTTGTGTAGTTAGTCAGGCCTTAGTTTGTGTAGGCAGTCAATACTTCAGCATGAATTCAATATAAACTACAGGATGAGCTCTTGAAAACAATGTGAAAGTGGCATCCAGTTCTGACTGCAAGCCACTCCTCCTCAGTTGTAGCCCTTTCACGTTTAAGCCTCTGTTATGTCTTATTTTTGATTTATTAATAGTTTATAAGTAATGTCCAGAGTTGTCTGCTGAAGGAATCATCCAAGGGTGATGTAACTGATATTGCAGACATCAGCAGTGGGTTTTCTTATACAGACACACTGTACTATGGGTACACATTACAGTTACAGTTGTTCAGCAATAACTTCACTTTGACAATTGAACATGAGCATGAGTCCTTCCACAGCAGAAGAATGTACCCTAATGCCCAATATGGGTCACTTACAAGCATGAATGTGAACTGTCAAGACGGAACGATTGTTGAAAACAACTGATGAACTGATAAAATTCAGATTTTGATCAAATTTAGACTTGAGTTCATTTTTACTAATCTCTTGCTGTCTCATGCATTCAGGAATTGCTGCTATTGGTCTGATCAATGAGGCTTTGGATGAGGGAGACCCGAAGAAGACACTGGAAGCTTTACAGCACCCTGCTGCCAAGCTAACGGACGTGGATCCATCAATAGCTCAACATTATTTCGACAAACTCCTGGAGGCACGCAGGGAGAAAGCTCACGTATGTCCTCGTCCAAATTCTGTACCACACATTCTATATATTCTCTATAAAGCCTTCCTCAAAATCACTCTACCAGCAAATTGTTGAGCATTCCACCATAAAGCACTGATGTTTGCATCTAATTCAGAGATCAGCATCTCTGTCGTATTTATAGCTTCAGTTCAGCAGTCACTGCGGATGGTCTGTCTCCTCACAAGTGGAAGCATTAAAGCACTGCTGTCTCTGAACGCCACATTCATGTGATTCAGTACCCCATGACTTCAGCCAGATGATGTCATTAACACTCACTCTGTCTCATGCTCTGTCTCATCCTCTGCCTCCTCACTTTGCTTCTTGTGTAGTTTCATTGTTTTAGCATTATTGTTCCATTTCCTGTCCAATTCACCTCCATGTCTGTATATGAATGACATATTTTCCACAGTACAGAGTGTGTGTGTATATATATATATATATATAAAACCAGGGCAGAGGCTAGGTGTTTAGACTTATGGTTACCCCAGCAACACGATGTATAGCCGTCTTTGACATACAATCAAAGTGTTATTTCTTCACATTCTGTTATTAGTTATAGTTAATTTTGGAATATTTGAAAATGTGACTCTTAATGGAGCAACATGCAAGAGCTGTTTATCCGATAAGGACAGTTTTGAGAGTCTGCAGGGGATGTATTTATACCTGTCCAGTAGGAGACGAGTTAAGGAACATTGGACAAGCTTTTGTCTGTTATCCAGTTTACTGAGAAATGCTGCTTTGTGGAATACCCCCAGGGTGTTTCAACTGAGCATTAAAAGGAAAAGGATAGTCAGTGTTTTTCCACAGTACTGTATGAGCTGTTTCAGGAGCATGCCTTTCATCACCTATTAAAAAAAAAAAAAAAAAATTAACACTTGGTCCCTCACTGATTTCCATAAATGGCTTGTGAGTAGGAATGAGAGGTTAATGGGAAATAAGGAGCTTTTAATGCCAAGTTTCACATTAAATCAGTGTTCAGCCACCCTCAGCAGTGGAATTGAAAGTGCAGCCATGCAGGTGAAAGTTTGGAAGGTTGTTTCTTTAGAGAGCATGTCGCCGTCTTATCTAAACGCACAGTGATGTAGGAGTGAGAGAATGTCAGCTGGTGGGGGAGATGGTAATCTTTCCATTGTGTTTTGTTTTTGTGCTTTTAAACATAGTTCAGTCAGAAAAAGACAGGATTGCTAATGATAAAGCGGCATGCAGTTAGGGTTTGTCAAAGACTGACGGCCACTGATGGTCTTCCGGTCACTGTTAACTACGTTAGCTTATTTGGCCATCATCGAGCTGTTAATGTTTTCAGCAGGGTTGCATGATCCGAGCTCAGTCAGACAATGTATTATTTTGTTGTTGGCCAAGCTGTGTTGCTGATAGAGGTATGCTCCACAACAATAACCAGTTGCCTTTTGACTTTTGTAGGAGTTTTGTATCATGTAAACAGTCCAGTTGTTTTTTTGTTTTTTTTTCTTTTTTTTTTGCTGTAGGAATATCAGAGTCTGATATTCTGTTATATTCTCTAATATCCAGTGGCCATTAGCATCAGCTACTGCCATACTGTTGCCATACTTGCTTTGAGTTGCTCTTTATTTTCTCCTCTCACTGACTCATCCATGGTCTGCAGTGGCACAGCTTCCAACTCTGATCTTGATCTACTGTGTACATGTTCCTGAAATTCAAGCCCTAATTGCTGCCATGCCCCATTTCTGAATCAGGCTGGACTTAAAATGGCTATGAAAACAAAGCCTTCCTTTATGCAGCTCTTTTCACAACAGTAGGAAATAACGGGCCGATGACTCCATCGCTGCCTTAAATGGGCAAAACTTTAGTCGTCCACTCTGGAGCAATGTGTTTTTAGACCCTGAGCTCACTCAGAGTGGTGATTCCTGGGTGTGAGGCGTACATGTCTCCACATCTGCTAGCGACAGAGGAAGTGGTTATGGGAGGAAGTTCCTGGATTTTTTTTTTTCTTTTTCTTTTTGCTTCTAAAAATTTAGTAGAGTCATGTGCAGCGCAGCTGAGGGAATTGAGGAGACACGAAAGACTCACTCTGTCAGACAGGAGCAGGTGGAGAGCAGACCATTGTCTGGCACTTCGTTATGTGGGCCATTCAGAGTTAAAATTAGAAATGGCATAAGAAGTCATTGCTTCTGATTGAGTAGCCTGCCACAGTTATTACACAATAGCTTGATTACAGTTATCTTCCTTTCTACAGCCACTGAGCCAGTGAGCACACTGATTGACAGCTGGGAGTGCAGCAGTCCCAGTATGCTCCACCCCATTCAGAACTAAAATTTCTATCTAGCTTTTATGTAAATAAAGCTAAACAAGCTTAATCTAGACAAAAGAAGTCACAGATAAAACAAAGCAGCATATGAATAAAGGGACAGATGATGAAACAGTGTTGGCGTGACTGGGCGACAGGCAGCCACAGACAGGTGGTCTAGCGTGCTAGCTTTTGGTTATGCTGGGTTAACTTTAGCTTGCCAAATTTTTCTGACTGTCTTTTATGTGGACAGGGCTTGTTATTGGTCAGTGGCAAAGAGTTGTGGTAGTAATTGTAGTAGTGGTGGTAGTAGGAGTTGTGATAGTTTTAGTGGTAGTTGTATTAGTAGTATTAGTAGTGGTGGTGGTGGTGGTAGTAGGGGTTGTGTTAATAGTTTTAGTGGTAGTAGTTGTGTTAGTAGTAGTGGTGGTAGTAGTTTTAGTGGTAGTAGTAGCAGTAGTGGTGGTAGTAGGGGTTGTGGTGGTAGTAGTTGTGTTAGTAGTGGTGGTAGTAGGGGTTGTGTTAGTAATTTTAGTGATAGTAGTTGTATTAGTAATTGTAGTATTGATTGTAGTTGTGTAAGTAGTTATTTTAGTAGTGGTGGTTGTGTTAGTAGTAGTGGTGGTGATGGTAGTAAGGGTTGTGGTAGTAGTAGTAGCAGAAGTTGTAGTTGTGTAAGTAGTTATTTTAGTAGTGGTGGTTGTGTTAGTAGTAGTGGTGGTGATGGTAGTAAGGGTTGTGGTAGTAGTAGTAGCAGAAGTGGTGGTAGTAGGGGTTGTGGTGGTAGTAGTTGTGTTAGTAGTAGTGGTGGTAGTAGGGGTTGTGTTAGTAATTTTAGTGATAGTAGTTGTATTAGTAGTGGTGGTAGTAGGGGTTGTGTTAGTAGTTTTAGTAGTTGTATTAGTAGTAGTGGTGGTGGTAGTAAGGGTTGTGTTAGTAGTTTTAGTGGTAGTAGTAGTAGCAGTAGTGGTGGTAGTAGGGGTTGTGGTGGTAGTAGTTGTATTAGTAGTAGTGGTGGTAGTAGGAGTTGTGTTAGTAGTTTTAGTGGTAGTAGTTGTATTAGTAATTGTAGTATTGATTGTAGTTGTGTAAGTAGTTATTTTAGTAGTGGTGGTTGTGTTAGTAGTGGCAGCAGAAGTAGTAGGTTTAGTAGTAGTAGAGATGGTTGTATTAAGAGTAGTATTAGTAGTAGTTTTTGTGGAAGCAGTAGTAACAGTAGTAGTAGTACTAGCAGTTTTAGCAGAAGTAGTAGTAGTTGGTATTAGTAGGAATTGCATTAGTAGTTTTATAAGCAGTGGCAGCAGAAGTAGTATGTTTAGTAGTAGTAGTGATGTTTGTATTAATAGTAGTACTAGTAGTAGTTTTAGTGGAAGTAGTAGTAGTTTAGTAGTAGAGGTGGTAGTTGTATTTATAGTAGTTCTAGTGGCAGTAGTTGTGTTAGCAGTAGTAGTAGTAGTAGTAGTATGTTAAATGTCAATGTCAATTTATTTTATGCTACCTTTCATATATATTTACTCAAGTGAGTCATAATGCTGTCACTGGACAGTGTTACTTCAGAGGAAAACGTGATTATTACCACCTTTAAGTGTACATTTACAGCCGTTAGGTTTATAGTAAGTCCCTTTATTGTTGTGATATCAGGCTGAGGCAGGCCCTGGAAGTCTGAAATGCAATCTTGGTCATTTCACCACACCCTGTTTCACTTCCTCAATTATGATTAGCAGCCAGAACTGCTGATAACTTTTTTTTATTTTTTTGTTACAGCCCATTCAACCTATCATATCTCTGCCTATGGTCCTATTTCTACAATAGCCCACCATTGTTCCTCAGACCAAGCGTGAATGCAGAGTTAGAGTAGCCAATTATAGGCTTGTGTATGCGAAGACCTGTTGCAATCTCCAAGAAGACAGCGTTTCTCTGTATTTAACAGCACGCCACACCCTCAGGTTTGGTGTCAGGCTCCAGCAGAAGGGAGAGGTACAAAGAGGGCCCTGTGCTCTCAGCCAATTAGCACTGAGAGCAGCGCACTCCGGAAACGACGCTCAGCATGCGGGCTGGGGCTGTTGAGAAAGGAGAGAAAGGGTGCCACCTGGTGTTAGAAATTTGCCGCAGCGAGGACTGCGGCCAGACAGACATGCTTTATCTAACTGACATCATCCCCTTTGGTCTTTTCTTGTTTGTGGCTCCTGGCTTTCTGTTCAGGGAGAATTTATCTGGTGCCTCCATCACTCCATGATGCACGCTTTGCCAGAAGCTATCGGGCAGGCTTCACTTCATGTGACTGTAATACACAATAGAGTTTAATTTAATGCTAGCTGACTTTCGGCAGTCTCACAAGTTTATTGATGTCACAGGACCTTGTTCTTTGCTTTGATCTTTGATCAGACATATCTGATTCTGCAAAGTTAGTTTTGTTGATAGCAGTAATGGATGTACAGTATATACATGAGTAAAGGAGAGAGGGAGTGAATGTTCCCCTCTAGTGGTCTCAGTGTAGCATTTCTTTAGCGTTACTTTCCATCACTTTTAGCTTTTTTTCCTGATGGTCTTCCTGCAAGCTGGTATATTACTGTCTAATTTTCATTCTTATATTGAAATATTAAATATCCCCCTCCACTACTCAATACTATCACCCTCTTTTTGTGAGTAGTAGCTAACTACTAACTTGGTTACATGTCTTCAGTTGTTATTGTTGTTATTATTATTATTATTATTATTATTATTATGTTCACCTAATGAATCACAGTTTGAATCAAATTTTTAATCTTTAAGTTTTTTCTGATTCTTGGTGTAGGAGACTCGCGACCCGTCAGCTGTCCTTTGGTTGGATGAGATCCAGGAGGCCATCCTCAGGGCCAACAAAGACACAGAGGAGGCATTGCAGTGTAAGGATGCTGTAGAACTAGATTGTCTATAATAATATCATTTTTTAAAATAATATGTCATGTAGCCGCATGTATCTCTAAAATAGTCACTATTTAGGAGAAAAAAACATTCTTTCAGTGTAAGTTTATGGAAAACGTTCTGGAGGGTTTCTATTGGTCCAACCATCATTACAGTTTTACACAATATGAGGAGCAGATGTTATGCACAAAATGATCTAGCAAAATGAAAATGGACAAAACTGCACACATGCACTTTAGCCAAAGGGCGATATAATACTGAACACAGATCACAAACAGCCATTGCTTAATGTGACGTATAACTATTTGATTATCGAATAAAGCTGTGACCATATATAAGTAGAAATTCAACTGATATGTGTTTATTTCAGGAAGGTTGTTTGTGTTAAAAACTTATTATCTGCTTTCCAATTAGGTTTAACTCACTAGGATTTTCTCTACAGATGTAAAATTCTCTAGGATGTAAAATTCCTTATGTGTATGTGTTTATGAAATGTTACATGTAAGGTGTTATGGTATACATAATGCTTTCTAATGGTTGCCGTTATCCTGTGCAGTTGACACAGGATTATACTGTACATGATCATACTTAATATTATAAGGCATTATGCATGTCGTATAATGCCTTAAATATGCATTTATGAAGTATTGTGAATACAGCATTCATAGGAAGTGCTACTAGATTTTGTAATATATTACTTGTAGCTGGATTTATGCTCATTTTATACAAGATAAAAGGTTCATAACAAAAGTATGGTGTTAAAAAAATTACTTACATTTACATTTTATTAAAGTTGGCAGATAACATCTCATTTGTAAATCGAATTTAATCTTTCCATTGCATATGGATTATGGTTATAATTCTGTGTTTATTGTTTTTTTCCAATGCAAAATATATTACAGCTACAGTAACTATGGCTCAGGTTCTAAATGGCTAAAGTCCATTGTCATATCTTTAGGTTAAAAAAACATTAAGCGTTTCACCTGTAGAGTCTCGTGTTAATAATACCTTGCACTGGATGTATACACCCACAGTCTCTCAGGCAATCCAGGCCATTAACGAGGCTGTGGACAGCGGGGATGCAGTCCAGACACTGGCTGCCCTGCGCGCTCCTGGTGCCAGTCTGTACGGTGTGACCCCGGAGTGTGCCCAGACCTACCAGCAAGACCTGGCCAAAATCAAGCAGGACAAAAACAATGAGGGTAAGAGTGCTTGATGAATCCTGAGTTAGAGCTGTTGAATGGGATAATGAGAATGGATAAAGAACTGTACAGGCTTCCATCATGGTGTTGTTCACTGGCCGCCATGATTAGATGGCAGTAAGTTGGGGTGGACTTGGAACAGTGTCTGTGTTCCTCAGGTGATAATGGCAGCGAGTGGATGAAGCATTGGGTGAAGGGAGGCCATAACTACTACTACAACCTGCAGACTAAAGAGGGCACATGGGACGAACCTTCCGAGTTTGTGCAGAACAACTCACAGCTGAACAAGGATGAAATCCAGGTAAGGACTAGGCACTGCTACAGGGTGATGTAATTGGTTATCAATAGGCACAGGTGATCTTATGCGGATCCTTGACAAACAGTAGTTACTAGTATCACCTAACTTGATTTGTAACAGATCAACACATAATATTGTGTAATAGTTGAATCGTTCAGTTGTGTTTCCCAGATTATGGCACACAGTCCAAGAAAGTGCCTTGATCTATTTTTCAGAAATCCACCATACCTAAAATTAGGTCAAATGTGGGTATTTTCACATGCAGGTAGAAGTTATCACTGAGCTTCATTTCATGCCTTGTCTTTGTCTTTCTCAGTCTGTTGTTTCTGGAGTGACTGCAGCCTACAACCGGGAGCAGTTGTGGTTGGCCAATGAGAGCCTGATTGCCAAACTACAGGCACGCTGCCGTGGTTACCTTGTGAGGAAAGGTCTTAAAGAGCGTCTTGACTTCCTGAAGACCCAGGACCCTGCCATTAAATGCATACAGGTGGGTCTTGTCCTTATAATCTATTTAGACCATAGAAGTGTGTTCATTGAGAGTAAGAATGAACTGAGTGTTGTTTGTGAGAGTTGTTTGTTTTGTGTATTTAATAATTTGAAAATATTTAATGTAGAGATTTGGGTAATAATAAATGAGTGTTATAATAAAGTGGCGGTGTTATGTTTTTCATGTTGCTGCAGCATATCAGATAGAACCTTAAAGTATATTCTGCAACATACTGATAAACAGCAAATAGATTTAGGAATAGGGTGATGTGTTCCCTTCTTTTAATCTTTGTGAAAACTCAGGAATCAGTTTCGAATCAACTGAAGCTGCTTGATCTTTTTTGTATTAAGAGTTCAGTTAGGAGTTCATTACACTAATCAGGCCTGCTAGAAATAGAGCTGTGAGAGAATCCAGGTCTGGTTTATCAAGAAAATCTCTTATCTGCATCTTGATGATAGAATGCTCATTTAGCAGCTGCTTTGACATGAGTGCTAAAACATCATGTGAGGTCAGACGCAGAGTGCAGTCGTGCATGTCACCAATCCTGGAAAACATAATCTCAATAATAATCTTGGACCATCCGGATTGTTTGTAGTAGCACTTGTTGAGTGCTGTTAAGCATAATGCACGTGTGCTGTGACGCACGTCTAGGTTATTTGGATAGCACCGTATGCAGGAGTCTTTCCTGTGTGCTGTGATGTGTTTCTAGAAGCAATTTCATGACTCAGTTTCATGTTCCACAATGAAATTAATATCAGGAAATGAAAAACTATTTGAATTTTCAGTCTGTTACTGTCTGATACACCTACCTAATACAGCTAGGTAGAGTATTCGCTTAACCCTGTGTTTGCTGAAGGAAGTGATGTAAAACACACTATGGGTACGTTCACCCCGCGCGTAAAAGGGGCCTGAACCCCATTTTTTTTTCTTCACATGTAATCTGCAAGAAAGTGTGGACAGCAAAAAACACATTGAATCTGATGTTTTTGGTTCGAATTAAGTTCGGACAATTTCCTATGTGCTGCATATCCAATCCAGTTTGTATCTGCTATGTAGCAAATCAGCTCAGTCTGAACAGCAAGACCGAAATTCACATGTCTTAAACGTTGACCCCACTCAACATCCATCATGATTTCACGCTGCCAAGGCTTCAGTACAAACAAAATTAGAATTAGCTCCAATTTTGAACAGTTCTTAAAAGCGGTCCAATGTGGTCATAGAAGAACGAGGCTGTGTAGGAGAGAAAAGCCTTAAAGCTTAGTTTAGGGACACAAACCAAAAAAAGATGCAGTGACTGGAAAACACGCCCTTTTAATAGTGAGCTCGGACACATTTTGGGTGATCAGCCCCGCTGTCAGCCAATGGAACTTCATAAATGCTTCTGTGATGTGAACCTAAAACTTCTGGACCTGCATCGGTGCCATGAGGCGAGTCAGTTTAGGTGCATGAGTTGTTTAGAATAATGTCGGATACAGGGCACATTTAAAAGGTCATGTAAATAGCCTCACAAGGTTTTAATGAGAAATCAGACAGAGGCCTCTTTTACCAGCTGTAACCACGGCTCATGACTACTTGTCATAACGATGGCTATGTAAAAACACATCATGGCTGTGGCTAACGTAGGCTTTGACCTTTAGAAGATAAAGACATGGCCTAAGACAGAGGCAATGCCATTACATTACTTAAAGGCATTGGCATCTTCTGGGAATTTTAGTTTGGCATGAAAGGAATTCAGTTGTAGACTGTCCCTCCTACAATGACAACACAGTCGTCACCCCACTGCAATGCTGTTTAGATCTCTTGCGGTGAACAGTTTTTGTTTTTTTTTTTAAAACATGCATTTCATTAATTTGATATTCTTAAGTCATTTTTTTCAACTGCAAGTTTTTATCGTAACAGTTTTTCCCAGTGATAATACCCACAGCTTGTTCCTTTGTCAATGATGGTAAGGAGTCCTATTGATTGCCCTCCTGTCTTATTATGGTCTACAGGCCCACTGGAAGGGTTACAAAGAGAGGAAGGCATTCAGAGACAGGAAGCAGTACTTGAAAGATCATACTGGAGATGCTGTCAAGGTATGTGAGGGTGAAGTGTTGAATGAAGCAGAGCACACTTCGTTCCTGAGCAGACCAGACTCATTTTTATATTTGTGTTAATGTCCTCAGATCCAGTCAATGGTTAGGATGCACCAGGCTCGCAAGAAGTACAGAGACCGGCTGAAGTATTTCAAAGACCATGTGAGTAACTCTTTCAGTAATAAGTAAGTGTATAATAAGATAAGCGTACCATCACTGTCCAATAACAGCAAGTGTCTCTGAAATGGGTTATTTTCTTAAGAAGGAGAAATGTCATTTATATTGTATAATAATGTAAATAGATTTCAGGTCATTTGGGAATATTTTGGTCTCAGTGATGGCATGCTGTCAGTATTCAGACAGCTAGAAAACTTTGCTTCTGTATTGGTGTATGTTTGCTTGCAGAGTCATGTTGCATCGCTGCGTATTGTGTAATGTTGTTGTTTGTTTGTTTTTTTTTTCTCTTGAAATTGTTTTGCAATCCTAGATTGATGATGTGGTGAAAATTCAAGCCTTCATCCGAGCCAATAAAGCAAGAGATGACTACAAGACACTCAGTAAGGAAAAAAATCCTCGCAATTCTGTTTTAATAACAGATGCATAATTCTTATTTGTAAAGGATGTGGCCTACTTGCATATCTACATACATTTAGGGGTCTTGCCCAAAACTTCCTAGCTGCTCTTCTCATGTCCTCCCCTTTATTTTTCTACACAGTCAACGCAGACGATCCTCCGATGGCCGTTGTCCGTAAGTTTGTGCACCTTCTGGACCATAGTGACCAGGACTTCCAGGAAGAATTGGAACTGATGCGCCTGAGGGAGGAAGTGATCACCAACATCCGCTCCAACCAGCAGCTAGAGAATGACCTCAACCTGATGGACATCAAGATCGGCCTGCTGGTGAAGAACAAAATCACCCTGCAGGAAGTGGTTTCCCACAGCAAGAAACTGACCAAGAAGAACAAGGGTGAGCTGTCCAACCTAATGATGATGAACAAGCAGAAGGGAGGATTGAAGGCTCTCAGCAAAGAGAAGAGAGAGAAGCTGGAGGCCTATCAGTACCTTTTCTACCTGTTGCAGGTATGTCGCACCTCCAGGTAGTGCCACAATGATTGGTCAACAAATCTGATATGTTTTTTTGACAGCGATGCTTAAAAGAAGTCCACATGGCATACTATTAAAAAAATTACAAAATCCTTCTGCCATTTTTCTTGTCACCTTTTCCCAGACCAATCCCACCTACCTGGCCAAGCTGATTTTCCAGATGCCCCAAAACAAGTCCACCAAGTTCATGGACTCTGTGATTTTCACATTGTACAACTACGCTTCCAACCAGCGTGAAGAGTACCTGCTGCTCAAACTCTTCAAAACGGCTCTGCAGGAGGAAATCAAGTAAGACTCACCAGCGGTGTAGTCATGCTTGAACCTGTGGGATTAGAATGAGAATGGGAATTTTATTGTTATCATTAGGGGGTGAGTCAGTAACTTAGTAGTAACGTTTGGCATGTTTAAACAGGTCAAAAGTGGACCAGATCCAGGAGATTGTCACCGGAAACCCCACAGTCATCAAGATGGTGGTGAGCTTCAACAGAGGAGCTCGGGGTCAAAATGCTCTGAGGCAGATCCTGTCTCCTGTTGTAAAGGAAATCATGGACGACAAAACGCTAAACATCAAAACTGACCCAGTGGACATTTACAAGAGCTGGGTGAACCAAATGGAGTCTCAAACAGGAGAAGCCAGGTTAGGATCACGGGGTTTCCAATAATGGATGTATTTTGCAGTGACTTTTTCAGTAAAACGTTCTGGCATTGAGCGGCTCCTTTCCGTTTCTAACAATAACCGATTGGAGTGTGGCTTGCATTCGCAGTTAATGATATTTCCAGGGCTTCCAGAACTACTATAGATCCATCAGTTCCTAATTACGTTGGTAGTTAATCGTAACATGTAAGATTATTATTTAGTTCAGCTCCTGAAGTCCTAACCCATGGGAGATCTCGCTTGGTAGTAAATAAGAAATGATGGCATGCCATACATATGCGTAATGGGCACATAAGCATTGACGTAGAAGGATTTTTAAATGTATATACTCAAAAGTGAACTCTCCCTTTGCCCCTACAGCAAACTGCCTTATGACGTCACACCAGAACAAGCAATGAGCCACGAGGAGGTGCGCAACCGCCTGGAGGCGTCCATTAAAAACATGCGTACAGTCACGGACAAGTTTCTGTCCGCCATTGTAGTCTCTGTTGACAAGATCCCGTAAGTGTCCATCTGTGATATGTGTCATGGTTTTGTCTGTGTATGATTTTCTGAGTAAGACTGAACATTCTGTATAGAGAACACACATTTTTCTGCATATTTTGGAGAAATAAGGTTTTGCACAGGCCTCAGTTTATGTTTGTGTTAATTTCAGCAGGTAAACCGTAATTGCGAATGAAACTGTGCAGTGTGTTCCCTGTGAAACAGTGGCTCTCAGGCCTGGCCCCTGGGGGTTGCCCTGCATGTTCTAGTATTTAAACACACTTAGTGAAGAGCCTGGTAATTAGTTCTGCAGTGTTTTGCAGCCCATTCTGAAATGTGCAGGGTAGTGGTACTCAGGAGTAGGACTATAAACCCCAGCTTTGGCAAATGTGTGAACATCTAATTTGACTAGGGGCAGACCGATTTTTGCCTATGACTGTAAATGTTTGTCCATCTTGACCAGGGACACCCAGACTGTATTTGTGATGATCCCAAAGCCTAAAAGACAAAATTATATACATAACCTATAAGAATATCTATAACATTGTGTTGCTGAATTACCTTGCATGTCAATTTCTAAAGAACAATAGCTATATAATAAGTTCTAGATGGTATAGCAGTGTTTGTTCTGTGTTTGGATGAGGCGAGGGTGGAGTTAGGGAGTTAGGGAGTTTCTGGCAGGCCAACTGAAAACTCCATACAGGCCACACTTTGGGCAGCCCTGGTCTGCACTGTGTCTGCTTTTATCTCTCACCTACTGTAAATCATCCTTTAATGTATGAAAATGATCACTGGCATGTTCGTATTTGAATATTCAAACAGAGCTGTTATATGACCTGCGTCTTTGTTCAGGCTCTCAGTGTCACTGACAGACTGTCTGATTATGTTCATCTGCAGGTACGGGATGCGTTTCATTGCCAAGGTGCTGAAGGATACACTTCATGAAAAGTTCCCTGACGCCACTGAAGATGAGCTTTTGAAGGTTCGTCGTCCCTTACGTCACCATGGGCTGTGCTATCCATATACAATCTAGTACAAAGTTAAATGCGTTTCCTTTTCACGTTCTCTCGTTTGTTTTTTATTATTTTTTTGGGGGAGGGGCGTCTTGGGACACCAAAAACACCAGTTTCTGGCTCAGATCCGTTTTCTTTTTGCATGCACAGTAGTGGCCTGAAACACTCCTGTCTGTGTGGTATGCTAATGTCATTCAGCCTAAGAATAGACCTAATCTCCATGCGGTATTGTATGGTATTCCACACACAGATTAGGTCTATTTGTGGACTGAGTTGCACTGTAAATGGGGATTTCCCCAATGAAGTCCTTGTGGGAACCTTGCTACTATTTCTAATCTGCCGTGGTGCTCCTTGCTCCTCTCAATGCTGCCTCTATCTCTGTCCTTGTGGCCCCTCTCTTTCTCTCTCCTGGCTCCAGCTGCCCTCTTTGCCTTGCCTTCGCTGCTCTCTGGAGGCCTCTGCTCCTCTGTGCCTGCCCAAACAAGGTGAGCCACACCCCTGTCTCACTCTCTTTCATTCTCTCTGCCCTATTTCCTGCTCTGCTCTGCAATCCTTTATAGGAACGGATTAGAAATGGACACCCTTATTTGTGTTTGCCCATGCATGGACGCAATGAAAGCAGTAATCCAGTGAATTTGCTAGATTCATTGTACATTCTTCCTACAGTCAGAATCACACTCCTAGGTCAGGCATGCACTAGGCGATTTCGTTCGAGATGACTGAATATTATGATCCAGACAAAGTTAAGCTTCCCTGGTTGTTGTTGTATGGTGTGAGAAAGGAGGCCATGTCTGATTAAGTGCCCAAAACTCTGATTGACTGGTTGGACGTAGAAAGTAGGGAGTCCTTTGCGATGTGGCCAGCAGTTCTCTTGGGACTTGGACATGCAGCATGTTGTTTTGAATGACACAGCTGTCTCTCTAGGGACTATTTATTCAAGCGCACATTGTTATTTATCACAGAGCAGGACTTCTTTGCATGTATTTGGCCTGGAAAGACACTTCTACTTCATAATCCTAATGTGTTACACTGCCTTGATGTAATGTGAACTTGAATATAGGAACATCCAGCTTCAACATCCACGATAAACCTGAATATAACCGGAGCATGCCAGTTAGCCTCCATTTCAACAAAATGTAGCTTTTGCCTGTCAGTCTTATCATCTTTGTCTGTTTTCAGATTGTTGGAAACCTGCTGTATTACCGCTATATGAACCCTGCCATCGTCGCCCCTGATGCTTTTGACATCATTGATATGTCTGCTGGAGGTCAGCTGACCACTGATCAGCGCCGAAACCTGGGTTCCATCGCCAAAATGCTGCAGCATGCAGCCTCAAACAAGATGTTCCTTGGAGATAACGCCCATCTCAACCCCATTAATGAGTACCTCACCAACTCCTACCAGAAATTCAGGTAGATGCTCTGTGTTCTTTTAAAATCACCTTGCAGTACATACCGACATTCCAACATTGACAAAAAGCCATGAGAAATAAGGCTGTCTATTAGCAAGAACCTGGCTATATGGTCTTGATCATGACGTAGGAGTTACGATACAATGTGCTGTGATACTGTAAGCAAGGCCCCTGATGGCAGGAGGATAGCAGCCCACAGCTGGCCTGCTGGCATTTGGCTCAGTGTTTTCTGGTCTGAACAAAACACCGCTCACAGTACAATTTCTTTCTTTTTACTTCATTTCTTTCTTTTTTCTTCTTTATACACTCATGTTTTTTTTTTCTCTCAGTTGTTTGTAATATATGTCTTAGTTTATTTTCTAAAATAAAAGGCTCTGTGAATTTAGAAATCAGTTAGAGGAGATAGCTAGTTGGACCTCGTATGAAGGACAGTAACAGAGGAGGGTGGCCCAGCAGTGATATGTGCCTACTATCTGAGATATATGTATATGTATATAAGAAAACTGTTGTAATATGAAAATCTGTTTATCTGTTTATTTTGAATTTATTCAGCTTGTTTATTAATTCTCCTATTTCTGTTTTCCACAGGCGCTTCTTTTTGGCAGCTTGCGATGTCCCCTCACTGGAGGAGAAATTTAATGTGGATCAGTACTCAGACCTGGTCACAGTTTCCAAGCCAGTTATTTATATCTCCATCGGAGAAATCATCAATACTCACACGGTACGAGTGTGAAGCACGTGGTACTAGTCACACTCATACCCGCCAGTGCGGTTTCATGACTCAATGGATTTTTTTTCCCCCTGTGCTTTATCTCTCGCAGCTCTTGCTAGACCACCAGGATGCCATCGCTCCAGAGCACAATGACCCCATTCATGAGCTACTAGAGGACTTAGGAGAGGTGCCTACCATAGAGAATCTCATAGGTGAGTTAACTGAGGAAAGGTCCAGAACAGAGTCACTAAAGAGTTATTTACATATGCTGGGATGAGCTGCTACAATATTACAATTGCAGGTGAGAATCCACTGCCCCCTGACGACCCTAATAAGGAGATGATGGGCAAAACTGAGGTCTCTCTCACCCTCACCAACAAGTTTGATGTCCCTGGGGAAGCCAATGCTGAAATGGATGCTAAGACTCTTCTTCTGAAGTGTGTTCTACTTCCCTTTCTTTCTCCTAAAGCAAGATTCAGTTTCAGTTTGAAAGCAGTATTGCTTCGTTTTGTATATCGTTTAGTTCTGTTTTCATTATTTCACTTTAAAACGATTCAGTTTGTTATTTTAGAAATTCCCCTTTATCACTATGTGCAACCAATTCATCAGTTCCACTTAGCATAGAGGAGCACCTTATCTGCGTTCTTTATCTCCTTCCATCCTGTTCCTCAATGGTCAGGACCCCCTGCTGAACCACCACACAGATGATATTATTTTTCAGCACTGCAGTGACCCTGACCTTGTGGTGGTGTGTTAGTGTGTGTGGAGCTGGTGTGAGTGGATCAGACACAGCAGTGCTGCTGGATTGTTTAAACACTGTGTCCACTCACTGTCCACTCTGTTACATGCTATTACCTTGTTGTTCCACCTTGTAGATGTAGTGAGAGACGACACAGTTTGTGTTGATCATTCTCTAGTTCTTCACCAGTGGACGCTGCCCACAGGATGCTGTTGGCTGGATAGTTTTGGTTGGTGGACTACTCTCAGTCCAGCAGTGACCCTGAGGTGTTTAAACACTCCAGCAGCACCACGCACAGCAGCGCAACACTAACACATGAAACAGGCTTTAGATATTTTAGGTCTGAAGTGCTGTGTGAAATGCTGTCTCTGTTAGCTGACTAATGCAAAAGGAACCCAGACAGCTAATGTCACAGATAGGAAGCCAAAAACTATATTTTATGTCTATTTATAAGCTTCTCCATCAGTGACTGTGCTAGTAATCATCATTCTTTTTTGCTGCGGAGAGATGCTGGGCATTAATGAACACTAAAATTAAAATACAAGTATGAGTTTAATATAAGTATGTCGTTTTTAATATCATAAAAATAACAACGCTTTAATAATTCACCTTTCAGCACCAAAAGGCTCATTGTGGATGTGATCAGGTTCCAGCCAGGGGAAACACTCTCTGAAATCTTGGAAACTGCTGCAAGCCCAGAGCAGGTAAACCGTAAAAGCCAACATGCAATCACACGACTAGCATAACAGTTACACATTCCTGTTATTGACGACTTCTTGGTGTGTGGACAACAGGAGGCGGAGTACCAGCGCGCCATGCAGCGGCGAGCCATCCGTGATGCTAAAACCCCAGAAAAGATGAAGCAGGCTAAACCAGTAGTGGACGACAGCCTCACCCTGCAAGGCAAGAAGGACAAGATCAAGAGCAACCTCCAGAGACTGGCAGAGCTGGGCAAAGTCCATCCAGAGAACAGATATCAGGACCTCATCAATGACATTGCAAAGGTAGCGCATCCAGTGTATTTGGCACTTGTTTTGGTTGTAGACAGGCCGGATTACCATTACTACTGAGAGAATTAGAGGTATTTCAATTTACTTGATTAATAGAAATCTTGTATAAAGATTGAACTAGGTTTAGAACTAAGTTGCATAATAACTTATGTAACTTATCCCATTTATGTTTGGAACTGGTTATACACACTTCTGACATACATAGAATCACAGAATATTGTACTAAAGTTATTAATATCAAAATCAACATTTTAATAGATTTAAAATATTTTTGAACACAAACTTGAGTAAATTAGAAAACTCTTATGCATGCAGGATATCAGGAATCAGAGAAGGTATCGTCAGAGAAGGAAGGCAGAGTTGGTGAAGCTTCAGCAGACCAATGCTGCCCTCAACTCGAAGACCAGTTTCTACAATGTGCAAATTGACTACTACAACCAGTACATTAAGACCTGCATGGACAATCTAGCCAGCAAGGGCAAGTAAGTGGCCATTTCAGTTGCTTGTTTCATGCATCATGGTTTTCACTGTTAGTATAAAGAAGACTTTGACGACTTACTTTAACTATTCAGAACTTGAGCTCATGGACTGTTTTCTGCTCAGGGTGTCAAAGAAGCCTGGAGACAACAAGGCCAAGAAGAGCAAGCAGGCGTCGCAGAAGTACACAGCAGCACGGCTGCATGAGAAGGGAGTGCTGATCGAGATTGAGGATCTTCAGACAAATCAGTGTGTTTCCACTAGCATGCTGGTCTTTTTTGTTATTAAATATTTTAGCGCTGTTGCCATGAATTACTCTATATTAGTAATTGGGTAATCAGTAAAATCTTACAGTGTGTTGTACATTAACAGAGTAATTAAAATGATTGATCGAGTAATTAGTTTTAGTAAAACATAAATAAGATGGACTGAAACCGTAATGATTGCATCGACAAAAATCCCAAAGTGCTTTATTTGTAGCAGTCTTTCAATTATTCCTCACCTTATTCGCCTGTTGAAGTTCATCTTACAGACGTTCAGCTAACAAACTATTAATGCTAAGGCAGATCTAAGAATGCTAAGAACTTTACATCTTTAGAATATTACAGTTCCGTTAATATATTGCCATAGCTGTTAGCGCTAGCTAGCATTAAATAGACAAAGGGGGAAAAACAATTTCCGAGTTTCCACAGCAGTTTTGCCGTGTACTGTTGGTATTATTCGCTCTTTTAGTAAAAGTCTAAATTGCCAGTCCTGCGTTACCCTGCTCCAGGTTGTAAAAACAGTATGACAGAGAAATGGGATAATTCAAACAAGAAGCTGGCGCATAAGGTGGACCTCAGCTTCGGGTCAGACATGGAAGTTTTTTAGCACACGTGTACTGTTTTTTGCTGACCGTAGCTGGACGTTATCATCATAAATAATGCTTTATCCACTCAGGTGGAGTCGACAGTTAGTTATAGCATAATGCTGGCAGCTCAGACACAAGAAGACATGTTGCACTTTAGCACGGGTAGCTCTGAAACCGTGGGCTTCCCCTTTAAAATATGCATTATCATTATGCAGAATGGCAACCATAACAATTTACCTTGTTATGAAGGTAAATTGCAATTGAGCAGTAATGACAACCCTAAAGTGTGTACATTATGTGCATGTATATCTGCTTTTGTAATATATTTTACATGCTGGATTCTTCCAATCTTTTCACAGATTTAAGAATGTGCATTTCGAGATCTCTCCGTCTGAGGTTGTAGGAGTGTTTGAAATAAAGGCCAAGTTTATGGGAGTGCATTTGGAGACGCTAATGTTAGAATACCAGGTAAACCCTCTTTGTTCTCTTGTAATATATATGTATGTGTATGTGTATGTGTATATATATATATATATATATATATATATATATATATATATATATATATATATATATATATATATATATATATATATATATATATATATATATATAATACACATTATGTTGCCACACAAGCATGTTATCTATGATATTTTGATTTCATGCTGTTGTGAAGATGTATGACATTGCCATTGCAAATGGAAAATGCCGTTCTTTTCATTGCAGGATCTTCTGCAGTTACAGTATGAGGGGGTGGCAGTCATGAAACTCTTTGACCGGGCCACCGTAAACGTCAACCTGCTCATTTTCCTGCTTAATAAAAAATTTTATGGCAAATAGAAGAGACTTCAAGGAGGGCTTTACAGACTGTTGCATAGATCATCATGCCCACCATACAGTGCCTGTTCCTGCAGTACTATAATGTCTTTTCTGCACTACTTGGAATGTGCCTGTATACCATTTGTGCCTTGCTCCTAAAGGATATATCCCTGGATGTACATTCGTAAATGCATCACTGAGGACCATTCAACAGTTTCTGGAAATGTTCTTCTTTTTCATTATTCCATTTGTTTCAAATCAGTCAACGTTTAAATAGATTTGCATTAGTTAGCTTTGCTCTGTTGCAACTCTGCTTGCATGAGCTTTGAATATTATGTATATGTAAAGAAAGTGTTGATGTTGTGACCTTTACTTTTTATATTTTGGGAGAACAGGGCATGCTTACTAGTACCCCTGTCTCATAGGAAACCTTCTGCTGGAAAACACTCGAATCCCATGAGACAGTCAAAATCATAGTCCTCAGAAGGAGCTCATTCAGCAATGTTACTCAAAGTTTTGTAACACAGACCTGGGTTGTATTATCTTGTCAAATTGTAATTTATTGGGAAAAAAGTAGATATTTCTCTCCCTTGCAGATTCTTTATGCTGGATGGATTTTACATCTTCACTTCTTATCTTCTTTCCTTTTATATTGCCTTAACTTGAATAAATTTTTGGGTGAAAGAAGTGTTCCTATAATTAAGAGGACTCTTACATTCGTACTGATGTATTATGTAGACAATCATGTCACAGATATTCAGTGCCTTTTTTTACTCTGTCTTTGAAACAAATTTAGTTACTGCTGGAAATGGAAGGGAAGTCACATAGAGGCAAAATCATAAGACATAGCTTTGCTGTTCTAACCCAGATGCATGTTGATCACATGAATAAATTAAAATAAGCAATGTTTGAGATGGTTGTACAATTCAAAAGCTTCTTCGGGTGACTTCTGACTGATGTAGCTGTTCATGGTGTTTGTAGTATAGTGGCATCTGACTACTCTGCCAATCATTTTGCAGTAGTCACTTCATTGTTACTTTTAAAACCAATGCCTTTACTTCACATGTTGCCGTTTCGTATGCATTTACTGAACATCATCAGCTTTGAACAGAACTTGAATACGGAATCGCACTCTTTAACGTGCGCACTTAAAGTTTTACCTACCAGTATACTGCCATTTTTCTTGATATCTTATGTTAAATGGTCCCAGGAACGACAAAGTAATGAATAAAACAAAATACAATTGAAAATAAACAGAAAAATTGTTCAGCCATTATGTCTTCCTTTTTTGTTCTTATTTTCTAGAATATGATTCTATTTGTTTTCTGTGTTTTCTATGACACGACATACACTCAGCATAAAAAGAATAGTTGCACAAATAATTGCACCCGGAAGGAATCACTTGGTGGGTAGGTTTGACATTGTGAATGATTCAAGTTTCATGCTCAGCCAGCACAAGATGTGAGCAACAATGGACAGCGCCAAGATGAACTGTTTGTTGTCACGCATTAAGGCCTGGTGTCACTCAACCTCCACCCCACCCCAAAGTCTGCAGGACCTTTGTGAGAATATTTAAGATGCCTAAGATGGATTACTACAGGACACCATTAGGAATCTCTACAACTTCATACCGAGACATCTGGAATGTTGTGTTAGCAAACTGAGAGACACTACTTCTGTATGTGTAGGTCAATAAATATTACTCGTATCAGTCTACATTTATCATCATCTTCCTTCCCAATAGCTCTGCAATCCAACCCTTCCTTCTGGGTGCAACTATTCTTTTGCTGTGGAGTGTATTTCCCAGTTTACTGACATGTTTCTTTTATTAGTGAGTTACATGATGTAGTTTTACTGCCACAGACAGTAGAAACTCGTGCACTGTGTTGGACTGAGTCCATGTTTAAGTCACAGCTGCGGCCAAAAGACAATAGAAATGTAGTGGACGTCATGCAGCATCACGCTGCTCTTGGCAAGAAACCACATTCAACAGCAAACCAAAGAAAAATATAAATAGAGTGAAAATTAGACTTAACGTTAGCCACTGGAGACGCTTTTGGTTGAGTAAAGAAAGAAGTTTGATGCTGAACATGCAGTGTAGACTGGAAGGAGAATTTTCTGGTGACATGGCAACATGCCTCAAGTATCAACCACTTCACCCTGCACTCACCTCCTGGTACAACAGCAGCAGTCTGTGCTGAAGAACAGGGCAGCAGGCTGAACAAAAACAAAACAAACCCTTTTTTCCTTAAGATCAGTTCATCTGAAAACAACGTGCTTATGGTCCAAATGCCTAAATTCAGTTTAGTTCAACTTTACTGTCATTATGTCAATACAGGGTTGTACGGTATAACGAAACACAGTCAGGCTCCTTATATATATGTATATGTTATATATATGTGTGTATATATATATGTATATGTATATGTACTGCAGTGCAAAGACAAAAACAACAGTAAACACACAGTCAGACAAGTGCAAAGTGTAAGAGCAGTATCAGCAAGTATGTGGTGGTAAACAGTATAGATATGTAAAGTGTACTGTTCAGGTAGGAGAACAGCAGCCTAATGTTTAGGTAAACAGCTACATTCTTAATACAGAAAAAAAGGACTAGGTCCATACAAATAAGGCCCTCCTGCTAAAATCAGTTTGGTGAAATGGGCAGATTTGTCTGTGCTAGTGAGATATGCTTCAGTGCGCTGTCTGCTTAAATTGGAACTTCCATTTTCAAGAAATGTTTCCATAGTCATTCCCGGGTGGTTTGGTGTGAAATACTCTATTCTAGAGAAATTTGTGTACTCAGAAATGTTCACAGTGGTGGTGAGAGTAACCAGACTTCCAAAGGGTTTAATGTCTCTAATAGGGTCTTTTACCAGCAACATTCCATATCCAAACCCAGACATAGATTCACCAGTGGTTTTGGCTAGTAATTAAATGTCTATATTTGTGTTGTAGACATGCAGACCCCTTGTTCCCATCACCACCTCCAAGTAAGCTATTCACTTTTCCTACAATTAACCATTTCACACCAAACTCACTCATTCACTCATTCTTCTAAATCCTTTTTTTATCCTTCTGGGTCATCAAAATTTTAGGACGCCAGTGTTCCTGGTTTATGGATTAATACTGCTAAATTCACATAGAGTATAAATCATTCATATTTTTTTTTGTTGAAGCACAAAATCGCATGCGATGTTGCATAAAAAGCCTTAAAAGTAAAACCAGGTGCTTCTCTTCTGTGTGGATGCAGTAATGTTGTTATAATGTTGTGTTACCTACTGTAATATCAATAGGCAGTTTCATAAGTGCAGCTGCTTTTTCCCAAGTGCAGCTTTGGATACACTGATCTCAGGCCTGATTCACACATGCTACCTCTGTGCGGCGTGAGCAACATGGAATGGCTTGATTTTTAATTCATCGCTTATGCGAACAGGTCATCGCTTTCACACCAAAGCGGCTTTGTGTTTTCGTGAATAGACCAGGAGACTATTATTTCGAGAATAGACTAGGAGGTATTTAGCTGCATGCTGGACATGACACAGCAAAATATACTGAAAAATTTAGAAAGTCAAGTAAAATTAAATGAAAAACAGACCTGAAACATTACAAAACACCAGATATTCAATTAAAAAAAAAATAATGGCATCCAGAAGGAAGTGTCAGATTGCAGTGCTATTGAGAAGGAAGATAAAGGTTACCAGGAACAATACATGATGACATTTATAGTGATATGGGTAATATTTATTGAGCTACACACCAGAAGCAGTGTCTCTTAGTATGGAGTATATCCATCAGGTTTGCTAATGCAACATGTCAGATGTCTCGGTATGGAGTTGTAGAGGTTCCTAATTATGTCCTGTGATTATGCATCCCATCTGCAGACTTTGTGGTAGGGCTGGAGGTGGAGTGACACCAGGCCTTCTGGACGTGTGATGTGCAACAACAAATGATTTATCTTGCCGCTGACCACAGTGCCTTCACAAACTGATTTGTTAGTCGTCACCACCAAGACAAAAGCGGGACTCATCACTGAAGATGATCTGCTGGGATTCCAGGTCACACTTTGCCAGTCTCTCTCTTTACAACAGGAAAAAGAACAGGATGATCCTGTCTCCCATTCCTGCTTCTGCTGTACTGACACGCTCTAAAAAAAAAAAAAAAGACCAGCATTAAAACAGATTCTTAAAACTCCACCTTAGTAGCTTTCCCACACGCATGCGCAGTTATAGCGCTCCTGAGCGCGCCGCGCCACCGAAGCTGCAGAAGTAGTTGGGGCTCTCCTCCATACCGCCCAGTACAGGTCTGCGCTGAGGGTGTTACTGTCCCTTTAAGGGCTCCACATCGCCGTCTTGTGGGTAAAGTTTTAAAACATTGGCACACAGTTTTGGAGTAGGCTTGTGAATGTTTTTCCCCCGCTGTTTTCACTCTGGCTGAGCGTATCGGAGTAAAACCAAACAAGTGCTTGCAAGAGGACCCAGCATCTCAACAAAATTACAGTACACAAGCGGATAACACGGGGTGATGGACTGGAAGGAAGACGGCACTATCGAGGAGAGTAACTAACATGCAGCCTTTTTTTCCTGAATAACCAGATTTGACAATCGCGTCTGACAAAATAATTGACACTTCAGTATATCTCTGTATATTTTACCTTAGTGTCGGGTGACACTGCTGTAACCGCAGATTATCTGAGTGTAAAGCAGCGAGTCTTGTGTTGAGTTTAGCGTGCAGTCTTACCGCAGAAGTCAGCCTTGAATAGAGCTGCATTGGGGGGTTTGATGAGTTTTTGGATACGTAATTTCAAGGCGTAGGGTTTACGCTGACTGAGACCACTTGTTGAAATTTTGGAAAAGTTTGACGTTACTAGTTGAAAATGTACTAAAACAGGTTAATAGAAACAAGAGGTTGGCCAGGAATGCGTGGTTTTGCTAGTTTAGGGCTAGTTTATTCGCTACACGGCATTACTTTGCGCGTTAACTCCGCCAACATCTACAAGAAGGAAGGGGATGAAATTTATGTGATTCTGATTGCTGGCTAACTCACTGGCTAGCAGGTTAAATCTGACTTTTCGGCATTACTTTAACTGCGCAACAACAGTCAATTAATAAAAGTCATAGCGTTCACATAAAAAATTAACTGCCTGGCTTCCCCGTTTAGCACTTTAATCTTCATTAGAAGTTATCAGTTTGTTTAACTGCTCCAGCTAGCTAGCCAGGCTAGCTAAGGCTTATCGTTAGCTAGCTAGCCGTCTCGCGAAGCTGCAGAGTGTCATACTAAAACACTAGCCAACGGTGTTAAAACTGAGCATTTGTCGTCTTTTATTCATCAAGTCAGTTTCTTGTAGATGTGTGTACACCTAACCGCCGTGAGGAAAAGCTTGTTGGAATTAATACTAGCTTGCGTTGGCACCGCTAGCTAGCTAGCTTGCTTAACGAGTATTTTATCTAACTTGGTTAGCTTGCTTAGCTATGGTTCTTCAGTCGAGTTTTCCTCAGAAAGAAAAGCTTCCATAAAGTTCTATACTGAATTATCAGTGAGGAATTTTTGGCTGGCTTCACTATTTGCACACCCACAGACTTTATTTCGACGCGGTAACAGTTTTTTTGTAAACCAGAACCACTTTGTTTCTTTTTCGGGGGGAGTTTGACAGCTCACTCGCTGCCCTGACAACAGCCAGTTTGAAGGATGATTTGCCCAGCAGGCTCGCATGAATGTCGAAAATGGGGGGACATTTGAACCATTTTTGAGGGCGAACTGCGAGGAGAATATTGCTCAGTTTTGTTTCCTGCGCAAGTGTCGGTGTCAGAAACTCCGCGGCCCGCCATGTCCGGATCCCCGGGCTCGAGTGCCTCCAACCCGCGGAAGTTCAGCGAGAAGATCGCGCTGCACAACCAGAAACAAGCCGAGGAGACGCGGGCCTTCGAGCAGCTTATGACGGATCTCACCGTCTCAAGGGTAAAGCAGCTCCAAAGTGGGCAAATTCTTACTCATTTTGTGCTCTGGCAGTGCAACTTTGATTTATTTTTTTCGTTTCATTTTGTTTTTTCTTAAACTGAGTTAATTGTAGCTTTCCTCTCTGAAAAGAAAGCCTGGAGCTGTCTATTACGCTGGATAGAAGTTGTCAAACCTGTAGCAGAATTCCTTTCATTTTAAAGCTGTATTTGTGAAATCCGTGTGGCCGGGCTCTGCGGCAGTCTTTGACATCATACAGCTTAGAAATGACTGACAAGGGCAGACAACTGTTGACTGAATAGACCTGTGCCTCTGTGGTTTAAATGCTGGTTTCTAAACCTGATCTGCACGGGATGGCTTGTAAATTAATTAGTTGGATCAGATGTGCTGAAGGAGAGGAATAAACAAAATGTGCAGGGGTTTTCAGGACCTGAGGTATGATGCATTCCCAGCTAATGATGTGGCCAGTTTTAATTATTCTGTTGACTGATATATAAAACAGTTAATTGGTTTAGAATGGATTCTGTTGGTTCAGCTCCCAGTGTAAAGGAATATGCAGCCATGTGTCTGTTTGTGTGTACAGCCAGGTTCAGTGATAAGCTCTTTGAACAGCCATGCTTCATTGGCTATACTGGAGTAAGACCTGGAGGAAATGCCTGCGGCTCTAAAGGATCAGTGGGATCACTGACCCTTATTACTCCATCAGTGCTCAACATTGCTTCCATTACACTCCTTAGTCTTTACTATCACTAAGCTCAGACTCTGAATGATTTATCTTCAAGTGTCTCACTGAGTCACTTACATGGGATGATAATACTGCACATTCCCTACCTTAATTGTATTAGCTGAATAAGGCTGTGTTTTATTGCCTCGCAATTAGGAAACTATGACTACACACGACTTTACAAGACTATTCACTCTATCCTCGCTTTTTTTGAGACAGCACCATACCTGACCACCTTAAGTGGTCAATCTGTGCTGCCAGTTTTGTTCCTGGGTCTTTATTCCAACATGGTTTTTAAATCTCTTTATATCAAAATTTTCTGTACGTGTTTTACAAGGGTTGACTCTTCTGAAAGTACCTTATTGAAAGTACAAGGTATCCAATGTACTGACGTCACCCAAGTCTGTAATATGAAACTTGGCTGTAAGAGAGGAATTCCTTGGAATTCCAGGCCTTTGTCTGTTACAGGGTGACATCATCACATAACAGTCATTATTGCCTTCCTCCTGGCAAGTTTGGCACCCCCCTTACACAGCATAGCTTGCAAAGTCTACCAACTGGTTCTGCCTGACTTTATGGATCAGACTCTTGCTCAAACTGATCCGGCCGAACTGAAACTGTTGTAAGAACAGCCACGGCAGTGTGGGGGCGTCATTTGTAGCAGAAAGCCACTCTAGTGTTTGGCCAGTCAGAGCAAAGTGGGCAAGCTGACAAATCCTAATGCACTGAGCTCATCATAAGGTGTGGCTTAGACAGTGCACGGTTGCATTAACAAAAACTAATAAATAAAACATAAGAATTTTCCTCACTAAAGGGAATTCCTTAAGAGGGTTGCTTAAAATCTTTCGGATGTTTCTCATAGAAAAGTTTTGACTTTACTTCAGGAAACCCTCAAATAATAAACATTCTTTGTGCAACATGCTTAATCCTCGAAAATGCTTATGGGTAATCCTGAGGGAAAACTCAACTTTAGATGCTTCATGGAACTTGGCACATGGTGGTGTCAGACAAGGTGAATTTAGATATACAGTATAAGATAAATATTGTGTTTAGGGAAATCTGAAGCATGTAAGTCTGTTTTAGTAGGTCCTAAAATAAAAAGATGAACATTTGAAAACAAGAATTTTAGTTCCCTGTTAGCCGATCACTGAAAGGTATAATTTGTGCTGTGAGCAATCACAGATGGTTTTTGTAAAGTTACATGAATTTAGACCTTTACATGATGCAACATACACAAAGCAAAATCCAATCCAGTGCTTACCACCTTACGTCCAATGTGTTTATCACAGTCATAGTAGCATTAAAATTAAAGTATCTATTATGCAGCCCTGTTGGAAGCCTTTTTTCCATTTGAGGGTACAGGATGGGCTCACCATGAAGACCTGCTTTCAAAATCTCACTCCACTAAATTTAAGCTGTAGAGTGAATGATGTCATAGATGTCCAATTTGTCTTAATGTCAGTGCTCACTGGTGCAGAGGTTTTTGTGATGCTTGTAAGCTTTTGGTGTAGGTTTAGGGAAAACTAGCAATACAGTTTTGTATTATATTGTGATATTTTGCTTGCCAATATTGTATTGATGCACAATGCCAAGTGTCATTGTTTTTCTTGAACTGATGAACAAACTGAGAATGTTATCTAATTAGATAAAACAGAAATTGACAGTTTTTGGGTGGACAAAAGATAATAAATTGCAGTGTATGTTTTTGCAGTCTTTAGCTTATTTATATTATTGTTAAATTGTAGTAAAATTATCCTTGTACCTTTTTGGTGGTTTCCAAACCTTAATTTGATACATTACATTTGGATTTATTTCATTTTGTGGATTTAGATTTTTAGGATCAATCTATTTAATAAATATATATATATAGATTATTAAGAGGTTATGGGTGCAGAATGTATAGGCAATTAACTGCTCATCACGATTTGAGTTCTGAAACCCACTCATAGCTTGCAACAGAAAGAACTAATTCTATGTGATAACCATTACTATGCTCTTTAAGTATTGTACTGGATGTATTCAGAAGCCCAATATGTATGTGGAGTCCATAAAAATGATATTACATTAATTCACCTTTTTGTTTGGCATGAAATAAGACAAAGAATATGTAATTTGGTTGAGTTTACTAATATGCTTTTCTTGCTTAAGTCAGATTTGATCGAAACCTGTCATAGTCAGACGCTAAAAAATCCTTTGGGCCATTATTTGAGTTTTCTGAATTTTTACTTGTGATGCATGAGTGCACAGAAAAGAGCTTTTGGATTCCAGCAAAATATCATTTTTATAAGAGTTCTTTTATCTGCTTTTCTCTCACTCAGCAGTAGGCTTGTGATTATCGGTTTTTCAAGTACCCTAGAGAGCCAGATACAATAATTGAGGAAAGATGATTGATCCTTGCCTTTGCCATTCAGCAGCAGAAGCCACTCTGGAAATAAAGAATAAAATGCACCAGTTTTTAACAATTTTGGTGTCTAAAACAGAAGTACGGGGGAAAGACATGCTTCCAAATGAATGGTTGTCAGATTAAAACCTTGTTTACTGACACACATCTCAGGACTCAGATCTAGTGTTTTTTAATGAATGTGTTCACTAATTTACAGAATATGCATTAACAAAATGTTGAAACTTGGTAGAATGTGACCTGTTTTTGTTTTAAGATTACAGAAAAATATAAGCGTTAAAATGCAAATACTTTATAATGGTACTGCAGCATCACCTAAATGTTCTGCCTTTTTTTAATGTACAAACGTACAACATGAATTATCGGTTTAAAATATCTAAGCATCTGTCGGATGCCTAAAATCATGGAGCTTGTGTTCATTTTCACATACATTTCCCATTGAATTTCAGTCAGCGAATCTTTGTTGGAAGCCAGAGCAGTTTTGACCTCGCTGAATTTTTCATTAGTGCGCAAAAAGAGTCTTGATTTATTATAGAGATTTAGTTGATTATTTAATCTTTGCTCTGTAGGAACAGTGACATTGAATTTTAGTTATTTCTATGTGACATGACATGACAACAGGCTTATATTTCCCCCAAATGAGCAGCAGTCAATGGATGATAGGACTGAATAATTGATTTTCTTTAGTGCATGCTGATCCTTGTTTTAAAATATCCCACCTCTAATTGTTGCAATAAAATTGCAATAAAAATTTGGTTCTTGCTGAGTCTTAGACACTGTATGAGATGATAGATTAGAAACCCCCAGAAGAAGTAAGTGCTTTAAGTGCACATCACAGGTTATTTACAAATAATCCCCCACTATCTGTGTTGTTGAAATGGGTTAGTGTCAATGAAGGAATTTCACTGCCGATTCAAAGATCCAGTATTGCTGTTTGGAGCTAATGACTCACCTCTTGTTTGCACAGAATGCACAGCTTTGAGCGTGCACATGCCATTGACTGCTGCATTGTGCTGTAGTGTTAGCCTGCTGAATTTAACACAACAGTCTTCACCCATTGATAATATTAAATGAGGTCAGTCTTTGAGATTCAAATTTTGTCCTTTGGTTAGTGTGAGGAAGGAGTGCACGCCAATTTGCTTATTCCTGATCAGAATTGATAATTTACATGTTTACCTTAGACTCTGAACAAAACCTACGTTGTCCTCTTGTTGATCCCCAGCATGCTTAAAATTAAATTACTATGCCACATTTCTAAGAATTTCTCTTCCGAATATGTATGCTGACTTGTCATGCATATTAGTTGTTGAACAAATGCGCCCACTCTGACATCAGTTCCTCATGCAAAAGCGCAGTTGTTGTGAAGCCAATTATAACTTTGCTGCTTCTTCTTTTAAAGGTGCAGTTTCAGAAGATCCAACAGCTACGCTTGTCTCAGAACCGCGCCCAATACTATGGTGGTTCCCTGCCCAATGTTAACCAGATCGGCAATGCCAACACCGATTTCCAGGTAAATGAAGAGGGGTGTGCTTCTCTTCTTATCTAAGCTGAGTCAGTTGAGCTAGATGTGCTCATTTAGGAGATGATAAGCTTCAACAGGATCTTCTTCTTTGCTACACTTGCATAAACGTTGTTTAGAGATGGTAATTGCAAGCCAGGGCTGTGTAATGAAAGAAAGAAAGTATTTTTTTTTCCCCTTTAGTCAAACCTTAGTTGCCCTACTCGATCAGTCGCTGGTGAAGCTCAGAGCTAAACTTGATATGGCAGCGTGCTTCAAGAGCTAACCCACTGTATCTGTTTAGGTCCCCCATGGAGAATAGTGTTATGTATCTCCAAGTGAAAGTGCTCTTGTTGCCGTGAATAAAGGTTCTTTTTAGCCATTGGGCACTGATGCCTAGATTTTTGTCTGTCATCAGACACCGAATCTAGTGAAGTAAAACCATGCTTTGGAATAGTCTACTCATTTGGATGGGGGAAAAAGGCCAAACAGTTGCACCTTCGCTTATTTTTGGGTTTATTTTGGATAGTGTTTGCGTGTTTAGCACATGCATGATGTTATGTTTTGTTTGCCATTAACATTTTGTTATATATATATATATATATATATATATATATATATATATATAAGTGGACAAAATAAGCAAAATAAGAATGTTTTTAGCACTTTAAATAATTAAATAACAGTTGTATCATGTGAGTGCAGGATTCACTTAAAAGAAAGATGGTGTGTTTTTTTTGTTTTTTTTTTTTTTTTAGGAAGGTCTGTAAAAACTTTTTCTGCTGTATTCTTTAGTTTTTATATGAGACTGGTGCAGGTGACGTCAGATCTGCCAGTTAGGTAGCAATATGTATGCATCAGCTACTCTCATTCCTCTCCCTCACATAGTGTCTGATCTCCCTCTGCTTCAAATACCAGCCAATACTCGGATAAGTATTTTATTTAATTAGCTCTGTATTTGTAAGCTATGCTTGTTATGAAGGTTCATTACATTGTTGTGGTTTTGTTTTTGTACCGTAGCTAGACGCTACCTTACAAAGACGCTACTTGAATTAGCCACCTTTTTTAGGTTCTTGCTATTAGCGATTACCTTAATTTATGATGGCTTGATATCTAGTGATCCACCTTATCTGTAGGAACATAGTAATACGTTAACTTAATATTATGTTACATACTGCTGCTAATATCATGGTCAGTTATCTATCTAGGTTACAGATATGATGCTAATGCTGAGGTCTCAAGTTTCCAACATGCCATGTTCATCATCTGGTCGGCATAAGATAATAGCCTGAGTTCTTAGTCAGTATGCGTAAGATGTATTCCGCTAAAATAACCTTTTTCGTTTTTCCTAATCATTCAGAAAGTGGCCGGGTAGAGCAGAGTGGTCTGTTGTTCGTAGGGTCCAACGTGTAGGGTTGAAACTACACTGATTGACATTCGAGAACTGACATGACCACAGTTGTTAGCAGACGGCAGCTCTGAATGCTTGAAGCATGTTTCTGCTATTAAATTGTATTCCTGGACAGATCTTGGCTGATCAACAAAAACACTTTTCACAATATTTAGTTTCTTCATAATTTGCGCTCTGCAGCTACCTTTCACGTTATGTGAAAATGCATCTGTCCTAATGGATGGACAGAGAGAAATGTTAGACAGATAGAAATCTCTTTACATTAACTGGGTAAGAGAATATTTTTGCCTTCTCTTGTGTTACTGTTTCAGTGATCCTTGTTTTTCTTTGGACAGCGACAGCATAAATATTTAATGTCACACATGCCTTTTCCATGGCTTAACATTAATTAAAAAAAATAATTAAACCATGTTTTAAAAGGTCTTCAGGAAAAAGAGAATTTTTGCTCCGTCAATAATTTAAATAATGGTAATCAGAAGAGCTATTAATGCTGTACTTAAGCAAGAGGACTACAGTGTCTTCCAGCTGTTAACTTGTTAATGGCACTAATTAATGAGTGTCTGAGTAGATGCAGAACAAAACCATTCATTCTTCCTTTATTAATGCCTCTGTTTAGGGAACGTTTCCCTCTGGTCTTGACTCTGTGAGAGGAACCAGGCACCATGGTCTGGTGGAGAGAGTACAACGAGACCGCAACCGTATCAACTCGCCACATCGCAGACCTATCGACAAACATGGACGGCAAATATCCTTTACTTGTGTCTTTATAGGTCTGTTTATGGCAACACATTCAATAGAAAGTAAGATGCTGGTAAGAAAGCAGGGTTTTTTTCTGTTGATATGAGCATTGTGTGCATTTGCTCTCTTTTCCTGGTTTGTCCTGAACAAGCTTAATACGTGTGAGCATGTGGGTATGTGCATGAGTGTACGTTGACCTTTGTTCATGTGGGCAGCTCTTTGTAAGGCCGTAGGGTCTGTAATGGTCTTCGCTGTGTCATTATGCTACGTAGCTCCCGTGAAGGCAAATTGTTGTGGGATGAAGTGGTTATGCACCTAATGACCTGTATGTTTGTGTGTCGTCTCCTCCTATTTTGCCACCTGAAATAGCCGTGATGTGGTTATAAAACGTGTAGAAAAATTTATTGAACTTGAATATCCTGAGTAAAGCTTGACCCTTAGAATTTGCAGTTATTTCTGGTGATAACGAAGCCTGCTGTCATTTTATAACAATTATTCATCATGCGTAGCAGAGAATTTCTCTCAAAAGTGCAGTTTCTAAAGACATTTCTAAGACATATTATGACTTAAATTGTAATGTTCTACAATAACATTTTATAAAGGTTATTTCTATATGGATGATCTAATACAGGGGTGTGTATTTTAGCAATATCTTTTGGCGGTTGTAAAATGTATGCATTTGAGTAGTACACACAGCGCAGTTCCCACAAGCGTGAGCCTGCTTAGCTGAATTTTGTATTAATGCTCTGAGATATTAAAATTGGTGGTTAAATGATTCAATGATTCTGGGCACCCCCACTCAAAATTTCTGTTCTGTGAACAGCTAATCGAGTAAAAGATGACCTGACTTTAAGCCCAAAGCATGATCAATTCACTGCTGTGTTGGAGAGGTGTTCTTTTCATGAAAATTCTGCACTCATTTTTCTCCAAACATGCCATTGCTCATTGCAGCCAAAATCATGACTCTTCCAGGAAGATCATTACAGTGCACCACCGCTCCAGAGTCTGCTAAATCTTCCTCAAACTGGGGATTTGATTTGGCTTTCTAGCAATCCAGCAAGCAGTTCTCCCAGAAAGTTTTCCCGGCCTTCTAGACCTCAATTTGACCTCCACCATTCCTGTTAACTGCCTTTTCTTAAATACTTTATGAACTGAGGAAATTCTCTTCTCCTTCTCTTGTTTGTTGGAGTATGTTTGAAGAGTGAGAGTATAAAGCTTTTAAATTTGCATTATCTGGCCTTTCCAACCATGGTCATGAAAAAAACATTAAAATTCTGATTAAATGGCTAGAACATGTAGTGATGGATGCTATATGCTGAGGTTATAAAGTTATATTTATCAGCTATTAGTAGTCCATGTAAAACATGAACATAAATGCTGGAGCTAACTTTAGTGCAGTCTATTGAATCCTTCTCTACAACTTTGTGGTTTCCAAACATCATACCATCACATCTTCTTTCAGAAAGCATGGTGAAATAGTTGCAGTCTTGAAAAGTGGTCCTGAACGACACTGTTTTTAGCTGTGTGCTTAATTTCTCAATGCTGATGGAGCCAGTTATTTGCCCCCTCATGCATACAGTTAAAATATGTTCCTTGAATAGTACTATTCAAATAGGGATTTTTGTTTATTGGAAATGAAATGAATCAATTGGTAGCACAGATCAAACAATAGTATAATAACATAGGTTACTTTTAATGGAACGGGTATATCAAATTAGCAGTAATTATTCAATGCTTGTAAAGGGGAATATGAAATAAGAAATGGACAAGACCTGTATACTAGGATGCGCACACACATCCCATGGTTGATGATCAGATGAAATGTTGGTCTATCCGCTTGTCTAAGCCGCTTGAGGTTCTGGTTGCGCTTCAGTCTAAAAATTAACGTTTTTCCCTTTGAAGCCATGGAGGACTTTCAGAGTTTGAATTATCTATAACCAGTGCCAAGAACTTGTCCATAGTTAATGATGTTGCGGCTGTGCTAGAACTGCCCAGTCTCCTCAGATGCTAAGGCATGCAGAGACAAAGCTAGAGAAAGAACAAGCGCGTGTTACATAGACTATAGTGTTACATAAGGGCTTTGAGCGACTGACATCTTCAGTTCAAAGTAATCTCATGCTATGAGCAGCAGCGGGCTTTATTCTTTGAGCTGTTGGAGGCCTTTGTGATTGTAACCTCAGCTATCGTAAGAACTGCAGGACCTGTTTTTCAAAGCTCTGTCTGTATGCTCTTTCAAGGATTGAGGCACAATATTCTCAGTGGAGAGTCCGATCCAGTTGATTCTTAATTGAAATCCAATGGTGAATGGAAGGTTACTGATTGCATTGCTAAGAATTGTTTGGTATTTTTGTCTGCATTGCTTAAATTGCATAACGTCTCTAGTTTTAGGATTGCCTAATAGTATGTCTAATTACTAAAGCTTGCATCTTATTACATCGATTTGTGATTTTATTTAGAGTATTTTTCATTCTTCTTCTTCCAGTGCTTGATCTGCGTTTCAGCTTCTTTTTGAGTTAACTGTACTGTGAACCAAACAAATGTTTCAAAGAGGCCACATTATAGTGCTTAAAACTCTTTCTGATATAAATTATTCAACTAAGCATCCAAAACCCTTTACATTTGTGCTGTTCTCATTCTGTTAGGATAGAGTGTGTTTTTGAGTTCAAAAGCCTAATTTGCCTTTACTTTAAAAATGTTTTTTTTTTTTTTTTTTAATCTTTCCCTCTCTGTGCCAGATGTCTCTCACAGTGTTGGCGTGTGCTTTTTTTTTTCCCCTTCTTCTCAAAAATCAATTCAACTGTAGCTGCCAAGATTAAGCAAGCTGTGGTACACACTCGGTACTCATCTTTCACTACCTGGTGGTCTACTCTGAGGGTGGACAATATTTTCATGCTATATACCACGATAGGAAGCTTTTGTGATGATTGTGTAACAAAGCAGCCAAGAAAGCAGTAGTCATTGGTAATCAAGAATACCATTTATGACCCCAAAAAATGCCCCTTTTGGTTTTTGGGAAAAAGAAGAAAAAGGCACTGAAAAAAGGAAAACGTTAGCAATGAAATTACAAAGTCTAAAACTCAGTATCTTTAGAAACTTTTTATCCCCGTTTTTTAAAAGTTGTTACTACACTCGTGTATTCGTTGGACCTTTGTCTGCTAGATCCCACTGTTCTTCTCTTTACATGGCAAACACTAGACAAAACCCCAAACTGTTACAAACCCACTTCCGCTTGTTGTATATTTTGAGAAACTATATACTATATATGTATATTTTGTTAAAACAGAAGGGCTCTGGAATTATCACATTGGATTTATTATAAGTATTATTACTTCATTAGTTAAATAATTTAATATGATTTTTAAGACCTAATATTATTTGGCAAACTGTCTGTAATTAAATGGTTCACTCCCAACATGGTAATTATTTTTAATGACACATTGTCAGCATTAATACTTAATTCAAAAGCAAAAGTAAAACAGCAAATTGTGGATTGTAAAGCCCTTACGATTTTCAGCAGTTAAATTTGTTAGTGTGTCGCTAGTAATTGTTATTTTTTTTAATTCCATGTTTGAAAGACAAAGTGTTCAAAACTGTGCTATGTCAGATGTTTAAAAGTAGCAGCACTGGGCGTGCAAGGAGAAACCATACTAAAATAGAGTGAGCGTGTGTCCCAGTAATTCACCCTGTAAAGCCTGAAATAATAATTTAAGAATCAGAGACGTCAGGTTGGGAGCCTTTCAGACCATGTTGTTCACCTTTATATGTTTACGTCACACACATGGACTTAACAAGAAGCTCCTGCACAATGTTTAGGTTTCAAATGCAGTATTTACATGGTGCTGGTGAAGATAAGATGACCCTGTAAGATGCTCACCCTTCACCAAGTTTTCTATTTTAATACTCTTTCAACATGATTGCAATCATCAGTTCATCTGATCTGTTTGAGCTCCTCTGTCTTTAAGGCCCCCTTCCCGGTCCAGCGTGATCTGATTGGTCAGCCGCCCTCTGCAAGTTTACCCTTTATACCCCTGTGGCTATTGTTACCATGGCCTCGGTTCTGTCGTATAAATTTGAGCCTGATGCTAAAAGTCAGGTACAACGAGTCGGTAGATCCTCTTTTGCCACCTAGGCTGGAGCAGGATGTTTCAGAGTGGGAATTTTTTTTCTGTTTTATCTCTTTACGAGTTGTGTGACAGTTCAAGTAAGGAGTTTCAGGCAGCTGAGAAAAGTGGTTTCTGTGGCAGGGAGTTTCTCCCCCTGCTGTGCACTCTACGCTTTCTATCTTCCCAGACCATTTACATGCACAAAAAGCTTCAAAAAGAAGATATTTTTGTTGTTTATATATTGTGTACATTTAAATGTGTTGTATGATGCATGCGTGTTTTAGCATGTTCGGTGTTTTAGCAGTGCAGATGACTGCCTGTGATGTATTTAGAAAATCATTCTGTGATCTTGTACATACTGACAACGATAAAGCATTGTTATGTTGGCTGACCCCGTCTTCTCTCTCATTCTTTCAAGCACAGCCTTTCTTTGAAGGTCTTTAGGCCTGTGATCTGACTTAATTTCCCCCATCCCCCACCCCACCTTGGCAAAAGAATAGAGCTTGTCTACTGTTAGTTGTCAGTTTTGAGTGGAGTAAAGGTTAACTCACCTCCACCTCTGAGAGGGAGGCGCTGTCACAAGCTCACTGTCTCTCCACATTGCTCTGATAGCCAAAGGCTAATTATATCTGTGAAAGGTTCAAACCTTTCGGCTTGGGCTATCTGTGCCCCCCTTAGTTCGCTATGCAAAGTTTTAGAATGGATTTAGAATAAATAAAAAAACAATGAAAACTGGTAGAGAGAGAGAATGAAAATTAAAAGAGCAGAGGCATGAGAAGAGATGAAAAGCAGATTAGTATGTGAATATGAACCAGAATGACTCCATGTCTGGTTTATTTGCCAAAAAAAGAAAATTCAGTGGTCAGGTTTTGGATGCTGGTGGTTAGTCATGTGGTTTCATGGCCTAGGTCAGTAGCTGAAGATGCTGGTAGTTGAGCTGGCATGTTGACCGCAGTCTCTCAGTGAAGAATTGATGACTCTGCGCTCCGATCCTGAGCAGATGTTTAGCAGAGGAAGCGCCAGACTCACTCCTGCTCTTTGTCCTTTCTGGATCCCTCTGACAAGAGATTTGGCACAGGCAGTCTTGATGAGTCAGTATTGTCAACATTGTTTCTTCAACTGTTGCTGAGACCAGTGTTTACTTAAGATGTTCTGCAACTTCTTCATATGCTTAGTTCATTCCTGTTCCTTTTAGCATTTCTTTGGTTTTGAACCGGATCTTAAAAACCAAACCACAATTGCAGCTAATTTTCTCACAGAGATTGTGTCCTTCTGCGTGCCATAGCCTGTGATGTTTACAGAAATCTCATTTTGACTAACCGTGTGGGGAATGATGAACAGTTAAACTAAACCCCACCCCCATTGCTTAACTTCTCCCCACCCCCAGATACAACAAACACCCCCCCCCCCCCCTCCTTTGGTTTACACATGAAACGTTTTCTTCATGCGGTTTTGAGGTGGTTTGTAACACAGAAGCAAAAGCCTGAGCAAGCAGAGTGATGGAATGTGTGCAGAAGCCTAATGTTAAATAACAGAACATAATAAAAACACAGCTCAGTAAAATCTGAGAGAGTATTTATAATGCCAGTTTTGAGTTGGCCACTATTTAGTTTGATGAAACAGTATTATGAATAAATTAACCCTTCAGGGCTGTTTGCATCCTGATGCCTTTTGTCTAAAGCTGTTTCACCTGATTGTCCCTTTGTACAAGACCTAACACATGAATGATTTTACCAGGCGCAGCTGTTTTGTCAGGTCTTGAAAGCTGTGGTCTTAGGATGTTCTAAAACATACACCAAAGCATGACGTTTGTATAGGCGCGATCTGTCTGCCACACCCACAGCCTCTCCCTGAGTGCGTTAAACCGGTGCAATGCAATAGCCAGGTTATTAGAACAATCTCATCTATGTTGGGTGCAATAAAAGTGGTGTTAATGTGGGATATCATCACTCGAAATACAATTATGTTTGCATGTGGGAATGCTAGTGTCCTTCTGTGCTTTGCATTAAATATATCAATAAATGGTCAACGTTTTTACTGTTACTGCTACTTTGTTAACATTCACTTGGCACACGGCTACACATCCTGTAATTGGTATTGTAACTGGTGGCAAGTGTGTTTTGTTGTACAGATAGTATTTTAATTACCCAGCATTTTACTAGCACTGATTCTCATTGCTGGTTTTGTGGCCTGTCACAAACTGTGTTAAAATATAATGGGGTGAGCACAAAATAAGAAATAGGAGATAAAGTTCTATTCTTGTTTCACATCTGGGAGAGGACAACTCAAGGCTTAGGGCCTGGAAGGATGTGCGGTTGGCAGGACGCTGTTATTGAGAAGAAAGAAATGGACAAATTTATGAAAGAAGCAGAGCAGCTGCTGGAAGAATAGACTATCCAACAGAGCCGAACCCCATTGTAGTTTAGTGTGCTTAAGATTATATGGATCATGCAAAGAAGAAAATGTAACCAACTTCTAAGACTAAAATTTCAATCTTGGGCTTTGAAGGTGTGGCTGTAGATTTCTTTGAGAACTAAAAAGTGAATCGCCTGAATGTGCTGTATGCTGAATCCTGAATGCTGTAATGAGGGCAAATAGTGCACAGACTAAAATGCGTTGTGTATTGTGTTTAGCTGTTGTTTAAAATAAATGCTAATATGCTTTCTGCTTGTGTTCCTGAATGTGTAGCTTGGTAGGGTGAAGGACTCTTGCACAGAACTGTACATTTAAATTTCATTCTGTATTGACAGGTTTTTGTCTCTGTTAAGGATTTTATTTTCCTGGTTCTTACTATTTCTGTAAATGTCCTCTAAATTTCTTCTACATTATAAGAATGTGCACCACCATAACCTTCCAGCAATTTTAACTTTTCAATGAGCTACAGATGGCTATGTATTACACCCTGCTTTATATAGTGCTGTTTAATGCTTAATCTGGTCATTTAAAAAATGTACACAGACCCCTTTCCTTGACTAACACACGCAGAGAGCTCTCCCTATGGAACAGTTTACCTGTCACCTCCACCTGACAACAGCTGGAGAAGGTGAGTACTACATGATAAATTCCCTACACAAATAGGAAAAGAATGCCTGCAGCCCAGTAGGCATCAGTTTATGAAATGGGGTGTTGTTTAAAATGTCACATGGGCATTAAGTAAAACGTTAGCATGTTTTGCATGTGCACAGAGTATCCTCAACGATGCTTCCATTGGCATAATGAGTTTTTTTTTTGCCTCAGGTAAACTTGCATCAACAGGGATGCGGTTGGCAGATTCCATGTTTGTAAAAGGTCAAATGAAACAGTGGTACTTTGCTAGCACACTATGTGTTATGTGTATCTGTAGTGAGACCACAACACAACATAGCACTAGCTGCTTAGGCTCCAAAACATAAACACTAACAAGTCTGCCCTATGCAAACGGCGCTTTCCCTCTGAGTTCAGTGTCAGTGAAGCATAATCAGTGGACGATTTTTCCTCTTGCGTTTACCAGGGAGTGAATTACAGCCTGTAATAAAAGGCTTAATGCAGCTCCTCCTCTGTACAGTCATGTTTTGAATGTTGGCTTGGCCGTTGGCCAACGTGGCTTCTTCCCAAAAGCAGTTCCACTGCAAACTGCTCAGCACTCTATGTTGACTCTACTCAACTTGTAAAACTGAATGAGTCCACGCCCTCTGTCACTGTTTACACCTGAAAACAGGTTGGCCGGTGTAGCTTTAGCCCAACCCTCTGTTCCCTGTGTGTTGAAGCACTGCTGTGATGGCCATATGCTGCAGTGCATGTGACTCCTTGTACCAAGACTGGCACTAGGCCCCAAACTCTAATTAAAACAGCATAGTGACAGTGTATGAAGATGTTGTTTCTTGTTTTGTGAAGTATAAGTAAAATCAAGAACTCATTCAAGTATTTCTGAGGTTTGGACACACAGTTGCATGTATTGGCCTTTTAGACATGAGCAAAAGGCAACCAAAGACAGGAATTCTGAGCTTATTAGATATTTTTTCTGTGGTGCAGACTTGAACCGAATATATAATCTTGGGGAAACTTGAATCCAGTCATAACATATGCAGTGAGTGCTTTATTTCATGTGGTCTCACATCAAAGGCTGTGCACAGAGTTACATGATAAATTATGTAACACAAGAATCAGTGGGAATTGCGTCAAGTGTAGTCAGATCTCCACACATGATTTTTTTTTTAAATTTATTTATTTAAATTAAAAAAAAAATTAAAATGAATAAAGAAAAAGTTGAATGTGCTTTTGATCATGTCCAATTAGGGTTTTGTGTTTTCACATGTGTAGAATCTTATTACATTTCAAACATTGTTTTAAAAAATGTTTTTCTCAAACTCCTGGTGAAGTCCCAGTACTAACCAAAGCTTTCCTGCCTAATCTAACCACTTTTTCTGTTTTTCAAGGGTGAATGTGTAGCTATTCCTCCAGTGTGTGCTCCCCCAGCGTGAACAGCACTAACTAATTCTGCCAGATCTGCACTTTGCCAAGCCTTTGCCTTCTGCTGTCCCCTTACAACAGATTGGGTTCTTACTGTGTTATGGTGGTTTGCTTCCCTTCTGTACAGGACCTTCAGGAGTGGGACCAGTATTAGTACGGGCTCTGTGCCTGCTGAGGGCGTTTCACTGTCTGTTTGGAACAAATGCAGTGAAGTGTGTTGGTGGTGTTTGGCTTCCTCTGTTTGTCCTTTTGAAGTGCTAGAGATGATGTGTATTTTATAATTTTTATAAATGGATTTTTTAAATTCAGTATTGGGTGAGTGTTGTTCTAACTAATTTCAATTTATTGTTTTTTTTTTAAAAAAAATTTAATACATTTTAATTATGGCCCGACAGCTAACATTGGCTGATAATAGCGACCATAATATTGCTGCTAAATAGCTGCTGTTTTTGACTATGAATTGTTTTATGCTTACCTGATGATGGGACGGTTCATCAGTTGTGTAACTGAGCAGTTGAATTTAACTATGATCATATTTACCCTTTGGCTTTAAAGTGTGTCCTGTGTCTGGATATTGTTTGTATATGTTTTTTTTTTTTTTTTTTTTTTTTAAAGACAAGCTAGACCATGTTTGTGAATGGAACATGTTGGGTCTACTTGTCCTGATCCTGAGCTCAAGCATGTATTGCCATCAGATGTCAGATGTTGAATGTGCATTTAAACTTGGTCTCAGGAACCCAACAGCAGTTTACCACCTGAGAAGTACAGTAGGCCCCCACACAGTGCCTTTTTGTGGGTGCTAAGCAAATGTAACTTGTAGCATAAACATTCTCAATGTGTTTGCAAAATATTTTCACTAGCGTTAAACGAAGCACAGCCTGTGTAGGCTCTGCCGCTTCTGCGCTGCCACATCAGCCTGATACAAAAAAAAAAAAAAAAAAAAAAAAAAAAATATATATATATATATATATATATATATATATATATATATATATATATATATATATATATATATATATATATATATATATATATATATTGTCCAATATAATCAGTTCTAATCAATATTTGTATAAAGAGGCTTAGGTAGAAAAGTGCAGATGACCACAATTAGATTATGGTGATTGGACAGTCCTTACTACTAATGAAGCGCAAAACACAACAGTAATAGTATAACAAAACATATAAATTGCCAGATAACATGCACCTAAAAGGTTTAATGAAGAGAACTGCTGAAAAAATGAGTAAAATAGGACATGGAGCAGCAGAGTCCAAATGCTCAAAGCATTATTTGTATATCTGCCCCAAGCCAACATTGTATTATGTAAGATGAGTTTTTTGAGTTAAAGTGGGATAAGTGAAAACTGACAATAGTATAACTCAGTAAAATACTCTGTTTAATTAAAACTACTGGAGTAAATGGTATGCATATGAATTTATGAATTTATATGTCAAATATTATTAATCAGAATTTTTAGTCTCTTAAAATCAAAACTCTTGATGCCTCTCTTGGTTTATTAACAGACAGGGTAAGGTCTGTTCTTTTCTGCAGAATCAAAGTAGAAGCTAAATGGTAGGATCTTGTTAAAACGTATCTGATTTGTGTGTGCTGATTTATTGGTGCTTGCTTGCCACAGTAGTATGAAGGAGTGAAAAGTGCTATTTGTTGGCCAAGTTTTCTGAGGGCATTGTAGACCATGGTCTTTGAGAGCTTTAGTTTATGTCTTATTCTGTAGAGAACTGCAGTGTTTGCAGTCAGGGTTAAAAGGATGTCTCTGTGCTTGCCAATGCCTGAATGAATTTTCAGCAAGGGACTGTATGGTTGGAGGACAGCTAAAGACTAACCAATTAGTTTTTTGGTTGTTCTTCAAGTTTGCTCAAGGGCTAGCCAAGCTTCATGAGCTGTGTTCTTTTGGTTTAACAGTGGATCCCAGTGTTCCCACGTTTGATTAGTAAAGCATGGTTAGGAGGAGAAGAGGCATTTTTAAATATCTGTTTTTCAGAGCATGTAGCCACAACACTGCAGGTTTCTCTGCTGTCTAGAGGATGCACCAGTGGGCAGCGAGGTTAGCTGTCATCATTCGTAGGCTGATAGATTTCTAATCGCTTCTCCTGGGACGTCAGTGGGCTTTCGGGTTAACGTTGTGCTGTAGGGGACTTAGTGGGCTGTGAGTTTTAGCATTTTTGCTGTTGGGTTATCACTGGGCCTTTAGATTAACAGCAAATGCAACGCTGAGGCCAGTGTTTGGGCGGTGGAGGTGGAGAGTTCTGTTCGATTGCGAGGCAGATGCTAATGCACGGCCTCTGGGGAAAGAGGAGCAGGAAATGTTTACAACACTCTCCACATCTGTAATGCATTACTTCAGGACATGCTGGAGGCAATCCACACTATCCTATAACCCTTTCTATCCCGGACACCAATTGCACTGCTGGAAGCACTTATTCTGTACTGTTATTCTCATAGTATCTACAAGTGTGGGTGGCCTGTTTGTTGTATCGTTGTGCTTGCTTGATTTAGAGGGCTCCTTATCTCTCCTCAGAAATTTAAAGTGGTTGATCTGTGATATCATCTCTATTGTTCAGCAACCAAGATCAGTAGACATCACCTAAAGGTGTTTGGTCACTATGAATGAAACTGCCTAGTTTGCAATAAGGGAAATAGTCCTTGCCTATAATTTTTTAATGGATATATGAAAAATGGTTTACCAAAGTAAGTACCAAAATAACACAATTTTGCTTTTGCCCTATTCACGCCATTGACCAAACCATGCTTACTATTGGATGTTTGTCACTTTAGTTTGTCATTTAACCACTACGCTAATATAGCAGAAGTCTGTCTCTCTGTACCAGATTTAGGTAGATGTACTACCTCTTTCAGTACTGGTTTTAACAAGCACTCCACCACAATCTATCCCAATACTCTGTTATCTTACAAGGCCCCAGAGCAATAAGCAGCTGATGTTTTAAAAATTAGTATTTAGAGTTACCTTTGACTTTAATTACATGAAAATGACAAAGATTCCATGAAGAAATGAGCTTTCCGTTAAGAAATAATTTTGATCTTCCATTTAAACAGTTACAGTTGCATTTTAAGTAATTGACTGCCAAGCATATATTTCTAAAATTGGACTGCTTAGTGGTCTTGGAGAAGAACACTAAATGCCAATTCTGTTATGTAAGCTAACAGCCTGCTTTTTCTAGCATCACACTGAGTGATTTGAGTGAGAGGACTGACCATCCTGCCTGCTACTATGTGCACTATGGCCATTTGACTTGGCAAACTGGATAGGTACTCAGTATGAACAGGTAATGTTAGTGGAGTCTGCAGCATCTCTAATCTTTGCCTTTTTGGCATTTGATTCATGCCTAGATATTGTGGTCTTCTTGTTTTTATGAACATATTTCTGATTCTCGTTGCTGGAAAATTTGTTCACATCATAAATGGTGCATGGCCCAGTGAAGTCTTGTCCGATAAGAATATTTATGTAGTGTAAAAGAGGAATGATCTCCAGGCGATGAGGATGGCCATTTTGGTCAAAGCTCCATGAGATCTAAAAGAGGGGACAATTTTTGGTTGGAGTGGAAGGTTCAGTTGTCCCAGGAGAGCAGCAATCCCTCTGGAGTCTGGGTAGAGGGGGGATGGTGGTTTGGTTCTGAAGGCTGGGCAGGGTCTCTATGTTGTCTCTGTGGAGCCCAGCTGGACTGGGTCATTTCTGAGGTCACCACTGCTCTACTAGTCCCACGCTCCCCTCATCCTTCCTCTGCTTTGGTCACCACTTGCCTAGGCAGGGCTCTCCTGGGAAGGCACCCTTAAAGGCATTCTGTCCCAGAGACATGTAAAGTGACTGTGGTCCAATAGCAATATGCACTGAAATGATCTGTCCGCTGCTTTGGTGGCCATTGAGTTTTGATCTATCCAGCATCTGCTTTTTAGATCTGTTTGAAAGCAAATAAGCCTTCAGACTTGGACTTAAATGGCACTGAAAAAACAAAAGTGGCCTGAAAGAAGTCCATTTAAAGCTCTATGTCTTGGGTGCAATGGCTGTGTCTTGTTTGGATTTTGATGGGGACCAGTCAGTTCTCTCTTCATGTATCTCTGTTTTCCTACTTATCTTTTCATGCTGTGTGGCTGTGACTTTAATCTCAAATCTATTTTGAGAGTGCCATCTTTAATTTACACTCCCAGATATCTCTATGGAGATGCGAGACTAGGCTGGCCGATGGCTTGAACGCTCCATATGGCATGTACTGCTAAGCCCTAATACAGTTCAGTGGGTGGGGGTAAAAAGGCTTTGCGTAGTAATGTGAAACAAAGCTGATGTCCAGTCTGTGATAAGCAGCGGGGAGGTGTTTCCTTTTTCCTAACAGTGATTCTTTTGTTTTGAGTTGGTAAATTGTAGTATCACCCTGATGGCCCCAAAATAGCTGTGCTCTACATAGCCCTTTCCCACGTGCCACACAAAAACAAATTGAAAATAGTTTATTGCTATTATTTGCTTTTCCCTGAAGTTACTATTAAAAAGGAGCTTTAGTGTTTTCTAAAGCTGCACACACAGCCTTCACATGCTCCACTGTTGAGGGTCTGAATCTGCTCATTCAGATCTTACCACCCTTAGATGATGCATATAAAACATGCTATATTGCTTACAGGGATGTACATGAATACTTGAGTACTTGGTTAAGCAGTTGTGGCAGTATTCAAATATTATGATATAAGTAATGATTTGGGTTCCATGTCTCCATATCTCCAAATGCAGTCTAACCTTTGCAATGAAACACTGACATCAAAAGTGTATAACAATCACACAGCATGACTTACTTACAGGTTGTGGGTTAGGTGGTGATGCTCACAAAGCTTGAAGTACTCCCTTCTTCAGTCCCATAAGTGTCAAACCTTGAATGAATCCTACTTGATATTGTCCAAAGTTTAAGAAACTGTCCGGAGTGAATTGTGCAGAGCAAAGCAAAGTTAAAGTTAATCCAAACTTGTCCTGTTAAATATGTGGGAGCCTCCTACTTTCCAGCTTGCTTTGTGCTTTTTTCCATTCTAACTTAAATGGTGCCATGGTTACATTCTGGCACCTGTACATGCTGCAATATTTGAGGTGGAACAGAACATTCAATTAAGGGTGTACTCGCACTATGCCTGGATGCCTTGTACCATGCCCTGAGCATTAATGTCCTCCCTCCTCACCTTCCCGATGGCCTGCACTTACATTGTGCCCAATGTTCCGGCCCAAGCATTCTTACATCATCATTCTGAGGGTCGCTGTGGCAATAATCTAAGTGTGTACCTGAGAAATTGCAAGTGGCTTGAGCGTGCATATGCCAAAAAATGATGCAGTTGCAATGCCCCGTGCAACGCTGCAGCTTGTGGCTGTGCACCCCTGCTTGGTGTTCACCGTGTAGGTGGAGCCTTATTTCAACTGGATGAATTTGAAAGGAGCCTCTGAGCAGGCGCAGATATGAAGAGGAAGAATCATTTCACAGAGAGCACTGCTATGAGGAGTGGGCTAACTATAAGCGGGTTCACTCAACTACTGTTTTAAATGTGCTTAAACTTAGAGAATTCATTGCCCTATTTTCTCTGAGCCATAGAGCATCTGAATTATCCAAAGGTCTGATGCTCTGTTCTTATGCATGACTAAGGTTGGCTTTTTTGTCGTTGTCGACAAGAATGATGGATTGGTTTGGTTTTAATGGCACAGTTGCAGTATTGAGATGTTCTAGATCCATGCTTGGGCCTGGTTCGCGAATTCTGTTACAATACCTTTAAAAATGTACTTTAAGAATGTTGGCATTTTGCCGAAGAGATGAGTTGCATCAGTGTGCCACAGAGGGGTAGTGAGTGTGCTCAGGGCTCTGCTTTCTCTTCCTGCAGATAAAAAAAACTAGAGGCTGCTAATGCTAATGAAGTTCTATGTGGCTTCATTTCAGTATCAGTACTGAGATATTAAGGCAGGTATCATATCGAAGGCATCCGAATATATGCAAATGTATTTATCTTATTCGTTCACAATACAGATTGCACATCTTAAGCTACAGATTCTGCTGTATGTCGGGTTTGTTAATATGTTTGATTCACCCCATGAGAGGCTGTGGATGTTGCAGCACTCTTGTTTGTTCACCGGTTTGTTCCCAGACGTGGCAGTCCCTGTAGTAAATCTGTGAGGTGTGCCCTGCTTAGGCTAACATGAGGGACTAAGCTGTGATTTGTGTAGTTCTGTTTGTGCAGGCCCACCAAGGATACTGTTTGTCACAGACTGGCACTCTTTTTTCATTTTTCTATCTGCCTTCTTGCTCGTCTCCCTTTACTAACCTCAAGCCAGGGTGAGCTCCTGTCTCCTGTGTAAATGACCATGAGTAACACATGATTGTTTCCATTTCCAAAGGGAGCAGCAGCCCTGGACTGAAGAGAAACGGCCTGGGTTTAGATTAATATCGCAGCTCAACAGGTGACCTTTGATCTTCGAACTTCTACTGAACCCCTGTCACAGATCAGCTGCTCTGGATGTCTGTCTTGCATTTTTCTCCCTCACTGCTTTCTCACTTTTGACAGACATTATTAAGCTGTCTTTCTCCTTCTCGTTCATACTTCTTTTCTTTGATTTTATTTATTGTACCATTACTTGTTTATCAAGGTCAAGCTGATTTCTAGCAAATTACTAATCATGGTTCTTTTGTTTCTTTTAATCATATTTAACTCTGAGGAATAAAGCAGTAAATGACTGTATTGGTAAGGCAGTCAGTTCCATATTTAACTAAAGCGTATTTGGGCTTCTCTGCTAATCTACCAAAAAAAAGAAAAAAAAAAGACTCAAAACATGACTGGGCTTGAATCTTTCTACTTAAAATCAAAGCATGAACAAGGAAATGTTAATTGTTTTATAATTGTGGTTTAATGCATTATTTAAAATGTACATTGTTTTGTAGATTACTGTTTATTTGATCTAGTTCAAATATTTTTTTTAAGATGACTGTTTTATACGTTCAGCAGTTGGATTGTAATATCAATGCAGAACTTTGGTAGCCAGAATTTTTAAATGTTTTTTTGGTTGATTAGAATGAATGAACCCTAACCCTAAATTTGTGCAAAAACTCTGTTTTATATAAATATATTTTATATAAATTGATAATATAACTAGTATGCAAAGATTTAAATACAGTTTTGCAAATGTCTATATTCTGCTCTGTTAGTTAATATTACTATGTGAATGATTCCTCGCAGTAATTTTAGTAACTTTAAAACAGTGGCCATGTGGATAAAAAATGTAATATGCATAGCTTTGGAACTTTTTGTCCATTACTGTCTGATTTCTTCTTTGGGTAAGGTTCATGTTTTTATGCTGAATGGAGATTTGAGCCCTGTCTCAGTGTTTGTCTTCAAAAGCACTCTGGAGCTATACTGAAACTCTTGGTTGCTCTACTTTTAATTCTGTTGTAATCCGTAAAGCATTAGATTGGCAAGCTGCTGTTGGAGACAAACGTACCGTGTTCACCTTTTCATGTGCAGTGATTAATACTGGAGCTCTGTTCTAAGTGTATGCTCAGCAGAGAGAGCCAGAAAAGCACTGCAGCTTCCTGAAGAGCCCTTAAGACAGAGCTCATGTGTAACTTGGTAAAGAGACCAGTGAGTGGACGGGTGGGAGGGTGTTTGACTTTCCTGCTTGTTTAGACTTCACTGTGCTTGGACTTTTGCTCAACCTCAGCCAGTCACTCTGAAAGGAACAGGCCATTGTTCTTGACCCAGTATGCCAGTTATCTATGCCTTTTTGCACCCCCTGTCAGTGTCTCACTTTCTACTTTTTCTCTCAACAGAACCAACTCAGACTCTGCTCTGCATACAAGTGCAATGAACCCCAACCCGCAGGATCCTTTTGGCATGAACCAGCAGATGGGTAGAGGGCCTCCCCAGCGCAACGGTGAGCTCTACACCCCTCACCACCTTTCAATGCCCTGTAGGACTCAGTGATATAAAATTATGATTTGTTTTATACAGGAACACATTAGACAGTATGTGATTGGACTCAAAACCATTTGTAACATCAGACATGCCCCCTTTAAGACTGGTTCTTTTATGGAATTTTATTGCATGTCTGTGCGTGTGTCTGTCTGCGCCTGCATGTCTGTTGTCTGCGTGTGCATGCGTTCTGTCTGTCTGTCTGTGTCTCTTGTCTGTCTGTGTCTCTTGTCTGTCTGTGTCTCTTGTCTGTCTGTGTCTCTTGTCTGTCTGTGTCTCTTGTCTGTCTGTCTGTCTGTGTCTCTTGTCTGTCTGTCTGTCTGTGTCTCTTGTCTGTCTGTCTGTCTGTGTCTCTTGTCTGTCTGTCTGTCTGTGTCTCTTGTCTGTCTGTCTGTCTGTCTGTGTCTCTTGTCTGTCTGTCTGTCTGTCTGTCTGTGTCTCTTGTCTGTCTGTCTGTCTGTCTGTCTGTCTGTCTGTGTCTCTTGTCTGTCTGTCTGTCTGTCTGTCTGTCTGTCTGTCTGTCTGTGTGTGTGTGTGCCATAAAACTACACCTAGACTTTTGGCAAAAAAAGAGACTTCCATATAACATTTAACTATATAATAATAAAAAGGTCTCGTGATGCTTTTGTGGTACCATTTAAAACCAAATTTGAAAAGGTTAATTATATAATATAAAAAACATTTTCCGTCATAAATAAGAAATGTTTAACCATACAGGGAACTATGTGTGAATTCAAATTCATTGCAAGTGTTTTATGTAATCATTGCCTTTATGAAAACATCCCTTGAAGAACCAAAGAAGTTTTTAGGAATTAGTATTGTGCACAAAAATATTGTACAGAATTAAACAAGTTTGACATAAGCTTAACATAACATGCTTATAACATTAAATGTATACAGCCAGTCAGTGGTCTAGTTTTTGCTGATACTGATGAGCTTTAAAAGGACTTAAGGGCTTCAGTTTCCAGTTGATTGACACAGAATTGTGAGATACATGAGTGTTTTGTTGGTCCAATCTAAAGAAGTTGCTTCGCGTTGCCATTAGCAAGTGAACTAGGTTTATTCAACCTACAAAAGGATGTGAAGGGAAGTAATATTTTGAGTTAAGTAAAATTATCCAACTGCTTGAATCAAATTAGAAGTAATTTTTTTTAGGTTTTACTGTTTACAGTGATGGTATTAATTAAGTACTTTGTTCCTCAGCCTTATTTAGACCCCTACTGGCCAGCATCTAGGAAGCACCTGCATTAGTTGAGATAAAGGCTGGGTCAGAGTGGTCAGTGTAGGGTGGAGTGAGCGCTGTGCCTGTGCCAGCATTAATGCATCAATGCTGAATGAATAAGAGGGTTTGTATTCTGCTAGACTGCCATTGACTGCTGTAGGTCTGCAGATTACACAGTGCTGAAGTCTTCAGGTCTGCTTGTGTGAGGGTGATCATGGTTGTTTGGGTGTTTATTTAGTAAGGCTCAAGTCACTGATTAACAGACAACAGTTTGTAGTTCATTTGTCCTAACACTGATATTCCCGGTGTGTGCTGTCTGTGCAGAACGTGGGCCACTGAGGAAAGCTCTGTTTTATCATTGTTTGTATTGTTTATTAGCAATGGATTTCCATGTGATTTTAGGGGCCTTCATGTTTTTGTGCTTGCACCACTCCAAAACACCAGATATGATCACATCTGACTCAACTATCAAAGTTTCCTGAGTTAAGGCACTGGTGTTAGAGCAGAGAGAGAACAGAAATGTGCAGTGCAGGGTTGTTTTCTAAATTATATTTAATGGCCACTGTTTTAAATTACTGATATTAATGTTATGATCTTCTTTAGTTGCTTTTGTTGCTATTGGATCCATGCAATGCATTTCATGGAATAATCTTCTTCCTCTTCCTCCTTCTCTTCGTCATCCACCTCTTTTTCTTCCCATCACTATTTCACACAGTGAAATTCTAAATGGTTACCCGAATAACTAGGGACAGGTCTAGTGGCGTTGCTAGGTCTTTTTTGTAAATGAGTTTGCTGTGTTGCTAAGTGCATCTCAGTAAGACTGCACTTAAAACATTCCCTGTAGGTCCCATCTCATGCTAAGTGTGAAAAACAATTCAGACAGCCCTGTCGCTTGGTATGTACACTGAGTGCCAGTGCTGCACTCAAACACCTACCATATTTTTGCATTCTATATGACGTCATACTGTATAATTGGAGCCATGTTTGAGGACTGCACTGGTTAATGTGATGTGTTTTTTTATTTTTATTTTACCAAAGCGAGTGACAACTGTTAAAGTTAAGTTTACATAATTCAGGTGAACGCTAAAATATTAATTAAAAGCTTTGTGTGATTGTGTTACTACCGTAATAATAATAATAATAATAATAACAATAACAATAATAATAATAAAATAATAATAATAACTGTTGCCTCTGGCTTGCTCAAGGGGGGCTCGGACCCTGTTTTTCCACCCTCGCGTGTCTGTACATTAACCTTGTGGTTCTTTTCTTTGTATGACAAATTGATTTTTTGTGAAGCTGCTTTGAGACAACGTTGTTTGTAAAAAGCGCTATATAAATAAATATTGATTGATTGAATAATAATAATAGTCATTAGACCCACCAGTTTTGGTTTTTGGTGACAGAACGCTTGCTGATTTGAATTAGCTAATATGTTTAAATAAGTTTATAAAATACATTTGCCCACTTTTTTCCCCTCCTGGAAAAGACCACCTAGCTCCTACTTAAATTTAGATTGAGACCACAGTGCTGCGATTGAAGAATCTGTTTAATCCTTTCCTTGATGGCTTAACTGGGCAGATCGGGCTCTTTTAATGTAATAATGAAAGCACAACCAACACCCAGAGTTTCCTTGGCACGGGTGGCACGTTCATGGCATCCAGACACAGGTGGCACCTTCATTACACATCCCTGTCACTGCTCGGGCCATTTTCAGGTGCTTGGCAGTAGAACCTTTGGCGTCATGGCGCTCATTATGTATGCTCCTCCTTTGCTTTCATCTGCAATGGTGTCATGAATGAATGAGCTACCTGGACTGCTATGAGCTGGATCCGTCTTTAGAGACAAATCCAGGTGTAGTGCTCATCTTGTAGTGATATCAGAGACATAAACAGCTATGCGATATGTGCATGACATCCTCCAGCTACACATGGTACAGAAATGTCTCAGCCAGATTGCAACACTTTCTTGGCTTGCCTGATTACCAGATTCCTCACCAATCAAGCTTTAATGAGACTAGCTGAGATGCCAGCTTCGGCAGCCTATGAATGTACAAGATCTACAGATCCAGCTGCAAAATCTGTGGGCAAATATGCCACAGGATACCATACAAAACTTGTATGTCTCCATGCCCAACTGTTTCTCAATATAATCATTTTTACCCAGGAAACTTGTTCTTTCACTCTAATATTATATTCACTTACCTTTTTTATGTCAGCAGTGGTCCTATGGTGGTCCCTTTCAATTGATGGCCCAGGAAGAGGGCTTTGATAAATTGTGCAGCAGCTGATGTGCTTTGAGTCTATGAATATAAACCTAGAACGTGCGTCTAAATGGTGGGTGTTCCTGATAAATGGCCTGTGATTGTAGGTCCAAGGTTCTAACAAACTGGCAACTCTGTATAATGAATATAATCAAGTAAGTGAAACAGCAGGTCAAGGTATTAAGTGGTAAACTGTATCATGTGAATGTAGTGAATAGGTCTGCTATTAGATGTCAGTTAATTGCTGTATAAACATTTGCTGCCGTTTGTTGTATGGAACTATTAAAGTGCATGTCTTAAGTGACCAGATGGGCTGGTCAAACCTTAGTAGCTCCCAGCTGATCTTAGAAACAGCTTAAGCAAATAAACAAATATTACTTGGTGCTTCCAACACTAATGACTAAAGTTGGTTAGAACTTTTGTTGTTGCAATGCCTGTTATGTGTCTCAGTAAATGCAGTTTCAGCTTTCCTTTAACACTAATTTTCTTCACCTCTAAAATACATCACTTGAATTCTGTTCACTGTCATATAAATATTTGATTGTGAAAGCTGACTACTGTGTAAATCAGTTACAGTGAAGAGCAACTGGCCTCATATTAACTGCGTTGATTTTGGAGGTAGAGATTCCAACAGTGACCTTGTTCATGAAACGAACAGTAAACTTAGCTCTGCAGACAAGCGGTCTGAACCTCCTGAACTCTCTTTTTCTCTCTCGCTCTCTCACTCTTGTCTTTCTCTCGCACAAGCAGAGAGTTTATGTAGCTGTAACACGGGAGACGTAGTTTATCAGATCTGTGTTGGGGCGGGCGGGATTACATCGCTGTTTTCCTGATGGATTATTCCTCTCTTTGTTTAGTCAACAAGTTTAAGCAGGATGTTGGTGAAGTATCCAGGGCAGGTATGAGTCTGCAGCAGATGAGGCACAGTGTATGTAGCCCTAGGCACTTGTCTTTTGCAGAGACGTGCTGGCTGATAAGAAAAAGTTACAGTTATAACTGAGAGTTGGGATTAAAACTGGTTGGCTCGTAAAATTCAAATCTCAGCACAACCGCAGTGAGGTGGAATTGACTGGACAGAAGAAACAGAAACCAGCCTTTTGAATCGGAGTGCATTTGTTGGACAAAACAATCTGCATTGCAGGATTAAAGTGTTATTTTGAAGCAAGGGGAGGTAAATGGAGAATGACAGGATTCTATTTCTGCAGACTCCTTTTGAGCAAAATATTAATTACGTACATTATTGCGCCTCCTTGCTGTTACAGTATAGCAGTTTCACCACTTAGAAGCAGGCAGTTGTTCATAACTAGTATTTACTTAGGTTCATGACGCAGTTTGTATTCTTTCTTAAATAAGCCTTTGATCCAAGATATCTTTACAAGACTTGTTTTGGATTTTGTTGTCAGGCTGAACAACTAAAGCCATGTACTTTTTGGATTTAAAGAACACAGTAATAGAACTTGAACATGACTAAAATAGTGCGGTCTTTATGCACGCTGTTTTATGCCTTCTTGTCACATATTATATTATATATTTCTTTTCAATGCTGTTTTTAAAAGATGACCTTGTTCATCTTTTTGCAGTGTTGTATTTTTTTTTATTTATATAGGCTCTGAATAAGCTATTGTTCAGTTTTATTGGTCAGTTTTTTTAGGCAGTAAAACATTTAGTTGTATACAATTCAAAAATAATAATATTTTTACTGTATTGATTAAATTTGATTACTTGATAAAATTCTGTTTAAAATGTCATTGGTTATTAGGCATCACTAGTTAGTTTGCAATTAACATGATTGTAATGGAAATATTATTTCTGCCAGTGATCATGTTCATTAATCTAATGGACAGAGCAATTTATATGCTTCAGATTTTATTATTAGATTATCTATTATTAGATTCAGATTTTAATTAATTTAGTAGGTCATTAAATAATTTATGATGGAACAACTTCACAACACAAAATAAAATAAGAATTTCTAAAGAAAGTTAATTTGAGAATTGGCACAGCTGTAGATCTGAGCTAAGTGTTTTCTAACCTAGTTGTTGCCTTTCTATGTTGATACTTTGTTTACCCCCATTGTGCATCTCCGCTGGGTGTCTGGACCTAGTTGCCCTGCTGGAGCTGTCCTGGCTCCAAGCCCACTCTTAGCCTATACTCAGCCAGTGCTGGCCCAGTTAACCCAGAGAAAGGAGAAAAGAGGTCTGTTCTCTACAGCGTCTCTCTGGACACTAAACAATGGCTGTCATTTGAGTCTCACTTCACTTCTGGTTTGCAAAGGATTTTCCTCTCCCTTACAGGAGCTCCCTTATAGATGTCTTATAGAGATGGTGTATTGTGCCGTCTCCTTCAAGTCCAGCCTGCAGCGGAAGGCTGTAGTTGTTGCCTGAACTCTATAGTGGGAGGAGCTAAGCATGCACTCTGACTGACTCAGTTAGTATGAATCAAATATTTGTGCTTTGGGTAGTGAGAAAGCTCTCCCAGCGGGGTTCAGCATCCAGCTCTGCAACTTAAAGCTTTAAAGAGCCTTTTATAGTAATATAAATCAGCGTATTGGTTACCTGCTGCTAGTCAGTTTATTTACTGTTTGTTTAAACAGTTCAGTGCTGTTGGTTTTGAGACATAAAGAATGAAACATTTTAAGTTCACAAAGGTTTCAAACCTTCTTATTGACAGTCAATCTAACCTGTTAATACAGTGTAGCTTCTACGTGATCTGTATATACTAACTGATAATTTTTTTAAATACATTTTTGAAATGCTTATTTTATATTATTTTATATGTTTTCTGTTTTACCCTGTTTGGATCAATTGCAGTATTGCTAGATACAGATATGCTATATTTATATTTCATGTTTTTAGATGGGTAGGTGGTGTTCTGCTATGCAAATTACATGTTTCTTCTTCTCTTTTCTTTACTGTGGTGATGTGTAGCCAGTATGAATGAAGCAGAAGTGGATGGTACAGGAGATGGTAAGTGTCTATGGGGAGAATATGGACATAGTACTGGAAGGAATGGCAGCTGCTTTTATGTTTCTGTTTATGTCTGTCCATACATATTTCCATGTCTGTGTTTATATCAAGTATTCCACCCGAGTTCCTTTGTACATTGTGCAAATAGCAGGTAAAGAACCTTCTTTTTACATGCAGGTTAAACCGTGTTAGAGGTTATATACACATTCAGAAAGTATAACTGAATTTCTCTGTAACCCAAATCGACTATATGAACTACAATTTACATCCATAGTTTCCTCTTGTCTATTTAGGTTCCATCAGGACCTAATTCTGCACAGCTTTAGAGTGATAAGTCTTAGTGCTGGTGTCCCCTGCTGGCAAAAACGCTTAGATACAGAGAAAATTCTATTTTGGACCTTTATTAGAATCTTTTTTTTTTTTTTTCCCTAAAAAAAGAGAGAGCATTTTATAGAAAAATCTATGCTGTTGTTTAAGGTTGCAGATTGTGGCAAAATGTGGCTGATAATTCATGATCATTAGTCAATAATCAATGAAGCTCAAGGATGCAACCCATAAAAATGTCAGTTTTGAAATTAGTGCTAAAAGATATACCTATATCGAAGATTTCTGTATCGAAATCACAGTTTTAGAGAGTGCAATTTTCAAATGGCAACAGCTGTATAGCCTATATTATCAGAAACATTTTATGCTTTAAGAGGTTACATTTAAACACAAAGCTTGTAAACTACCTGTAGATAAATTTGACTGATCTGATGCAACCAAACCCATATTTCGTGGTCAAGAAACAGGCCAGATAAAGTGGATGTTCTGGCCAAAAAAAAAAAAAGAACTGAATCTCAAGTTCTAGAAAATCGCAATTAATATTTTCAACAAAAATGGTCATTTTAAATTTTTATTGCCTTAGTCTTGTTTGAAGTGTTGCAGTACTTGAACTGCACCTAAACTTAATGCAGGTAAACTCATCAGTTGGGTTTTGTACCAATGTTACGAGATGTTAGTGTTTGAACAAACCATTGAAGTAATGGGTAATAAGTCATGCATACTGTTAAAGAATGTTGAAATAGTTGTTTGTTGGAAATGACTTTTTATATTGTTATATTATTTTATTTAATTAATTCATTCATTCATTTATTTTTTAACCAATAGCATTGTCAAACAATTTCCAGTTAACAGCTAATTATTTACATTCTTGTCTGGTTGTCTTTTGCTGAACATTAACATTTAGTATATATGACTAGCTCTTTTGAGTTAAATCTAAAGAGAATAATATTGACTGGAAGCATGTCTGAGTACGCGCTGACTGCTTTATTTCTTTGACGATCCTGTAGGACGTGTCTGATTTTATATTGTTCTAGCATAGTCAGAACAAGACTGTTGCTAATGGATTTTCTTACCTTTTCTGCAGTCTTCTCGTTCCCCACCATCCATAACGAGGAGAGTCTGATTGGTGTGAGTAAGCCATTGCCCAAGCAGCTGTGGGAAGCCAAAAAGGTGAGTGAGTCAGTGAGTGAGCTACAGAATTGGAAGACGCAGTGCACTTTCCTGCAGTATTATGCTGCAAAACATGCACCGTATGTTCGTTTTAAAACCCGATGGCTAGTCTCCAGGTGTTTTGGTTCAAAAACTTGAACTTGGTTCAAAAGCCTGACCGTTGTACATAATTTGTCTTAAAGGAACCATATCATGCAAAAAGTTCCTCACTTTGGAAGTAAGAGGTTGATATTATGTAAGCATTGTTGGAGCAACACAACATACCATTTATTTGCCTGTCTTGCTTTTAAGGTTTTCTGGGTCGAACACACCAGCTAATATTCTATGTTCTCTTGCTACAGGTGCAGTCCCTGTCATCACGGCCCAAATCCTGCGAAGTGCCTGGAATCAAGTATGTCTGAAGAGCTTGCTCAATTTTTTGGCTTTGTGTGCTCTCTGTACTTTATTGCTGATAGCACACACATGTATCATGTAGCACATGTCATGTATTCAAATTGTTCAGTTTAAATGGAGTGCAGTTAGTTTTTATGAAGTGTAGAACTAGTAGTTCTGTGTTCGTATTGACTGTATTCTTGTTGTACCCCTTTTTTTTTTCTCTTATTCACAGCATATTCCCCTCTCCGGAGCAGAACGCTAGTCTCTCTCATTACCAGGGCACGTTAAATACAGGCGGTTCCCTGCCTGACCTCAGTAACTTGCACTTCCCCTCTCCCTTACCCACCCCGTTGGATCCTGATGAGGGGGGGTATCCTAACCTGAGCGGTGGCAGCAGTACAGGAAACCTTCCTGCTGCCATGATGCACCTGGGCATCGGAAATTCTCAGGGTGAGTAAGTCCACATGTGCACTGCAGCAAATTAAATAAATGTTGTAATTACGCAACGGTTAGCAAGGGTACAGCTTAATGCAGTAATAACTAAATGCTACAAGGCTGGAAAATTTGTGATATCATAAAGTCACAAAAAGGTGTGCATGATGGAGACTAAGCGTTCTATGATTTATGATTTTTGATTTTTTTCCCCAAACAACTGGGGGAAATGAGGAAACCTTAAAAAAGACAAGTTAAACCTGTATGACAAAAAAAGCCTTTTTCTTACTACAAGAATGTGTTATAATAATTATTTAATTATTATAATTACTATAATTATATAATAATCATTAGCATTATTTAATTATCTTTTGCAAATTTCTTTTTTTAATGCTAAAAAGGCCTGATGTAATCTATAATTATGAATTTATTGAGTAGTAGACATTCCTAGTGAAGAAGAAAACAAATTATTTGGCTGGTTTCCTATAATCCAGGTTAAGCTTAATCCTAAACTAAAAATCGCTGTTGATCTCTATTTTTTTGCAAGGCTTTATCTGTCCATAAAACCAGCTCACTAGAACAGTTAGACAGCTCAGAGTGCTAGTCCATTGTGGGACTGAAATGCAAAAACTGACGGGACAAGCCAGTGACACCATATAAGTTTGGAACTTAAAGCTGCACATGCAAATTTCCTGAGCTGAACTCTACGACAGTGTCTGTGTGAACACTCCGCCCTTTGTTTCAGAGCTACTCTAGAAACAGTGTGGTGAATGAATGCAGTTTGTTCTCTGCAGACTCATGTCAGTGCATAAGAGCAGCCGAACTCCCGGACTCCCACCCTCCGCTCCCCCCTCCTGCTTTCCGCTATCTGATTGCTCTCTTTCACTTCCACTCTCTTGAGCTTTGGAGGTTCCATTCAGGCTCATGCCTGGGAACTGCTTGCACTGGCCCACTGCTCTTGCCTGTCGGCTGAACTGGGTGCAGGCTGGCTGAAGCCCAGCATCACAGTGAACTCTGACCCCCTGAATTGGCTGCACATAAACAGCTCTTTTCTCCCGGTTCTAAGTTGTCCAGCAGCTCCCAGACAATCCTTCTGTGTCTTAGTTAGGAAAAGGACATCAGGCAAAGTCTACAGGCATTTAGCGTGATTATGATGAAGGTGTTGCACAAGACATCAATAGGTCATGTTCATTGTTTCTATGTTTGAAATTTTGTTGTTTCATGGTAGATGTATTGACGTGTATATATATGAATTGTACATTTTATAATTTTGTTTCTTTTTGTTTGTTTTTATTAGGTACACTTGCGATGTAATAGGAAAATAAAGTGGTGATTGTTTATTTTTACCAATCTTGACCTCTCTTTTCTTTAGGCCTCTCCTCTTCTCTAAGCAACCCCTCTATCCAGGCATCGCTCACCAACTCCCAGTTGCACTCGTCTCTCAGCAATCCCTCCATCCACTCGTCTCTACGGCTTTCTTCCCTCTCCAACCCTCCTCCCGGAGGCATGGCCACCTCACCCAGGAGACGACCCGCCCCTATAAGCCCTCTGACCCTCTCTCCTGGGTCGGAGCAACGCCGCAGCCTGGGGAAGCAGTTATCACCCACCATGTCACCCTCTCTCTCTCCCATTACACAGGTGCAGCACTTTTACAGTTGGTTAGGAAAGCATCTTTCCAGAAAGCAGCTGCTATTGCCAATACTCTAGAATCTACTCTGTAATGCCTTTCGTAATTGCATTGCCTTTTCAGCATGAAGTGTAAAGTGACAAGAAGTTTCCCAGACTTCCTGGAAAGCTTTGTTTAAACTGTTAAATTGAAATTTGGCACCTGCTTGTAGAGAAAGGCCAGGGACGCACTGTTCTGAAACATCCTGTACGAAGGCTTGCAAACGCACTAATTTTTGGGCTTTCCTGTTCTCTCCAGGGGGTTGCCTTGGACACCAGCAACCTGCCAATGGAGCCGCCTCCACCCTACCCTCTCTATCAGCAGTCCCCGCAGCCCTTGCAACAGCAACCGCCCCAGTCCCATCCACCCATGCAGCAGGGCTCCCAGCATGCTGTGCAGCAGCAGCGCCAGGGAGGCCAACAGCAACAGCAGCAGCAGCAGCCGCCTGTCTCTCCTTTACAGAATGTATCCCTGGACTTCAACTCTAGCGCTGTAAATACCTCCTACAAATTATTTTCATAGAATTGAGGCTTAAATGGCTGTTTGGCAAAGATTGTATAGACTGGTTAGAAAAATGCTTTTTTTTTTTTTTTTTTGGACAGATAACAATAAGTCAGTGATTAATCCTTAAACAACAAAAAAATAAATAAAATAATGCCACAAAAACGTCAATCAAAACTGGATTTATATAAACAAGGATTTGGATTTATTGAATAAATAAACGCAGCAGAACGTAACAGATTTAACAGTTACATAATATTGTCTACTAAGTTGTACACAGTGATGGCAGCAATCAACCTAAGGGCTGGAGGTCACAACTTTTAAGCTTTTTGCGATAGGACTAAAATAATAGACTAACCATTCACTAGCAAACACATTTGCAAGATGTAGCTGAATGTGGATAATTTATTTATTTTTTATTTTTTTTGAGCGATACATTTTGTGCACTAGGTCCCTTGCCCTTGCAATCTACACAACAGAACCAACATGATATTAAAATTAACAGATTTATTGACTTTCTCACACCTTTTTAGTATTCTTAAAATTGGCCCACCTTCATATTTTAGCCAGAAGTTGTTAGGTCAACAAAAAAAACTGCCTCCTCAAAGCTAAACTGAGAAGTAGCTTGCAAATAGAATTTAGTTTAACGATCTAACAGTTTGTTAACAGATGATAAATCCATGTGTAACGTATCTTTCCTGGTAGTTTATGATTTACGTGTCATTCCTATTCAGTACAATTTTAACAATTGACCTGCTTTGTTTTGTCCTCTTAAAGCCAAACAACATGGGAGTGTTCTGCAACGATCCATTTATGGAACCGCAGTTCTCTGGTCGCCAGTCCAAATGTCCATCTTATCAGGTAAGGACACAATCATCGACAATAGCAGTTTTTTCCAGGTCCAAATTGAGCCTAAGTCTGGGTAAAAAAAAAAAAGAACTTCCAGTGCTAATTATTCTTAGACTGAATTTCAGGTCAAGATTAGACATAATGTATGTGTGGTAAACTGACACTAAAATTTCTTAACAGTTCACACAGTGGTAGATTCATAGCATACATGAGTAGTATGTGTTGCTCATGCTTACTGCAACAAATAGATTTAGTTTTCACAAGGTGATTGCTATGTCACCAGCTATGCAGCCAAACGAGTGACAAACGAGTAGATCCTGACTGAGCCTTCAAGACCAGCTAATTAGTAATTGGTTTTAAGATAATCGTTTCAGTTGCGCAACAAGAAGTTGCTTTTCAACTTTGTTAATCCTGTATTTTGATCAAATTCGACTAGCACTTGTTGGTTGGTGGCCATGTTTTGGTTTCCAGGCCATGTGCTTCATCCTCACCCAAATAGGCTTTCGTTCTCATTTGCATAGGCATATCCTCAACGGCTGTTTTCACTCCATGTCCTTACGCTCAGCTGATTAGCATGGGTGTTGGTTCTGTTACTCTTGGCACTAACAGCATTGATTATATTAAGAGGTTGTTTAACTCTTACAGCAGGACCAGTACAACATGTTTGAGCACGCCATGAACTCACTGGCTGGAGGATTTGACCCATCCTCTAACCTTTACTGCTCCCAAGCTTCCCTTATGGGTCTGGGGGGAAGCCATGGCAACCTGCAGGACCCTCTGCCGATGAAGCCCAACATGCTGTACTCCAATTGTGGCGGAGGAGTGCCCAACATCATCCTCACAGGTACTGCAAGTGATGGCACTATCTGCAGCACAATCACTGGCAGCCGTTGTTTTTTCTGTTTTTTTTTTTTCCTTCTATTATTTTCCTGAAGCCCAACTCTATGGTATTTTTGTATATTTATGTGGGGGTAACAGCTAAATTTAATAGTTACATTTTTACATGAACATTTTCCTACCTTTAATTATTACTTTAATAGACTGTTTCTGTTTCTGTGCTTTTAAGACTGGTGGATGAATTTTAACTCTATTCTGATTGGCTATTTCAAATTTCAAATTATTCTCTGATTTCTACACAGAAGGTATATGAGTTTAGTCAGGGTGGAACATGCGTAGATCTGGTTTTACATGCCCATTTACACCCAGTGCTTTGGCTGTTTTCCCTGTTTTGGAGGGGTCATGAATAATTATGAGCTTTGCTCCAGTTTCCTGGTTTACGACAAGCACCACAATAGCTCACACATAAGCAGCATATCAAAAAAGGATAGGTTTCATAAGCTTGGTCATCACACTATATACCTAACTGTGCTAATGTTAGCTGCTTGAAATGTGTGTGTGTGTGTGTGGAATTACCTGTATTAGTTAATTGCATTCAATCTCAACATCAACACAAAGTAAATGAAAGTTGTTGCTCCCTACAACACTTGCAGTTTAAGATGATCTGCTTCACCTGTCACAAAGTGGGTAAAATCACACAGCATCACTGCTACTTACAGGTTGCTGTTAGGGTTGTGTTGCTAATAAATCCTGCTCTCTTCAGCGTATTCAGTGTCAAATACTCAGTCCAACGTTTGAGAAACTGTCTAGAGCAAAATGTGCAGACCACACTTACAGTTTTGAATTGAAGTTGTCCAGAATCTTGTTACAGATGTGGAATCTGAAGTGGAAGCATTTAAGTTGGGATGGAACATTCGTTCCTTGGAAAGGGTATGAATTATTTAACAATGTTTGTTGATCTTGATCTTTCTTTCCCACACTTTCAGATGATTCGAACCCCAGCCTGTCTAAGGACATCAGCAGCGTGTTGTCTGCAGTTCCTGAGTGTTTCGATTCGGAGGGAGTTTTCCCTTTGGAGGACGAGCTTCGCATCGAGCCCCTCAGTTTGGATGGACTGAGCATGCTCAGCGACCCTGACATGGTTCTGCCAGACCCCTCGGTGGAGGACAGCTTTCGCAGCGACAGACTCTGAAGAGCTGCATTTGTGCCCAGATAATCATCCTCCCCCATTCTCCCTCACTCTCTCCAACACCCATGTTCTCCCACATGGAGCAGCTCACCCACTGCTGCATGAATACATGCACAAAACTCCAGCAGCAGTACCCAGCCCTGCTTTATACATACAGATACAGCGGAACATATGGATGTTTTTTTTTTTTTGTTTTTCCCCCATATTGTAGACACATACAGACACTACATATTAATGTAAAATGACTTGTGAGCCCATTAGTGCGAATCACACACAGACAGTGTCTCTCAGGGGCCATTATCACTCTGTGTTCTCCATCTGCCGATTGAGACCGTGATGATTGCAGTACTCACACTGAGTACGATCAGAGGGGGAGATACAAACACAGTCTCTGCGCTTAATGCAAATGTTTGTCACACCCAGAGTAAGCCTGGTCCGAGACTATGGAAAATCCTCACTGACGGTATAGACCATGCTTAATCTGTGCCAAGTCCCATGTGCAACATCTGTTGAAGCTCTGACTGGGAATAAATGTCCCCGGACTTGATTCTAAATTTACAAACAAAACATGGTGAACATGTTTGTGTGTGTGCAGTTCTTTTGTAGCAAAATGACCTTTCAGGAGTGACACCAGCACCACTGTGGTTGTTTTTCCAAGGCCTTAGTTGTTGCTGACCTGCATGTTGCAGCGATTCCTATTTGGGGTTATGCAGTGAACCCCATCCACCAGACACATTTGCTTACAACAAAATGATTGTAATTCATTCACAGCAATGTGACAATCAGACCCAGAAACCAACAGCACTATCAAATGGATGCAACTTCATAGCGCAAGACGGGTCTGTCCTGGTCTCTGCTGAATCGCTGTAACCAAAAACAATGTGCTACTCCTAAGACATGCCACCATTTTTGGATTTCTGTGATTTTATCATCAGAGAGCTGTTTTACCTTTAGACATAAGATTCATGGAAAGCGGGATAGGTTTGGCTCTTTTGATGCCAAAAAGCTTCAGCCCCAGGAGCCCTCAGCGCAGGTTGTGATTATGTAGAGAGAGAATACACAACAGTATGGCACGCTATGAAACAGAAGGAGCCAGCAGCCTGCATGCTACCAGCTCATATTGATGCACCACATGCTGCAGTCTTGTGCACCAACAAGATTGGTAGAGTTGCTTGCCTCCTTTCCAGTCTGCCATCCACGCCTCCTCTCACCTTTTTTCTGCCTTTCTTCTTTGATCTCCCATCTGATATTTATCCTTCCAACCAGTCCACCTTTTTTCTGCCCTCCTCCACACCCGCGCCTTCTTCATATTCCCTTCTGTCTTATTTTTTATTTCCCTCTTTTCTGTCTCCCTCCTCTTATCTCTGCTCTGTTCACCTCACTCTCTGTTCTCCCCTTCTTCTGCACCCATCATCTTTTAGCCACTCGTCTTCCCTGTTTTCCTCTCCATCTTTCCTCCTTTCCAATATTTACTGCCCTCTTTCTCTCTTCCCCGTTCCGTTCGTCCTTCCGGTATTTTCTGCACTCCATTTGTCCCTTCTTTTTTCTTACCCGATCCCGTCTGCTTCTGTGTCTTCTGCCCTCCAGTCTGTTTTCCTCTACTCTAGTTCTGTCTTTTACTCTCATCTAGTCTGTTCCCCAACCCTTTTAGTCCACCCCTCCTTTCCAATCACTGGCCTCTCTCGTTTCTCCTGTTCATTAGCTGAATCTGGCTCCCTGCATCAGTACCCTCACCTACCCTCGGATACTGTTAAAGCACCTTGAAGTGCATGATGGAGATTTTAACACATGCCAGGTTTATAACCAGGGCAGAGAGAGACCAGCGTGTGTGTGCGCTAAACTGGTCACTGGATATGTTCCTTGGTCATAGATGAGTTAGAAGCATAAGACACGCTAAAGGCCCTGAATCAAAAGACATATGTCAGTGAATGAAATCCCTCATACATTGAGACCTGAAGAGGGGATCAGTAATTTCTGTATTGAATTTTGTTTTCTGTTTATTTGCATATATAGTTTTGTTGGGTTTTTTTTATTAAGATTATGAAAGAGACATCACGAATATATATGCCTCATAATTTCAGTCTGACTAGAATGTATTTTTGAAACAGAAAAAAGGGAAAATTGTTTACAAAAAAGTTTAAGAACTAAACTGTATGAGTAGAAGTTGAAATTTATATGATTTTGGTATAATTCTGAAAGAATATATTTGTATCTTTTAATGGTCCAGTCAGGTTTAAGTGAATGGAGGCCCTCCTCATGCTATGGCTATGCAGAATTCAGCATCAGAGATAAGGCTGGAACAACTTAGTCAATGAGAAAGGAACTATTTTTCTTGTATATTTACTTCTATATATATAAATATATAAAATATATCAATTCATTATAGTATCTCTTATTCTACATTTTATACTGACTTGTAATGTGTGTTGTTTGTTTTTATTTGTTTATCTGTTTAGCTCTGAATTTTCTATATGGGTGCGTCTTTTGTGGTGGTTGTTCCCATGTTTGGCCTGGATTTGCTCTGTGGTCAAAATGTTTAGTAATGGACATGGTATACATATACATTTACTTTCAATGCCGGTTTTGACATTCACACTGATCATTGAAACCAAATTGATCCATTTAGATCTGCAAGGTTCTTACTTTGGCCATTGGGTTATTTGATGGATGGCCTTCCCCTTTGCACACTGTGTAAACTAAGCCTTTTGGATGCACTAACTTTTGTAGTTTTTAAAGCTGTAGATCTGAATGACCAAAAATTTTAAAGTGAATTTGTAGTGCATTAATGTTGCTCAGGAATGCTTTTTCGATCACCATGGTAGATTGCATACCAGCAGTTTCATGTTTTGGGGTTATCTGTATTTATGTATTTGTGTGTTTTGGTTTAGGAATTGCTTTGCATTTAGATTAAGATAAATTACTTAAGATCATTTTTTGTGTATACTGTGCAAAAGTCACAAACCACTTTCATTTATTACGTTTCCAGTCAAAATGGCCACAAAGTAAAAGTTCTTCACTTTTCAGGAGAGGTTTGATGCAGAACAGTGCAAAAATGGGTGAAAGTGGAAGACTTTTAAAAACTGGATTTATAAAAGATTCATTACCAGTTTTATAGAGTATAAAGTGAAAATTAAACTCCTAACAAATATTTCCTAGACCTAATAGGAAGCGGTTAATGTTATGGGTATGAAAGAATGTGGAGCCATCAAGAAGCCTTAGTATTAAGAAGCGTATTTGGGATTAAGCAGATAATGCAACCGATTTCTGAAGTGTGGATAAAGGCTGGACATACTAAATACTCAGAATGAATACTCTGTAAAGTATGTGGGTTTTTTTTGTTTGTTTGTTTTTTTCTGAATCCAAAAACGAATAAATTCTACAAGATGGCTGCTGTGACTGGAAAGTAAATGAAATTGTTCATGGTATTGTAATAACAGAAAAAACCTGTTTAAATATTATTGGAAATAAATTGAGTATTTCCATTCGTTCTTTAGTTCTCACACCGCAATGACAGTAATGTTACGTGTATACCATGACCATGTTATCTTAATCGACACTCTGTGGTCCATGCACTCGCTGGAGGGGGGCGCAGAAGGGGAGATATGACACAGTCTGTTTAAAGAGTTACTGTGAGCAGTGTCTGCGCAGGCAAAAAGAGATTAGATGGGCACCCTGCGATTGAAGATGTGGTGTTTTTATTTTTAATAATGGTTTGTAATTGTATTAACAGCATTTACTATGACGCTTGTATATGGATTTTTACCTCTAGAGGGTGAAGATGCAGCTGTGAGGTCAGGGGTTATGGAACATGTTTCTGCTGCATCCTGTTAGCATAGCATTCTTCTCTGTGTAAAGCTTAGAACTTTCTTAGTCCCTTTTTAAAAGCCCCCACTCCCTTCTGTGTTGACCTTGGGTTGGCTTTATGTGTGAATGTACACATTATCATGGATGCTACAGTTCAGTGGATAGTACAGTCCTGAACTGTGTTGTATTAGACCAGCTCTGACTTCTGAATAGTTTGCGATTGAGTTCCGGCTCTAATGGAGCCACATGCAGTCTGTTCCCTGTGCTCCCTCTGCACCCCCTCTTGTTGGAGGACATTGCGTCTTCTACTGCCTTATTCTCTCTCTGGGCTTTGACCTCTTGCTGTTCCTCTGATTGTACTGTGATATATTGTTTTCTTGTCCCTATTCCAAGCCCTGTGCTAAAATGTGTTTTTGTTTTTGCTTGATTTCCAGTCTATATTACAGATACTAGTGGTAGTAGTTTTTTTGTTATGTTATTTTTTGTAGAAGATTTTTTTTTCTGTTTATGGATTTTATTTTTTGGTGTCTTTCAGTTTCTCTTTTTTTTTTTTTTTTTTTTTTTTAGTCCTCTTTTAAAAAATGTACAGTTCTATTATTTAAGAATGTTTCTTGTTCACTAGTGTTACTACTTTTTTGTAATATGCCATTTTAAACCTTTCTTTTTCAGCTATTAAAATATTACTACACCACAAGGTTTTTGGTTTGTGACATGTTATAGTGCTTACCTTTTTGATTTAATATAAACAATAAAACTAATTTCTGTCTGTCAGAAGCCAGCTTGATTTTTGTTTTTCCTTTTCTTTTTAGTAAATGAATGGGGCTTAATTATTTTACTAAATTAAAGCATTCAAATGTCCACAGTGTTGGTGATGGTAACAATGAATGAAGCCTGGTCATGAATGTGCTGCTTGATGTGTTGGTATTATCCTTTGCAGGCAAAGTGTGCCTCAGAGAAGACACAGTTGGAAGAGTTGGAGAAGGGTCCCGTCGTAGGGCTCCAGGAAGCGGGACGGTCTTATCAATGTATTGTACGTCATAATTGTCAAACATGCATGCAGTGACCCAGTCGCACATTCAGCGAGCAGCGATGCTCTCCACAAGTCATCCTGACTTCCCTTAACACCACGTCGCCGTCACAAAACACTGCAATGGTGTCGTGTCAGGCTGAGTGACTCAGAATGGCAACAGTGTCCTCCAGTGACGAGTCCTGCTTTTGTCTTGGAGGAGACGACCACCAAATCTGTGTGTGGAGGCACCGTGGTCAGCGCCCAGACGAACGGTTTATCACGTGTATATTTGCAGAAGGCCTGGTGTCACTCCACCTCCACCCCTACCGCAAAATCTGCATGAGTATATTAAAGATGCATGGGACGGGTTATCCCAGCTCACCATTGAGATCCTCTACCACTCCATGCCGACATGTCTGGCATGTTACCCGTGCTAAGAGACACTACTTCTGAATGTGTAGCTCAATAAGTATCGCCCATATTAGTCTGGATTTCTTATTTATTGTTCCTGGTATCCTTTATCTTCCTTCACAATAGCACTGCAGTGCCACACTACCTTCTGGGTGTAACTAGGTGCACGTGCAGGCAGTAGGTTAAAGCAGTAAACAAAGATAAGTTACGTTCCGATCAGTAACATATAAAACTGGTGGGTTTTGTATAATAAATAAACTGGTTGCAGACATTGTGCCCCTGCTCCCTGTAAATCTGCACGAGTTTAGTTTCTCCTGAATGATCCACGTCCCCTCAAATGTGGCTTTGTTGAACATCTCAGTGACAGAGATTTCTCATGTCTTTCCTTTCTGATCCTTTCCCTTCCCTTTTCTGTTTCTGCCAGTAGATGGAGACAGTGAGATGTGCTTGGCCAGTAGGGAGAGAGTGCGGTCAGTGAGGAACGTGCTGGTGAGAGATACTGTAACCCTGCCTGTTTGTGATGAACTTGTTGTTTTACATGATGGCTTAATAGAAGAATGCAGCAAAGACATGTTTGCCAAATATTCCCAACACTCTTAATGCTTATTCCCTCGTTCCTCATTATGCTGGGAAATTCTTTTCTTTAAATTTTCTGTTCTTGTTTTTGAAATGCATGTTGCTTACATTACATGGTTTATGTACTGTGAAATACGCACAATGATTCAATCAACAGGGGAGGAAAGGCTCTTTTTTGGTCAGAGTCGTTCGGTTAAATGAATTCCATTCTGTGCTTTGAAGTTGGAGCGCTGTCCTCTGCTGGTCTGGTTTTGTGAACACGAATGCATTGCATTTATAAGGTTAATGTACGTGTGTTTTCTCCTTCATGCTTTCCTTCTGAGTGGGAAAATCTGTTTGCCAGCTTCAAAGACAATTGAGTGCGTGCCATTCTGGAAATGTGGAGAAATGTGTCAGGAAGGCTGCTATTACCTGTGTGATACAGACCTTCAGATAATGGATCGAAAAACACAGGTAACTCAGTAATAACATGGTGTATGGAGAGGGCATGGACAGCTTACAGGCGCGCTGTTTACACTTGCCAACTCTGGTATTCACAAACTCACACAGCTGATCACATGGCGAGGTCCTGCTTTCTCTTTTTACAGGGCTTAATCTTTTCCCTACTTTCTGAAGACCAGGTTTATAATTCAGGGTCCATGTCCTAAAGGGTTTTGGTATCTTATAGGTGTTTCATAGGCCCGAAGCCACCCATCAGGAAGTGTCGGACTGGAATGTTATTGGGAAAGAAGATAAAGGTTACCAGGAACAATAAATGATGAAACCTTTAGTCTGATAAAGGCAATATTTACTGAGCAATATTATTTATGGGCAATATTAATATAATGTCTCTTAGTATGGCATGGAGCTGTAGAGGTTCCAAATGGTGTCCTGTGATAATCCATCCCATGCATCTTGACTGTATTCTCATGCAGTTTCTGCAAATTTTGTGGTAGGGGTGGAGAGCTCTTGGACACCAGGCCTTCTAGACCTGGTGAAGCGCGACGACAAACCATTCATCTTGGTACTAACCACGGTTATGACTGCAGTCAGGTATAATCATTCGGTTGTCTCACAACGTCAAACCTACCCACCAAGTTTCACTCTTGTCAGCTGATTTCATGTGTGCAGCTATTTCTGCGTGTATATTTTTGATTATTTGATGAGTAGTAGAATGGATGTTATTAAATACAGTTGCCATGTTAAATTAGCTTATTTTAGAACTGCTTGTTAATAGTTTAGTGACTGAATTGTCAATTTGGTGTTCCAGGTTTGCACTCACTTGTTGGAAGATGCCGTATTAAGCAGTGACTGATTGAGGGGTGTGTAGACATTTAAACATTAACTATTCTTTTAGTGATTAAAGCATTCATTTTAAATTCACCTCATTAGCCAGATACGAGGCATGAATGGGCTGTTTGTTTCACACCCTTGCTCTAGAAACGCTTGTGCTAGAAGCTCGTATGACATCTTAAAATACAGCTCTCTGACTGGTTATTTGTACTGTTTCTAGATAGAAACTGCCAGCATGCTGTGTGTGGAAAGTGTTAGTGTGAGAGGATACATGGACTAACATGGAGGAGTACTACATACAGTGATTTGACCTCTACTGATTTGGGGGTGAGCATTTTGATTAAAGTAGGGAAACTGCGAGGAGTTGGCAAAAAGTGAACACAGAAAATGAGTTCGTGCTATTGTCCTGTATTGCAGGCCACCTCATGTTAATGTCATTTAGATGTGCCATCTCACATAGACAAAGTGCTAATGAGCCAACTAATTTTGAAATGCAACCTTTTGATTGTGTTGCCGTTATGCTGACATTAAACGGCCTTATTTTATAAGTCATATGCAAGTCATTTTCTTTCCTTATGCGCCAGTAAGGGGATCCACTGAAGGCTTTCCTCCAGTTTAGGTCCCTCCAACAGTGCAAGTAACTCCCCTGAACTCTTTGTGGAGAATTTTCCTTCTTTGGTTATGGTAGGCTTGGTTGGCGCTGTTAAACCTGGAGAGTAAAAGATGTTTGACAGCTCGGCGCCTGTGTCAGGCTCAGGATTGTAAATTTCTAGTATTGCTATAATCCTCCGGATACCGAATTACCAGAATGATCTTTTTGAGTGCTGAGGATGATGAGATGCTGAGGTTGAAAGGTAAGTTAAATGGATAGATTGATAAATAAACACTGAAGGGGCTGATTAATGTTGTGCGGTGAGAATGAGGGGGGGTAAATATGGTTTGGGACATGAGCCAATGCTCCTTCTATCATGTCAGACAGGAGTAGTTGAGTTCAACAACACAATAGGCAGGGCAACCCCACCCTCCCTATAGAGATCCTTCATGTCCAACGCTGCACACCCTTAGCCAAAAAGTCTTTGATGTTTATTGCTTTAGATTTGCACTGGAGCTACAAAGCTAACATGGCTCACATGTATTAGCACTTTGCTAACTCATCGTACAATTACTGCAGTTAAGAAATCTGAGACTCACTTTCACACTGATGCCACTTTTCCCATTCCTCTACTGATATATAGGCAGGTACCAACTCTATCTAAACTAACCTAGTTGTTCTAATATTACATTTTTTCATCATGTAAAGTCTGTTCTGTGTAGCAAATAACATGCATTCGGCCTGATGGAATTCCATTTGCATATTTGATTACAGATTGGATGCTTAAGAAAAGCTGTTAAGAATCATGTGTAACTCCTTAAGTACAAGTAACACATCTTCATTGTACAAAACAGCTGCAATAGAAGGTAAGAGTGTGTATAGGTAATCCTGTGGTGTGAACATGTAAGCATCCCCAGCAGCTCCAGCTCAGCAAAAATGGAGCTGAATATACAGCTACGCATCTGAATGTCTCAAGTCATTTGTCTCATATGTGCGCCTCACCTCTCATGCTTCATCTCTGAGTGTCGTCTCTGGTGGAGTTCAGTAAAGATACCCCTCTTTCACACTGTCAGTTGCAGCAACTTTCAGTTTTTTATTCAGGTTGAAGCAACAGGCCCCAAGACTCCTATTCTAGCTAAAGGCTATTAGGTTAAGGCCCAAAGTTATGTGATTTATTGGACTCCCTCAGAAAAAAACCTGGACTTGAATGAACTAATGAAGTGGTTTATTCAGATAAGCAGATAAGCTAAAGGGTTAGCATGTTCTTCCTCTTTAAATACTACAGCATTCTCACTGCCATTTGTCATCCCACACTGCTGACCGGTTGTTGAGCTCTGTTCACTGGTGTGCTTGTACTCATTAGCTTGTGTATATGTCAGAATATGCTTTGAGGTGTTGGTCACAGGTGTTGATATCCCCATCTCCAATACCGATGCTTTGTTTCAGTATTGACTCTGATACTGATACGGTATTGGTTTCGGTGCAGCACTACTTTTATTTTGTTACTTCTCTGTGTACTTTTGTGCGTGTTTAGTTGCACCTCGTGGACCTGCCCTATAGGTCAAAGATTCTTCACAAGGAGGCGCTGTTAGCTCTTTAGCTTTTGGTGCTGTATAGGGCTGTATGTCAGCACAATGCACAGGGTCACGTTAGGAAGCCTATTTGAGATTACCTAACAACCCTAGTATCTGGTTGGGTATTAGCTTCCATTACATGTCAGCAGGAGCATGTGATATCAGGATCGTCTCAGTATGGGCAGGTACTTACTTAAAAGTGTTATTGGGATAAGACAGATATTAAGATTTGACCAGACTGGCTCTGTACTCTTGAAGGTGCTTTGGAAGGTGCTGCTGGTCTGCTCCCTTACAAACAAATATTTCGTTTCACTGTAATGCGACTCCAGCCGGATCTAGTCCTAGTTTCTGTCCCAGTATCTAGTCCCAGTATCTGCATCAGTATAAACTGCCAGATATAAACATTAGCTCATAATTGTGCATCCGTACTGAGGCTGTAGTCTCATAGCTCAACTGTGAAAGCAAAGAATTAAACATCTCTTGGCAGATTAGGTTTATTTGGGATAAGGAGAAAATAGTTTGAATTAGATTCAGGGAGGGAGATGTGTGAAGCACACACCTCCTCTGTTCTTGTGGTCCTGACCTCTTTGATGAGGTGGATCATATGTGTTGTATTAAGGCTGGAACTGATCTGTGCAGGATGAGTAAATCTGCAGGAGCCATATTAGGCAGGGTTAGCAGAGTTGTGTAGCTGTTTAATACCAGCCTGTCATTCCTTGAGGAATGAGGTGATTAGGCCTGCTGGCTGGCAGCTGCATGGCTCTAAATTGTACCATTTAAGTAAATAATTAATTAGCTGAATTAAGGCATTTCAAACGCAGGACGGTGGTCAGCCACCTCCTGCCCTGTGGGAGACAACCTGTAACCTCTGACCTGTGGCTTGTGACTGCTGTTGGGTGAACTCACTTTTTTTGCAATACATCATTGCCACATACCATAAAGGTGCAGGAAAGGGTCAGCCGGAGTACTTTAGAGGTAAAAGGTTAGTGTACTTTTTAAATGGGCCATCGCATGGAAAACTATCTGCAGTTGCATTCTCATGGTTGAATAAGGTGAGTTCAGAATATAAAACTGGCATACCTCAATCACTGTGGTCTCCCCCTCTTTCAAATGCAAATCCTGTATTTACAAAGGAGGACAGTAAAACAGGCCGACTGTGTAGGCTGCGAAGGGGATGTCGATGCTTTTCATATCCTTGTCAGCGGGCATGTTGGATGTTCATCTTTGAATGAGGCTGTAACTTCACTCAGCGTTTGACTCTGAAGAGGCTGAAGAGAGGAACAGTTCAAACTATATTAGAATGAGAGCACCAACCATAGTTTCTTATTTACAGCGCTAAGTCCGATACAGACCTGTCTCTGCTGGCCTGTAGTTTTATTCATAATGACAGTCAGTGTTCGTTCAACGTTCATAACATAACTATTGTGTTTTTTGTTTGTTTGTTTGTTTGATTGTTTGATTTTTGTCTGAAGTCATGAACCCTGGTTTGCATCAAGAGACCGTTATGAACCGTAAAAAAAAAAAAAAAGGGAAATTGACAAAAAAGTAAAGTGAATCTGCCTGTGTTCTCCGATCAATAGACTGACCACCCCAGAGTCCAGACCTCAACATGTCAAGTCAGATTTATTTGTATAGTGCCTTTTACAACAGAAAGTCCAGGTCCAAGCCTCCAATGAGCAAAGACTCAAAATGGGACACCAACATCAAGATGCAACTAACATCTTAGACTGAACTAAGCATGTGTGGAAACATATTACTGCAGATTTCTCTGAAAGACCGAAAGCGAGCCCTTCTGGAAGCTGTAATAGTCAAAAAGAGGATGATACTAAAATTGTTAAGCAGTTTGAGGCTTCTGCGTATATTTTCTGTTAAGTATTTGTTTGCTGATTTTCTTTTTCCAATTTTTGAAAAATGAATGACTTGGAGTTAATGGCCATTCATTGGGGAAATGAAATAGATGAAGAGTGTTGTCTGACTCTAGTATAGTACTGCTCCCACCTAATCTAGTGCTGCTTCATGTCCTGGGACCTCATGTCCAGCTCTGATTAGTTTTCTGCTTAGCTATGGAGCACGCTCTTATTCATTCCAAACCTGTAATCCACCCTGTTGATTCAGCTGATCATTCCCTGGTGAGTGTCAGCACATCACTCGTCCTTGCCCGTTCATCTGCTGAAGTACCTACTTTTTTTCCCCACCTATCTCCTGGAATTTGTTGTGCATTTATGAGAACCTGTTTCAGTGTTTCTCACACATCTGATCATAAATTGCAAAGACAAATGCATGTTATGGCAGCTTACAAGTCCACCTGAAGGAAATATGAAATACCTTCTTTAAACCGCCTCAATAAAGTTATAATACCTTTAATACTCGAGCATGCTTCTGTTCTGGACAGATTCTTTTTGTTTGTTTGTCCTGAGGAGTTTTCATGGTCAGGACTGAATGGGAAAGCTGTGCTCTCTCCTGGCTTGAGCCACTGGAGCGGAAAGGTGGGTTGTTTGTGGGTTTCTTGACCCCGGAGAGAGAAGACAATCATTCACGTTTGTGTTCCAGACAGCAGAGCTGATTTTAAACCCCACTGAAGTCTGGGGATTGTACTGATTAATGTCCTTTTCCCTGCACAGAAGTCTGCGAGGGAAGTAAACAACTCCTGATAAACGTCTTGTCCCCTGACGTGCAGCAGATTTCGTCACTCGTTTGCCACCCAGTCTCATAAACAGCTGAGGTAAATGGTGCTGCAGAGTCTTAAGTAGGTGTGTGTTTGTGTACATGTGTAAGTGTCTGCTCTGACCAGAGCCAGTGGTCCTAGATTTCCAGTTAAGTGCTTGCTCACATCTGTTGCTGATGATTTTAGGGACAAATTGCTACAAATATTGAGAATATTTATAAATCATATGTTCTTAAATTGGGCTAATTGTCACTAAAATGGTAACTGTCTTCCATGTGCATGTAGTGGGCAAGATACCCTCTAGTATTCTAGGGTTCCCATGTTGGCTGGCTACCTGAGCACTGGCTGGTGACTCCTTCACCACTGCACAGCTGATGCAAGTTTCAATGGCAACTAAATTAGATTTTTTTTTATTCTGGAATGCTCTTCCACACATTATAAGTGATCTTGCTCATCTCTTCTTCTGTCTTTGGTTTGAGAAAAGAGTCTTATAGGGAACTTATTGGAAGTTTTCATATTTACATAATGTCATGGCATATTATAAAGTTTATCGGAGTTATCCCACATACAGATGCTAGACTATGAAGGACCTACTGTGTGAACCAGTTTGCTATAGCACCACCCTTCCCTGAATCTGAAGGACATTTTAATGAGCTGAGTAGTTAAAATGTACAGGGCTGGGTGTCTCTAGGAACAGCGTTAAGAAACACAGAAATAGAGGAACTTTGTTGATGCTGATACAAAAACATTCATAAAATGTAAGACTTGGGACTAAATCCATCTAGATTACATTTGTATCTGGCTACTAATGCAGTAAATTGAATAAATTGCGCAAATGTAAGCGCTATAGCTCAGAATCACCTACATGTTACGTTTATCTGGAGTTTATAAATCATATAATCTAATACTTACTTACTTTGACGTATTCAGTGGTGAACAGTGACAGAGATAGTGATAGAGCTTGGCCTTTAGCCATAAGGGTCACAATCTGATCAAAAACAAGAGGAAACATTCTAGTACTGTATTTGTGCTAAGCACTTTACATCGTCATTTCTTGGCTGTTCTAGATTAAAGATATTTGAAGCTTGTAATGGGCACATATTGTATATCGCTAGAAGCAAGAATTATATTTGAGACTCACAATAGTTTGGTTTAATGACCTTCCGCTTGCATAAATTTAGTACAGTCATTTAATAACTGCATAATTTCTTCCTTCAGCTTGGACTGCTATTGATTGTCTAGTGCTGATCGCTGATTTGCCAACACTAGACTAACATCTAGAAATCTGTTTAGCCTGGAAGTGTTGGGCTTATATGCTGGCAGTATATTGATTCTTGCTTAAAAGAGACTTTATAGAGAGAGTCTTCTGCTTTTAGTTCCGTGACAAAGCCAAAACAGGCCTGTACCACATGTCTCTTAAGTGAATTACAGTCTTCCACCTCTGAGGCAATTTTCTTGGAGCGGTTTTCTAAAATTCCAGAACTTGTTGGTAAATTAAAAACATTTTTGGTGCATTTGTTTTTCCCTCCACAACATCTTTCATTCACAGAAATGTCATATTCGCTCTGCAACCCATAATAAGCCAACATCCCTTCTAGCAACATCCAGATGCCCCTGAGCTGTTTACCTCGGGTTTCTCAAACTCAGTTAGCGACTGTGGGCCTTAGCTCATTATAGGGATCAAAACACTGGGCTCCTGCACTGACTAACGTGATTAGTGAAGTACATCTCCTGGCAGCGTATCACCGTCCTTACATGCATACACAAAGATACGTAGGGACATGCTCTGGTCTTGAGTCACTGTGCAGCTGTGTTTATGGGCTGTATGTGCAAGTGTGTGTTTGGTTTTGTGCATTTGGAGGACAGAAGTGTCCCGACTTTGTAGTTAAAACTGTGACCCGCAGTGTTAGGACAAGACAAATGGCCCTCAACTCAAAGTGCTTTTTACAAATAGTCCATGACCCAGGTTATTTAAACTGAGCAAACCCATTACTGTATGACTACAGTGGTGTAGATTAGGGTTAGAATATTATTATCATATACAGGTTTTTTTTTCATGGGATTTAAGACAGGAAATTTGCTAGGTCGTGCGAGAATCATCACCTTCCTTTTTAGAATGAAAGTTATTTATATAGAAAGTTATTTTGGCCGCATGTTTCAGGTTGTTGTCTTGTTGAATTGTCCATCTTCTCCTCAATCCCACAGTTCCTCTCTAAAATGTTCCAGTACATGGTTTCAGCTGTTTCCTTTGATGATGTGTACTACCCCAGTACAGTTGTACAAACATAACATGTCATAATGTGTTGAGAGACAACTGTATACACACACACACACACACACACACATTAGCCATAATATTACAACTACCTTCTTGTTTCTGCACTCATTGTCCGTTATATCAGCTCCACTGATATAGGTGCACTCTGTAGTTGTTCGGTTACACACTGTAGTCCATATGTTTCTCTGCATACTTTGTTTAACTCCTTTTACCCTGTTTTTCAAGGGCCAGGACCCCCACAGGGCCGCCACAGGACTGTTCTCAGCCCTGCATTGACAATGACATGGTGGTAGGTTTTAAACACTGTGTCCACTCATTGTCCACTCTGTTAGACACTTCATTGTTGTTGGAACGCCTGTAGATGTAAAGTCAGAGATGATAGCTGTTGCTGCACAATGACACGGATGTGGTGGTACACCTCGCACTGCTGGCACATAGTGTCCCTGCTGGACTGATTCACCACCTTTTCTGGGTTGGTCCTCTGGGGTCCTAAACTTTGCAGTCGCTTATTATTATATCTTTTTGCATAAAATTCACCTACAGCGTCTTTTATAATGACGTGTGATGCGGAAGTACAGGGTGTTTTAAAAGTAAGGAAACCCATATTAAAAGTAACAGTTTGGCAGATGGTGATCCAATTTTGGACACAAGCTGGGAGGGGGGATGGGGAAAAGCTGTTAGGCTATATGACCAACAAGCCAGGCATCTTAAATGCTACCATCCTGGATTCAGCTCTACTTTTTCAAATGGGAACATAAGGAACACATACATCTAACTGAGAAATGAGAATTTCTCCAGAAAAGCTTGTTGTTTTTGAGTACTTCCCAGCATCCCAACATATTAGACATTATTTTTTGTTTATGTAGTTGTATTATTATTTTTACCTTTCAGTGCTTTCATACATGTACTGTATTATTAGGTAGATATTGCATTCAGATAAAGACATACTAAACATATGTGTGCGCGTGTGTGTGTGTGTGTGCGCACGCATGTGTGTGTGTGCGCGTGTGCATGTGTGCAGGTCATCTTCCCTTTCTTGGATCTACTACTACTACCATTTGAGGTACACAAAAACCCCTCCAGGGCCTGTTATACATATCCTGTGACATGCACTCGTTTATTTGACTTAGCTGAATGCCACTAAATCACTTCCAAAACGGCCCATGTGCAATAAAGACGAGCAGGAGGGGAGCAGGGTTGTTTATTTGACATGTTCTACAAAGGAAACGTGGTAAATTTAAATTATGGTTGGCACAGAGTGGGAGCAGGCAGATGTTTTCAGAGGAGACTGCACCACTATCCACCACTCCCTTCATGCCTTTGCTCCCTTGTTGTGTGTTTACGGTGTGTTTTAGGATGTACCTGTTCTGCTGTGGTTTTTTTTGTCTTCTTTAATGAGACAATCCTCAGATGTGTTTAAAATGTCTGCCGTTCAGTTAGTGAGATGTAAACAGAGTGGTTTAATGTAAAATGGTTAACCTTAGTGAAACTGTCTGATTACAGTGGAGGTGATGGGAACCAGACGTCTGAAGCATTTATTATTTTTTGCCTCTAAAAACTGCATCACAGGAAGTCATACACTGCATTATGCATGTTCCATTGTTAATTAATAATTATGACATTAAATATAAAAACATGAGTGGGTTCACCTCCAGTTTCGAAAAATAAACAAAGTGATTTTTAAGACACTGTTTGTAAGTCCTGGTTCTTATCGCCACCACTGTATAGGAATCCAAATTAGTAGTCCATTATCAGCATTAAATATTAAAGACCCATGTGGGCTCTCAGATTGCCGAATAGCAAATGATATGGCGGTATTTTTGTTGTGGTCATTGTGACTCCTGGTTTCCATCACCAGCACTGTAGAGTAAGCTAGCTTGCAATGCCTACAGCACAAAGCAAGGCATATTATTTATTATCCATACAGGTTTTCTTTGGGGACTATTTTGGCTCACACTGCTCCGCATGTTCCCCTCCACACGAAATGCATTAAAAAAGAATACATGCATTTTAGGTCAAAAATGCACAACAATGGCTCAGGCACAGTGTAATACACAATGAATAGCTGCACCCAGGAGGAGGTGTGGGATTGCAGTGCTATTGGGAAGGAGGATAAAGGTTACCAGGGACAATAAATGATGATAAATTTAGACTGATATGGGTAATATTTATTGAGCTACATATACAGAAGTAGTGTCTCTAAGAATTGTGCCGGGCCGCCATGTTTGCTAATTCAACATGTCGGATGTCTCTGCCAAGTCTGAAGCCTAAATCATTCGCATGTCTCACAATGTTAAACCTACCCACCAGGTTTCATTCCTGCCAGCTGACTGCAACTATGATTTAGACGACGAGTGTATTTGTCAGCGTTTCCTGTAATAACTTTGTTAGGGGGGTTTCAGAGGTATTCAGTTCTGCAGTTGTCTGGTTCCTAGCGAACAGTCCTGACTCACTTGAATGACTTTGCTTATATCGTAATGATTTAATTATGAAGACCTTTTGAGGGCATTGGTGTAATTCCCCTTTAACAGAACCGAAACTGCTTGTTGCTGCTGCTCTCCTGCTTTTGCACTGATGTTTGTACATATTTGTGACTAAGAGGAAGATAATAAAACCTTGCACATCTGCTGCCCACTGGGTTTTCTCACTGTGAGATTATTCCAGCTACAAAGCAGCTGTCCTGTAGTTTCACATTCAGCTGAGATTGTTGGCCGTTGTTCATCTTATCGATGCTCATGGGGAACGTCTCAGTGAGTGATGATTAAAAATTGTCAGCACTGTCAAGTTCAATGATGCTAGGAGGAAAAAACCCAAAGTGAGCTATTCTTACAACTATGATTTTTTGTATAATGGATGATGTCTTGTATATTGTCCAGCAGTGTTTACAGATTACAGAGTTTCTTCACAGGAAAATTTCAAAGATTTGTGCATAATAACATTTTTACGACGTCGTTCATTCAGAGTGGTTTGATATAAAATCGTTCCTTGGTGAGATACTTACTGACTCTGATGTCTATAGAAACTGGAAGTCACAATGACTGATGCAGTAATTGGATGCAGGGTATGTAGTCGATGTCTAAAACTCAAATATAACCAATTTATTCACTGTCCAATAAAGAAAGTGAACCTTACACATGGAAAGTTCCATATGGAATGCTGAATATTTTAAAACTGTGGTAAATCTGGTCCTGCCAGTGGCAAAAGACAGTTTATGTTTTCATAACGCAACATGCCAGATGTCTCGGCTCGGAGTTGTATAGGGTTCTGATAGTGTCCTGTGATAATCCATCCCAACCATCTTGAATATTCTCACACAGTTATTGCAGATTGTACAGTAGGGTTTCTGGACGTGTGACATGTGACAATGTGACAGCATACCATTCATCTTGACACTGACCATGGTGCCCCCACACATGGATTAGTTGGGGTATTTAATTTCACTTGAAAAACTTTAAGCAGTTCTAGTTCCAGCATTTTTAAACTGTTTACTGTGTCAGTTGAACACTTACAGAAGAAGCCAATGGGCAGGTACTGAAACATCTTCCCACTGACTTCAATTATAAATGTGTTTTGGGTCTGAGGTTTCTGTCTTGTCTGTGATAATCGATCCTACAGATGTGGCAGGCTGAAAAACACTGGCGTGTTCCTTTGAATACTAATATCTTTGTACGCAGCACACCTGTACACATACATCTCTAACAACTGTTATTTCTGAGACATGTATCACATCTGGCACCCGAGAGGCAGAGGCGTCATGTACGGAAATTACAGTGGAGAAAGAATGGACTCTCCAGAGGACCGCTTGTTTTTGCTCCAAAACATGGGAGCATTTGTGCTCTTTGGAAGGTTCGCTTGTTCGCTACATGAGATTGTTCAGTGCCTCAAAGTGTAGGAATCCTGCCGGAGAAACTGGGCAGGTCCTGTATATTTATGTTAAATATGTATTGTATGATAGTGATATTGGTTATTTTGATGAGATGTTTAAACCTTTCCTGGGCTGTTATGTTTTTTATTTGAGCTACAGCAGAAAATCACTCACTTTTGTCTTCAAAAACCTCAAACAACATCATGCATTTTCTTTGTTTCTGTAAACTTGTCTTACAGTCACTGGACCTATTTGGTGTTGTTTTAAGATCAGGGCATATTTTTTCATGTATATTCAGGAAAATATAGTTTTCGTCAGATCTAAAACAGTCATATAACCACACAGCAAGGCTGGTACTTACAGGCTGCTGTTGGGTTTCTGATGCTAATAAAGGTGGGACTGCCCTTCACTTTAGTCTCTTCAGTGTAAGTCTCTGAGCAAAAAGGCTCAATATTGTCCAAGGTTTGAGAAACAGACTGGAGGGAAATTCCTATTCCTCATGGAATAGGAATCCTGTCTGAATAGGGCTTTAGAGTAACATCCCACAAAACTGGTTCCACATTGGAAATCAAAACATGACTTTTATGATTCCACTCTCAGTTCCTAAATATGTTACAGTTAGGTAGACATCTTAGACAAATTTAAGGCTGCTTTACTGCATCTACCTACATACCATAGAGAGAAACAACCTAACTGGGCTATTTTCTGTTTGGCTTTTAAGCATGTGGGAACTGGGATGTTTTGCTCTTGTGTTTCCTCTATTGATGTAATTCATTTTTACACCACTGTCAGAAATACACATCATGCTTGAATTCAACCCCCTCACTGACAGAATTCAACCCTTCATGTCCATGTGCATCAGACAAGCATGCAAATGATACAGATCACACTTATGAAGTTGATTGTTTTAAGTTTATAACTGAAACCACAAGTGTAATTTGCAGCATCCCTATACCTTGTGTACATGCACAGGAGAGTCAGATTCTGCCAGAGAGTCTGAATTTGGCACAATATCAAAAGGAGATAAATTCATCACACTTTGCATGCTAGCCTGAAACAGGCCTGAGGTTAGATTAACTGTGGTGCAGAAAAATGCCAGAACTCCGTGACAAAGAACCTCCACGACAAATAAAATCCAAAGCCCAGATTTAGCTATGCCTTGTTCTTTTTTTTTTGTTTTGTTTTTGTTTTTTTTTTTCTCCCCCCAAACAACGTCTTCTTCAGGTGTCTTTGCAGCCTTTTCCATGATGTTCACACTGGGAATGCCAAGCTAGCTTCTTCTTATAGCTGACCCATAGCTGTTGTTGTGTGCTGTGGTGTTGTAAAGCAGTATGTATAAGTCAGTGTATCATCAAACTGATTTTGAAGCTGCTATTTTGAGGTACTATTCTTACATTATGTCCCTTTAAAATAAAATAAAGCTTTTGTTTACAACCATAAGAAAACAATGAAATAAGACTATTACTGCAATACCTGCAGAGTGGAAATATGGCAAGCATAATGATCATGACCAAACAAAATTAAATGACATAATTAAAGGCAGGCATTTTTATTTGTTTATTTCCGGAAATCATTAGAACCTCTCTGAAGGCCTGGAAGTCTCTAAGGATTCCTCACTGGTTGTTTGTAGCCAACATACACCATCTGTGAACAGAAAGCTAACAGATGATGCATTTTGGTTTCAGATTTTAAATAGCGCTGTATTATAAGCATATCCAGATACCTTGTAATGAATGATTACTCATGTGTGCCTTCATGCATATTAAAATGGCTCTAAAAGGGGCCTATGGGCATTTTAGGCTGCCCTAATCAAAACTGGATGTGCCTGCGTGCATGTTTGTCCGAGAGACTAAACAGCTAATATATCCAGTGTGGAGTCAAGCGGGGAGGAATGCTCATGAAATGCACAGTGCAGCAGTTTTAAGGTGCTTTAGGAGGTATGTTTACAAACCTTCCCCGTTAACATCAGGGTTTGTAAACCCCAAGCTGTTTTTTGATTGGCTTCATGATCGGGTGCGTGTGGCTGGAAGTGAGCTAGTTTCTGTCTGCTTATGTATTTTGTGAGACCTTTGGACCTTGGGCTTTCCAGGCTGTCCTGTAGAATCTTCAGCAGTTTTGTTATTAGGAGAATTGCAGGATGCCTGGGAGTTCCAACTGTTATCAGTTCTTCCTGTCCATAGATAACGTATTCTGAATAGTATGAAAAGCTGAGCTCCCTGATACGAAGTCGGCTCTTCTTATCCCACGCTTCGCTCCAGCACACCCACCGTAACAGCCTTGAGATTAAAGAGTGATGGAATGTGACTTGCACCCTGGAATGGGCTGATTTCCTATCAACAGTGCACACGAAGGCCGTCTCCCAAGGTCACCGGTTCCCCACTTTTTTTAAGTTGGAACCAAAGCTGTAAACAAATACTACAAACTTGGGTAAACCTATTGGATTTCTGTAAGAAATGGAGGAATACTCGAGCATTTTGCTACCACATTTCTTTGCGGTGTATGTAGTCAGTTACCGCATACAGTAATGCTGCTCATAAATGCAAAGCAGATTCAAAGAGGGACAAGTTCATGCAACCTACCTGCATTCATGTGGATCATGCTGGAAGGTTCCAGACAGCTCCTGCTGTTCTAAAACATTGATTTGCATGCCTAGCCATTTTGATCTGGTTTACAGATTTTTTAATCATAAAAGTAACAGACATAAATGTGGGTTTATTGTACATGCTTAAATATGACTATATTACCATTAATTTGATTTGTTACACAATGTTTAAAGTGTCTGACATAGTAATACCTGTGGTATTAGAGCTGTGGCTTCAGTTTGTTTGTACAAAAACTACATGTAATTGACCAAAGATGATATACGGTCATATATGTACTAGGGGTTGCACAGATCAGCTGATTACTGGTCACCAACTAGTCGTTGATTACCTGATTAGGACACTAATCAGTCTACCAGCAGTAGCAAAAATCCCAGTCTACAGGAAATTTGCATTAATGCATCTTGGTATAAAGACCACTTTAAAGCACTAGTGATCATGTCTCTCAGAGTTGGCCCTTTATTTTGAGCCAATAATGTTAAAACATGCTCAAAAGAATAAACAAAATACCCACATTCATTTCTGCCAGTGTCTCTGTGGGGTTTCTAGTAGTACATTCACACCCAGCAAAAGGAGGTGCCCATTGGCCTGTTTTGACTATTCTACATCAAGCTTATAACGGACATGAACTTACATTTGACTTTGTAGCAGTTTCAAAATGACTCTTTCAGAGTTTTGACACAGATCTGCTGCTGTTTTCCATTTCTAAATCCGAAATCTGTTTAGACTACGGCTAAACAGTAGACACTGGTGCATCTAGGATTTACAGTAGCCCTAGAGTGACGTCTTTTCATGAAGTTGGCTTCGCCAACTGGCACTGGGATTCTTAGGTCACTTCCGAAGTATGTTAGTAGTGTATCTGACAAATTAGGCCCTGAAATCCTAACCAATTGGAGAGTTAGCATCTACCCAGATTCCACAGAAGAAAACTTCTTTGTTGGAAAAAGTTTCTACCCAAAAGCATTACTGCAATGTTTGCAGAGTTTGAATTAGATTAGTTTATTATCATTGATTGTATATACAGTATATACAATAACTGCGCTGATATGAATAGTGCAAGAATAGGATACAACAACCATATTACATTCAATAAAAATGTTCAAATGTAAAAATGACTAGTTCGAATCGTATTTTGAGCCATCAGGATTTCTGTTTTAGGTTCTGAAAAACACATTCATATTTTTCCATGGTAATCTTACCATACAATACAGATGCAGCAGATAGAAATTATGTTGAAAAATATTAAAGTACTCTTAACTATTATCTCTTCTTTAATAACACACTTATTCTGAATGCAATGCTTACAGCCAGGCAGTCGAGGCAGACAAGACACAGACCAGCTATGACATGAATGTTTATCTGAAAAGGTGTCAGGACGGCAGGGTGAAGCACAAGCCAGGCAATCATGATCACACACTCTCTCCCTGTGAGAGCCATGAGGAGAGACGCTGGCACGCTTTGGGAAGCATTCTGTTCCTGGAGTCATAAGGTGAGGACAGCTGCCAAGGTCAGGTTCTAAAGGATTAGACCTGCAGATAAAGCAGATTCTTCCCATATTGGACGCGCAGGGCACTCATCTTACAGACTGCACTAAGAGTTCTTGGATAGTAGAGCAAATATTAAAGCTTACTTAGTTGAAGGCTGATTGATTAATTATCTTTATTTTTAGAGAACTTTCCATAATGGTGGCAACCTAAAGTGCTTTAAAGATGGATCATAGAAAACTTGCTCACTCTCACTTCATCTACACCTCTTAGGCAGGAAACACTGTGGATAGGTGGTCAAACCATCACAGAGCAGTCGCATGGATACCTGTATATATTGGGACCATGGGAGGAAACCCACACAGACCCAGGGAAATTACACACACAGGAAGAAACCTGGTTGCCCAACCGGTGGTATGGAAGCTAGGACCTTCTTGCTAGAAACTAGAAAAAAAGTATTTAAAGAAGATGAACTATTAAACCGAACATTTTCTTGCTACTGAAGCATCAGTCCATGGTGCAATGGGTAGCGCTGTTGCCTTACAGCAAGTAGGGCCTGTGTTCAAATCACTGGCCGGGCTGTCTGGAGAACTTTCTGTGTGGATTCTGCATATTTTCCCTGGGTCTGTGTGGGTTTCCTCCAGGTGCTACACTGAAGATGCTAAATTTCCCCAAAAGTTGTGTGTGTGAATGTGTATGTCTGTGCGTAACCAGCCCAGGTTATGTATCGCACACTGTCTAGACAGTTTTTAAATATTGTCTTCAAAAATTGGCTTATCTTAACTGCATCCATTAAGATACCACTAAACTCTTATTTGATCATTTTCCAGTTACAAATAAAATATTTTTTTTAAATTACGTTAATCAACTCTGCTTGTAACAAATGGATGAAAATGTTTCTCTGCATCAATCTGAGCTAAAAAAAAAAGGCAGAACTCTAGTTATGTTTCTCAAATAAAAACAAACTACTTTTGCATTTGCATACAGGACAAAACAGAGCAGGATAAAAAGATCACACCCTGGTTTTCCTCTTCAAGTTTGGCATATGTAGCTAAAGAGCTGAACTTCTCATACAGCAGCCTTCTCAGGGTTTTAATCCCAAGAACCAATAGTTATTTCCTTGATTTACTTGTGGAACATTTTGTGGCATCCATTGAGAAACATCTGACACACCCCTGGTAAGCCTGTCAGCAGAGTCTTGATTATCAGGAGGAATGGAAATGTATAACTGCATGCTATGAAAACTGATATCATGTTTCCTAATTACATCACCTTAAGGTACAAAGAGAAAAGCAACGACCCTAAAACTGAACCTTATGGGACTCCGCAGCAATGATTAGTTTGTTTCATGCTTTAATTTCTTTGCTTTGCGTCTGATGTATGCTCAGGATCATATTCAGTTACAGATTAGTCCATTCAAAATATAGCTGAGCAGGCAGTCTGGAAACTTAGAGGAGTAGTTCAGCAAGACAAATGTCCCATTACAACAAATGTAGACTTTGATGTCTGAAGTCTGCTTCATTAGTAACTGGAGCTACAGAACTAGGACATAGTTTTTAAGTGATTCCCTCTTTTTATACAGTAGATGGGTCATTCTACCACTGCAGTGGGAAACGGAGTATTATGCTGAATGCAGTTCCATTATAAAATGTCTGTTAGTTTTTACATAATTAAAGATGTTCAATACAACAGACAAACACCAATATAAAATATTACAATATAATAACCAGAATAGCAATATACAAATATGTGACATCAATTTAAATTAAACACTACTGCTAACACAATTACTGTAACCTATATTTAAAATCTAAAATAAAACTCTAAAATCTATTTATCTACATTTTACATTTCTGTAACACAAATTTGGGACACAATTTCTATTAAAAATAGGATTATACTATTTCAAAGTTGGACAGACGTTTTAGTGCTTTTGTGCTATGTAAACTAAAAAATGGCTTTCGTAACTCCTGCTTTGGTGTCTGTAAAACCAGCAGTGAGCCATGCAAAACACCACTAAAATTCATTTTTAAAATCCTCATAAAGAAGAAATATCTCATATTTTTGTTAGTTTATTTGGGAACAGCACAAAGAATACATCGACAACTTTCTGTGGTGTATTCTTTCCATGGCTTCAAATTTGTGGGACACTATGTACCACCACAATGACAGAATGTCCCAGACAACAATCCATCATTCAGAGTCTTAAAACACATAAGCAAGTAGACTTGAGATTACTTTAAGTCCACAAAATGTTCAACATTTTTGAATATTTTAGTCTTTGAGATGTAAACAAACCACTATGGCTCCAACTGGTCCCAAAAGTTTATCTAATGCTCCTGTCCTGACTGGCATTTCTCCAGCACCCAGTAAAGAGCGTGTCCAGTACTCACTACTGTCAGCTCCTCATCAGCATGCAGCAATAAAGCAGGTCACTGCAGGCCTTTGAAGCTCTCTGCTAATGAGGGCTGTATTTCAATCACCTGGAGGCAGAATACAGCCCCCCCCCCCCTTTATCCCACCCCACTACTATCACACTTCTGAAGATGTATGGGCAGACATCACATTCCTTTCCACGGGAAACTAGACCCATTCAGTAGTCGTTAGCTTCTTTAGGTTCTCCCACTGTTTAGGAAATGATTCATGTACACTGTTTCTTACTGAACATTTTCTCACAATGACATACATCTGTCACCACTGTTCACATTATATGCCCTGTATCATGGAAAAATACATTTTCCTCATTTTTTTTTTTTACAATGGAGTTTGAAGTGATATGTAAACAGTGTTTAGACACGCCTCACTAATATGTCTCATTTTCCAGGAAGTTTGACCGTACCTCTGCATTTCCAGGTACTCCAGGACATGCGGAAATCCCTGATTGTTTTAAAGACATATCTTAAAGCGCTACTGTAGTTTGAACAATGACAGATGGCATCCGCATGCCGCTACAGAATCATGTTCATAGTTTTGATTGTATGTAATAATTGTCATCTGGGCGGATTTATGACTTGGGGTTTACCTCATCCGTGTGGACCGATGTTGATGAAAATCAGATTAGCCCGAGGTATGTTCATCGAGGATACCACAAGATGTGGTACACTTGTTACAGAAAATGTCTCTGCATGCTGGAACAGGTCAGAGGAGGCCCCTGGGGTACCTGAGCAATCACACACTGGAGAAATGCTTAAAGAGCTTTGTTATTGTCAAGGCCGTCCAGAGGGGAGACATAACAATGCTCGGTGTGCAGCTGACGGTGAATGGTGGCCGATACAAGCTATTTTAAGACCCGTTTCCATGGTCATAGATCAGGCCTGTCCAAGCACTTGTAATAACAGCTGCCAAAACTGCACAGTGGCTGTTCATTCTTGGGGTGTTTGTGGTCAGTTGCACAACTTGACAGCTAAATCTAAATGGAAATATACCAGCTCGGTGATGCACTAATGCCTACACATGATTACTAGAGGCTGGTTAATATTAGTACCTCTGCTTTTCTCTGGCTTATGCCTAGCCTTGCCGCCTAATTAACCCTTTGTGAAGGCTATTGCATCGCTCTGTGCCTCTTAATTCCCTGTTTATTAGCACGACTGGCCAAGTTCAGCTGATGATTGAGCCAGACATCGGCCTTGTTTTAGGATGAAGACCCTGACAATATAACTCAGCGAGCCTCCAGATCTCAAGTCTTTGTCGTTCAGTTGGAGCCGAGACCAAGGATTTTATGTGACTTGCCTTATCCCAAGTTTTAACTTGTTGGCAATTACTGCTACTAACCCCTTTAAGTCAGACATATTGTTTAATCATACATCTTAAGGCCTATTATCTAGTGGCCATTGTCAATTACTACATAACTACCTACAAACCTTTTAAAGGACCCATGTAGTTAAATATATCTAGATATTTTTCAAATTGCACCATAAAATGCACCATTCTCTCCCTGTCCCTGCATTCCACTTTTTGAATTAGCTGTTTCTGTGGCACAAAACCAACATATGTACAAATATTCACTCATTCTTAGAAATAAAGAGAGAAAGTGAGAGAGAGCGGGGTCATGTAAAAATTCATTTTAATTCATTTTGGTGACAAAAATCACTCAGACGGCCCAGGTGCACCTTGCTGCAAAGAAAAAAGAAATGTTGAGAAAAATGTAGGATATGTGCTTTGGAGCAGCTGATGGGCTCTTTGATTTTAAAGTCAACTTTGTCAAATTCATGCTCCAAACAATAAGTAGCAACATATTACCAGAAAGTTGTGCTGTTGAACTCTATCATAAGAAACAAGGAAATGCTCAGTCCCTCCACCTCAACCCATTGGTCTCATTAACAGCTGTTTGCTTACCAGTTAAGACCACATTGAATTGTTAAAGGGAAACTCCACTGAATTAATTAAATGTAGATGTGTACACAAAGTCAGTGAGGGTGGTTTGAAGATGTTCCCTTTCAGAAACTGTGTAAGATTGTCAGGGGACGTATCTTACACCCCAGGACAGGCAGGCGCTAGCTGCTTGGTTATCATGCTAACTTCAGTAAATATCTCTGCAACACAATACACATATTTGGTCAAAATGGAAATTCTATCCGTTCTATTGATAATTATAGTTTGTTTGGGAAATTAAATTAAGAAAAAAAAAATTCTTATATTTACATATTGTTCCTTTAATGGACTAATTTAGTATAACAACAATTAATAATACACTTCTTAAGTGATATTGTACCATCTACACTGTAGAAGCAGCATGAGAGCTTCCCTTCAGTTGCCCATCTATCTATTAAACTTCCATAAGTGTTAATTCCAGTCCAGGACCTGCCATCCTAGTGCATACCACTGCAGGGACCTGATTCCAGAAAAGAACGCTCCCCCAGAAACAGGCTTCCTCTGTACATTCTCGCCTCTCTGATCTCTGCTGTGCTGCAGGCGTCTTCACTTTAAATTCCTGGGAACACTAAGGTGTGCAGTCCAAACCTGATGTAATTCCAGCCTCAGATGTATGGAAATAAAAGGCTGAAGGTAAGTTCCACTCATCACTGGGCAGGACTGAGCTCAGGGGTGCGTGTCGCAAAGGGCTGGGGGTGAGGGGGGGTTGTATGGCTGCAGGAGGGCATGCCTTTAGGGTCATTTTGCCAGCAGGGGACGTATCTTACACCTTATTTACTTACTTAATATCTTCACAATTGCATGTGTATGTACGCAGGGGGCATGTGAGTCAACAGGGACTGTGTCCTCAAGGTTATGGGCCGTGTCTTCATGATTGTGCCTCTGCAAAGGGGGTGTCTTAAAGGCGCCTACCGGGGGTATATACTTAAAATGGTGTGTATTATATAGCCGCTTTTTTTGTTTTTTATATTTATAGGAGATGTGGAATCAAGGAGTGTCTTCATGTCTGTATGTCTTCAAGGGGCCATTGCTTCAGAGTCATGTGTCAGTAGTGGGGTGCATCCTACACCTTGGGTCTACACAGAGAGTTTGTTGTTCTATTGTACACGAATGCATGCGTTGTACCTGGGCATGTGAGCCAATAGAGTTGTCTTCAGACATATGACAAACAGGTCCTCATGGTTTTGTCATGCAGGGTGTTCTTAAAGTTTACAACAACGATATTTGTGGCATATGGTGCACACAGGGTTATATGTCTCACGGAGAGTGTCCTAATGCATGTGGTTACCTGGGCATGTAGCGCTATGGGCTGACATTCATTGATTATATTGTTTACAGAAGGCAGTGGTCTTCAGGGTGACATGTCCTTCTTATTTTATAGTCAGCCAATATGGGACATGTCTTGGGGGTTGTACATGGAAAGGAGGTGTCACTGGATGAAACATCCGCAGAGTGTGTGTCCTCAAGGATATGGGTTGACTGTAAGTGTGCCCTCAGGGGGCGTGTCTAAGAGGTTACGCATCTAAAGGGGACCAATATTGACAGGCATATGTCTTATATGGGCGTGACTTGAGGGAGACATGTCTCATACTGGGTGTACAGAGGTCTGCAGAGATATGTATAAGTTGTGCATACATACGTGGAGGGCGTGTCTTCATGGTTGTGAACCAACAAGGGCCGTGTCTTAAAGGCTGTACTTGCATTGAAGTTGTTTATCAGGTTCAGAAAGTGTGCCTTAGAGTGTATGCATCCACAGGGCGCATATATATTCAGATGTATGTCTTAAATGGGCGTGTCTTCAGGGTTCTGCGTCTACAAGGGGCGTGTTTTTATGGTTATTTGTCTGCAAGGGGCGCGTGTACAGAGTAATACGTTTGGAGGGGTTGTGTCTTTATGCTGTTTGTCTGCACCAGGCGTGTCTTCAGGGTTGTATGTCTTCAGGGGGCGTGTCTTCAGGGTTAGTTGCTGTACGGGGGGGCGTGTCCTCATAGTTGCAGAGGCACCACTACAGAAGAGAAGCGCTGAGGCTCAGCTGCAGGTGGGCTGCTATCCAGGCTACAAATCTCAGGTCTGTGTGAACTGAAGCATAACTTAGTTTAACCTCTAGCTTTAGGCACGCCTTGATTTCCTTTCAGGCGTTCGCAAGGCTCTGCTGTAACTTAATTATCCTTTGGCGTATTAGAGAGCTGAAGATTTCTTTGTACTCTCTTTATTCACCTGGTAAACAGTGGAACAGACTCTTTATGATATAATAGTAAGCTGCTTTGGTTATTACATGTATCAACGCATTCTATGTGTTATCCTTGTTATTAAAACCAGACCAGTTTATTGTTATTAATTTCTGGTTCACTTCTCAGGTGACCCGTGCTATACCGAAGGAACCAGTCTGGAGGTTTGCGGGACTAAAGAAAGTGAAGCTCACGTGATCGTGGCGAGCCAGAAAGACCAGGTGGACGAAACGTGCCGCGTTTGAACCAAATACGCCGCCGCTGCCCAGGAAATGGAATAAATCACCTGTTTTCCAGCAGCGTTGATGGTCATATGGAGTCAAATCGTCTGTTTTCGCTCCAGGTGCTCCTGAAAAACTTCTCCTCGTGGAGAGCTTCCTAAGGATGATATTGCGTCCTCTGCTTCTGCTGTGAGAGCCTTTGGCAAGCCAACTCTCTCTCTCTCTCTCTCTCTCTCTCTCTCTCTCTCTCTCTCTCTCTCTCTCTCTCTCTCTCTCTCTCTCTCTCTCTCTCTCTCTCTCTCTCTCTCTCTCTCTCTCTCTCTCTCTCTCTCTCTCCCTCTCTCCCCTGGAGGATTTCCCCCGTGTGAGAAGAGCTAGGACTTTGGATTGCAGCTGGTTGATAACCAAAGAGCAAAAGCTATCAAGTGAGCATGGGTGCAATCAAGCCCACTGGCCGTTTGGAAGTAAAGACCCTTGGGATCCCATCGTTCCCAGGCTGTATTTTAGCAGCTGATTCCTAAAGCTGGATGTCTGAAAGTTTTTCTGTCCCTGTAGCTGCGCTTGACCAGGAGCTAGGATGCCAAAATCATACAGCAGGTAGGTGTTTCTACAAAGCCTTTCTTTGGATTGGGTTTTTGAGGACATGGTGTGAATGGTACTGGAGTAAATGTTCTTCAGTCAAGATGCCAAATGGATCTGCTTTTCAGAACTGACACATGTGCGGTCTGGTGTGAGAATAAATTCATGGACCCTCCAGTTAAGGTCACCAAGGGTGTTAAATCTTAGCATTTCATTGAGTTTCTTCCTTCTTCCATGCATTTCTATGGAGGTTCATGAGATGAAGTTAATGATGAAACTATGGCTCGTCACTAACATGTCTCTGTAACATCTTTAGTGCTCTGTATGTTATGTGTGATCTTGCTATAATGAACAGAAGTTTAGAGAGACCATGAGGTAGTTTTATGGACTGTTATCTTGACATAATGACTTAACTGTCTTATGCTCTCAAGACAATAAATGTTTTTTTTTTTTCAAAGTCACAATTATTTAAACAAAATAAATTGTCAAAAAATCTTGAGATCACAAGTAAAGTAAGTTGTGAACTTGAGGAAGGAACTATAGTTCTTTTGAGATCACAGGACAAATGAGTTGTGATCTTAGGATTACAACTTTCATTATCTTGAGACCGCAGAATACTATGTTGTGCTCTCAAAAACAGCTTTCATTATCTTGAGATTGCAAGGCAATTGAGTTGTAGTCTTGACAAAATAACTTTAGTTATCTTGAGATCACAGGAAAATAAAATTGTGTTCTTAAGATAACAACATTCATTATCTTAAGACCACAAGAAACATAAACTGTGTTCTCAAAAAAGCAACTTTCATTAAGTGTATTATATGTAAATTATATAAAGTATATATTTAACAATATATATATATATATATATATATATATATATATATATATATATATATATACAGATGCTTCAAGATATCAAGGTCTTTCAAGGATAAAACGTTTGTTCAGAGCCAGACTCACTTTATTTTGATAAATATGTTACTATATTGTAATAAATGTCAGCTGAGGTGAGTTTGTGTAGTTGTTTATGTGAATGTTGGAGTTTCTACAATAGGAGAACATAAAGTCAGTGACAATTTAAAACCTTTTTTGGAAGGACACAGCTGTAACCTGCTGGTCTTAAGATTGTAAGAAAGGGCAATAGGGTGTCAACAGACACGTTAAGGGCCTTCTCCTGGTTCAATAATTTAAGGAGAGGAAGCCAATGATAGAAGAGTAAACACTGCAGCCTTCTCCCAGCAAGAATCCATGAATCCATTTCGAGAGCACAACTTAGTACAGCAACAAACAAAGGAAATGATATAAGCAGAAGCAGAGGTAGCATTGGCTCTGCTTTCCACCACTGGAGATGCTCTTGGTGAGTAAAGTGATGAAGTTTGGTGCTGGACTTGCAGCATTTCTTCTAGATTGGTAAGATGAAGAAGTGAAGAAGGAGGAGTAGGGACTGTGCTTTCCTTGTTTCTTATGATAGGGGTAGACACCATGACTCTCTGGTGATATGTTGCCCCATATTGTTTGAATTTTGACAGGTTACTTTTAAGGATTTTGTGTAGTCCTCTGTTAAGTGTGTTTTTTGATAGATATTATATGCTGGTTTTCTCCTGCTGAATTGTTAGAGAGGGAGACCAGTTGGAAAGAGGCTGATGTATATAAAGGGAGCATGTATTTACACTTAAAATCCAAAGACAAATTGCTGTTGCTCAAAATCTGAAGAGACCTAACATGGCTATTAACCAGTGAGTTTAAACCTATGTTACTCTTCTAAATCCACCTGTAAGTGGATGTTTGTAAATGCTTATGCAGGTTTCACGACTGGAGGAAGTAATATTTTGCATACATGTGTGTTACACCTGCGAGAGTGTGTAGTCTATTTCAGTGTATTCTGTGCAGTTGTCTTTGTCTGAGCACACACAGCAGGGGTCACATACTCACCTGCTCGCTGTTCATTCAAACAATGCACTGTTACTTACCTAAATGAACCCAGCTTATGACCTTGTCATAGCCTTTTAACAGCGGGCCTCTTGACCCCAGGAGGCCTTTAACCTCAATTCAGATATGTAGGACAGTTCTCTGCATGTTGTGGTGTTGTGGTTTTTGTCTCAGACACCAGACGTTTTGGGTTCCTCATACAAACTCCAGGAGAAGCCGATATGCAGCTGGGCATGTTAAAGCCGTAAAGTTCACACAGCTTCATGAAATGGCGAAAGGTTAGTGTTGCAGTAGTTGATGAAGACATTTTCATGATGCCAAATATGTATGAGCATATTTAGTTTTTCTCAAGGGTGATAAAAAGAGAAACTGGACTTTAATTAAAGTAATTAAGGTTGAGGTATGGAGCCAAAAGTATATAATTTAAAGTTAAAGTGTTAATATTTAAACATTCTATGCCATGTAAAAGTGTATTTTTAAGCAAATACAACTGAAGGTTTCTTTATTTGGTGGTGCAACTAAATTTGTGTAGTGCACAGGTGCCAGTCAGCCCCAATATGAACATAGTTCATTCAGTTATATGATACGGTTACTGACCTAGAAGTTGGCACTGTGCCAGTCAGCCTTGTTCCCCGCTACTTTCAATGCACATGTAAAGAGTGAAAAGGGCTTTTTCTCCTGGGTATTAAATTTCAATTGTACTTTCAATTTTGTAAAGTACAAATCTATCAAAATAGTTATTGAAACTCAGTTACATATGTGTTGTCCACCCATCCTTTCTGGGACTCTGTCTTAGAACTGACTGAAAAGAGGAAGCTGATATTTATTTATTTATTTTGCTGCCTGTTTGCTGGTGTAGTTGTTAATAGATTGATCTAAATTATGGCTGCCTACATTTGGCCCATAAGGTTGTTTGCTTTGGCCCCTATTCCCTCAAACATGTTATATATTGTGGATAACTCCCATGCAGTTCAAATATTCTCACACAGTTCCTGCAGATTTTGCAGTAGGGGTGGAGGTGGAATGACACCAGCCCTTCTGGACTTCTGGACAAATTGTTCATCTTGGCTCTGATCATGGTACCTTCATGCACAGATTCGTTGGTCATCTCCACCAAGACGAAAACGGGACTCGTCACTGAGGATGACCATTCTGAGTCACTCCATGATAGCATTGCTGTGTTGGGTGACGTTGACATGGTGTTAAGAGCAGTTGTTGTCATGCAGCCATCTACCAATAGTGCTGGCACTAGCAGGATGACTCATGGAGAGCATCACTGCTCACTGAATTTTCACAGTTGTGGCTGTTGGGTCAGTCAGGTACAGACATAAAGCCCATCCCTGCTTATATCACATGCACAGCCGACCGCGAAACTTCATTCACTTGTCTTACAATGTCAAACAATGTCATGTTTCATTTCTGTTAGCTGAGGGGTGCAAGTATTTTTTGACGCTGAGTGTAATGTGCTATATATAGAGGATGGATGGAACTATGCTCAATTTGACAAAAACCCACAAACTCATTGAACCAGGGGTCTTCAGACAGCTATATCATCACCCCTGCAAGTGAGTACAGTGTGATGCTTTTTCTGTGTGGAGTGACAGGCGGAAATTCCCCCACACTGATTTTATACGCTGTGGATGAAATGAAGCGCGAGCCCTGCTCCTCGGAGGACCGCCTGATCACTGGAGTGTGGGGGAGATACATATCGCTTAATTGGGTGGCTGCCGCTCTGGTGCACAGCCAAAATCAACCTATTTTGGAAGAGAAGCGTTTGAACCTTCTAAAGATAAGAACAAGATGTGAGAAATAAGCATGCTTCCTGACAGAGGCTAAGCTTTGGTCAACCTTCCGAGACTGGGAAAAGGAAAGGGTTTTTTATCCTGTAGCTTGTGTTACTAAAGTTACAGAGGATATACAGTAATGACACATCATTGCCAGGAACAAAGTGAGGGTATTTCCCAAACTGTAAAGAGTTATTGCGAAACTGCTAATTCAGTGAGTCATGTGTTGTGCTCCTTTCTCAGTGCTTTGAAGCTTTCTGCACAGGCCAGGCTGGTGTACATTCACTAGTCTGTCACACGGACAAGCACATGTAAACTGAGTGGCTTTCAGAATGGACAACAAAAAGTCGATTTTACACAGAGTAGCCAGTTTATTGGAAACACCCTCTTTAACTACATTCTCTGGCCATTTTATCAGAAACACCTACCATAGTGGTGCACTTACTAGTAATATCTGACTGCAGAATGTATCCACTAATCTCTTAAATCTAGGTAAATTATTATTATTATTACTGCAGTGGATTGGTGGCTTGTCCAGTATGTTTCCTGCCTCCTGCCCATTCAATGCTGGGATAGGCTTTGTGAGTGGTGAGAGTTATTAGATGATGTCATTGTATCATTGTGATTAAAATTCAAATTTGGGTGATTTATTTGCATTGAACTTTCTGTTACACTGTAGTTGTGGTAATGCATTGAACACTGAGATATGTTGTTCTCTCTCTCGAGCTGTTGCAACACTGGCAAAGGACGAGTAAACATGCGTTTGTTCATGCTCATGGCATCCCTTTGTCTCTTTCTGATTATTTAATGTATATCCAGTATTAGCCAAAGTACTGCCTATACAACACATGTGAAATATAACTTTCTAGAGAAACTACTACACAGTGAGTTTTTATATGTAACGTTGTTGTTTTGCCTCATAGCACCCTACATGCACATTTAGATTTCACAAGTGACCAGGTCACCTGCTAACTTTCTATGAGGGAGCTTTTAAAGCCATTCAACTCTTTGAACATCTGTTTCCATTCACACCACCAGTTATTTAGGCTTGCACACAGCACTACATATTAAATCTCTTTGAATGACTTTATTTACATACACAATTACTTAACATTTTCAGACATGTTCTACACAGGTGGCATTGTCACACTGTTAACACTGTGGTTAGAACTCAAAAATATTGCCAGGCTGCTGTGGTGGTTCCCTTCTTATGGACAAGCTTGTTCATTTTACTGTACCAGAATGCAAATCTGGCATAAGGGTGTCAAGCACAGAAGTGCTGTGAGGATTTTCTAGGTGGGTCTATGATGTGAGGGGGCTTAGCAACAGGCCTGTGAACCTCTGCACATGCATGGTAGGCATTTTTAATAAAATAGCCAATAGGAGTATTTTAATTTTTACAGCAGTGGTAATAGGAACCAGATGGTACCAGATGTTATCCCCTGGTTATACTGCTAGATTCACGAAACAATTATTTTCATTCTAAATAATCTGTATTTCATTCTAAATAATCTGTATTTCATTCTAAATAATCTGTATTTTTGGGAGAATGTGCTCATGGTGGAGAGCTGGGTGGTAAATATTCCTCAAAAAAAAATTTTTACTTTTAAATCTATATTTTAATTAATTACTTCCACTATTTTACCATTGTTGTTTATAGAAATACACACTTGTTCTTTTAAATAGCAAAATAATGACAACAATAATAATAATGCAGTTATTATAATTCATTGTAGACCCCTGGTTCCTGTCACAGCAACTTTGCCCTGGATTCCCTGAACAACCTTTTCTATGCATATTTGTAGTCAGGCTACATATACTGCTAACTGTGTTTAACATAGACTCATCGGCTTGTGTTGACGGGATGCGTTACTCCTCAATATACTGTATTTTACCAGAGGTGGGTCGTGCGACAAAAATCTAATACTCAGAGGATTTATTTTTCAGACAGCTGATCAGTTGAAACAAATAAATATGAACCAGCTTTTTTTTGCTCTCCTTTTAATGAAACATGAAGTAGGTCATTATATTATAGAGTGATGGGGCTGTAAGTACCTGCGGAGCGACGGGATTCATAGATTGAGCAGAGGTGATACTGTACAGTGAATGTCGCATTCAGAGTGTAAAAAAACACAGGAGATGGCAAAAAGGAGTGATTGCATTTGGGTGTTACATTGGCCATAGTGTGAGTGAGTAAGTAGCTGAATTTGCAGGTGTATGGAAGTATATGTTTATATTACCCAGTCTACATATCAGTCTATCAGTCTGGGGAGCAGTTCCCCAGTCACATTACGATTATCATGAAAGCTCCTGCAGATACTGATAAAAATTCTATTTACCATGCAGCACTAACCCCCTCTATACAGAAATCCGAGTTGTTCAGTGTCTCATTCATGAATCTTCATTATCAGAATCACTTTGTTTAACTTTTGAAATGTGCAGAAAATCTGGACGACTTGAATCAAATTCCTATTTAATTTCTCTGTCTAACAGCCTTTTGCTGGTGGGGTGTGGGGCTTGTGGGTAATGTGTGGGTGGCTGTCATTGACTTACACTGTTTGTTTTATCTGTCTCTAGGAAACTGTCTCTGTGCCAGTCGCTCACCCTCGTTACCCTGTTGGTGTCCCCGATTTGCCTGTCCTCTCAGCACGTAAGACAACACCTGTCCCCTTTTCTCTCTCCCCGACTCTCCTCATTAAGAAAGCCTATCAGCTTTGCTACGGCTGAATGGCACAGTTTGATACTGACCAACAACTCTGCACCATGTCAGCCCAGTTTGTCCTGAATGTTACCCTGAGTTGCTTTTAGTCTATATTACATCTAAAGCCTCGCCTCACTAATTATGCATAGGACAAAAAAGGAAAAGCTGTATAGAAATGCTTAAATCCTCATCTGGCCTATTTTATAATGAAATGTGAAAGTTGATCTGACTGGATTGTTTGCATAGTGCTGAGCGTGGTAATAGAATATTCTGATTGGCATGTTTCCTTGTCACAGCTCACCTTAACTGTAGTATTGTATCTCAGCAGTGCTTTATTGCCATCTTTCAGCACTGTTTGTGGAGCTGTCAAGGACAGGGTTCGTCTAGGGAGAAAACTCCTTCCTTGGTTGTTAATCTAACCTCTCAGACTTAAAAAGAGAAAGGCTGTTCCTCACCTGCCCAAAGCTTCAGTAGCAGCTATAGGAGGGGCTGTATGTGGAGGTTAGAATTTACTGCTCTCCGTTTATTGTCCTCTGGCCCCTAGTCATTTTCCTCTCTCTGCTCATAAAGCTAGATCACTGCCATTCCAAGCTTTTAGACTTTTAGACTTTTCTTTAACAAACAGTCACATTCTAGATATCATGCACACATCTCTCTTCACACTTGCCCTCTGTGAATCGTTTAGTGTATGACCAAAAGCATTTGCATAATTGGCCATCACACCTATATAAGCATGTTGGGCATCACATTCCTACACTATAAGCATTAACATGGAGTTACCACCCTTTGTGGCTGTCACTTCCCTCTACTGGGAAGGGGGTGTCTCTGGGAATTTGTGTGCTCAGGCACTAATGCTAGACGATGAGGCCTGGCTCACAGTCAGCGTTCCAGTTCATCTTAAAGGTTTTAAGTGGGGTTGAGGCCAGGGCTCTGTGCTGGACACTAAAGTTCCTCCACACCAAATTCCTCAAACCATGTTTGTATAGGCTTACTTGGTGTACATGTGCACAGTCATGCTGGAACAGGAAAAAAAATAGACTTAAAAATCAAATGGAACTACTTCTTAGATATAAGTATTATATATATAATATATATAGATATATATTATAAATATATATCTGTATCTTTAGCATGTTAAATATTAAAACCCTTTTCTGGAACAAATAAAGGGAACACAAAACCCCAAGAAAAAACATGGGTGTGGGGTGACCACCAGTGATACCATTATGGGAAGGAGATCAATCCAACCAGAACACGTATACACATTGTACCGGTAGGTTAGCTGCATTCTCCTGTCATCTACCGGACTCAGATTAATCCATCAGACTCTTAGTTAATGAGGTGTGATTCATCATTCCAGAAACATGTTTCTCTGGAAAGCACAAGTCCGGTGGCTGCATGCTTTACACCGCTCCAATCAACGCTTGGCATTATTCATATTATTCTTAAGCTTGTGTCTGGCTGCTCAGTCAGGCCATGAAGCTCCTGATGCACAAGTCTTGTACATGTGGCTTGTTGCGTCCAAAGGCAACTCTGTAGTGAGTGATACAATAGGCGATTTATGTGAGGATAGGTGCTTCCGCAAGTGTCTGGTAGCCGCCAAGTTTTGCATGGTCACTACGACGAAGAGGACGAGACTTACACGACCACTGGTTTTTCAGCCGAGAGACTGAAACTGTTGTTGCTTACCAACGAAACCTTCCATTTCGATGTGCAGCGAATAATCGTAGCTTATCGGAGTTGTGCAGGAATGACGGGGGAGCGATCTAGCAGGACAGGAATTTCATTAACTTTTTTCACAGAAGTGGCCTCCTACAACAGTACCACTTTTAAAGTCACTGAGTGAAGCTGGTCATCATACTGCTTAGTTAGCTGTGCTAACATTAAGAGCTTGCTAGAAGCTTATGTTGCCTATACTAGCTATTTGCTTTCTATCTCAACAACAACCAGAGAAAATGAAAGTTGTTACTCGCTATGAAACTTTAATTTTGGGATGATCTGTTTCACAGATAAATGTGAAAATGGTTCTGATATAAAACATTAAAGGTTTCAAATAATTACTAGGATTATAACTAACTTGTTTAACTATTAGTTGTATATAAATACATATACTTATGTCTATAGAACACAGAGGGCATGGTTTTAGGTGAGTACTGTATCAGTACAGTGCACCTTGTATGGTGTGTATGTATTGCAATAACTATAGGCACATAAATTTACCGCCCGGCCCTAAGGCGTGCCCTATTACGTGACACCTCATTCACGCCCAAATTCTTTTTCAACAGACATATTCCAATGTCAACACTTCTCCTGGTGCATTGTCTCTGGGAGAAAACTGACGTGAGAAAACCGATGAAGGTTAAAGGTCGATTTTATTAATCCCCCTGGCTCACCGGCCCCATGGTGGATTATTATCAACACTAATTTGAGTCTTTGGCACGGTAATGAGGCCACTCTTTAATAGAAAGCAGTCATAAATCTCTTTGTGTGGACTGGGGGATGGTAGAGCCAGTCAACACGTGCATCATTAAGCACTGAACCTACGTGATGCTTTCAGGTATCTAGCCTCCGTGCTTCTAGCCACTCATTATCAGGGAGTTGTTCTGCACAGATTAAGAGACTAGCTAAGGTCAAAGACCTTCAGAACTCAATCCATTTATCTTCCATTTCCCCTGAAGGAAAGCTATTTTAATGCTAAACTCCACCCAGCTTTGGCTGGTTATAGATGCATACAGCAGTGAGTACCTGGAGGAACCTGTGAGAATGTCTGCATAAAAGATAAGTCTGAGTGGGAAAGGTGAAGCACACCTTTAGGGCTAGAAGAGGCTTATGATGCAGTGTTTGTGTTTGTTTTGCTAAATCATTTGGTTTTGTTGCACTGTGTTTACATTCCTCACATGTTCCTGAATGTCCTTCAGATTAGATTTATGAGCTGCACCACGTTGGACGTTTTATTTTTAGCATGAAAACAACTGCTGGGGTGGGTTTAATTGACAGACGTAGCAGGGTGTGCACTCTTGGCTTTCACGCCCTCCTCGCTGTGAGGGAATGAGGGTGGCCCTCAGGGACCTGATGAAAGCTGTTGCCTCTCCTCGCTCTCTCGCTGCCTGTTTGTCTCGGATCAAAGCCAGCGACAGATCTAAGAACGGCGCAGTAATGTTATCCAGCAGGACGATTAGTCCCCCCTCTCTACAGCGCTGATAGCAATACTGCATGTCTAATAGAGGATGACAGGGAAACCTCTGTGTTAGCGAACTAATGTGACTTCCTCTGCTCAGCACTAAGGGGATACACAAGTGCTTCTACAAATGTCAGAGGCAGTCTAGCATTGCCAATGAGCAGGAAATGTTTGGGTTCCACCTGATATCAGGTATCCTGAACACTGATGTTTGTTAATACAGTGCATGTCTAGTTGAACCGCCATAGTGCCTTTCAAGCCAAAAAGGGTAATCAAGCTTTGGTTAAAGGCAAAATTTGCAATAAAGTTGCAGTGGCCTTTAGTCTAGTGGTAAGAGAGGCAAACCAGCAACCAGAAGGTCACGTCCCAGTACTGACTGTGCCCCTGGGCAAGGCACTTAAAGAGGAATTCCAACCTCTCTGCATAATCCATTCATTGAGATGCAAAGTCATTGAGAATGCTTTACCAGGGCTCACAAAGTGTACAACAAAAATGATGCAATTTTATTTAATATCCAGTAGGACGAGTGACATTGCATGTGGCTCATGAGTCTTTAAAAGTGGAGTGAGTTCAGGGGGATCTATTAGCAGAAAGGCAATATAGTGTGCAAAACTATGTTTTCATTAATATGTACATACTGAATTTATAATTATTGGCACTAAGACAGCTGTCTCTTTATACTCCGACTGTGTGCTTGTTGTTAATGACACACCAGTCACCCCGTCCACTACTGTGCGGAACCTTGGTGTTCTGTTTCACCCCTGCCTCAGTTTTGTTTCCCATATTACATCTCTGACAAAGTCTGCATTTTTTCATCTTCGTAATATTGCTAGACTCCGCCCACTGCTTAATTCGAAAGATGCTGAGACTCTGGTTCATACATTTATTTCATCTAGGTTAGATTACTGCAATGCTCTGTTCCATGGTCTACCCTCCAAAACCCTTTGCCTCTACATTATATTCAAAACTCCGCAGCCAGAGTCTTAGTCCGCACCAAGAAGTCCGCACACATCACTCCCATCCTTCTTCAGCTACACTGGCTACCAGTTACAGAGCGCATCCACTATAAGATCGTTCTCCTGACCTTTAAAGCCCTACACGGACTAGCACCCACCTATCTGTCAGCCCTCCTTCATCCTTACGTTCCATCACGTAAGCTAAGGTCTTCTGACTCTGGTCTCCTAGCTGTACCTAGGTCCAGGCTTTCTTCTATGGGTGGCAGGTCATTTAGTGTTGCTGCCCCCACACTCTGGAACTCCCTACCTTCATCTATACGCACTTCACCCTCTCTTTCCGTCTTCAAAATTCACTTAAAAACTTACCTTTTCTCTAAACATTTTCATCCTTCAAGATAATTTTTTTGTTTATTGGTTGGTTTATTTTTGTGTTTGTAAAGCGTCCTTGGGTTTTTTGAAAGGCGCTATAGAAGTGTAAACTATTATTATTATTTTATACTGCCCAGACGAAGCCCAGAACAGATAACTGGCTGTACAAACTCCTTTTTGCAGTTAAGCATCAGCCACTGATTGGAGCACATAGAGTCCTTGTAGAAATGTCCTACTGTTGTGAATATTTATCAGTAGCTTCATACAAGAAATCACAGGTAGGATATTTGATAGCTTATGCTAGTTAACCATTTTGTGCTTATAAGGAGTTCTAAGAATGCAGGAGGCATTCAGTAGATTGCAGGTGATGCTGTGCTGCTCTATTTTAAAATGCATGACTCTAAAATCTGTTTGGCTAAGCCACATGGCATGCTATTGTAAGATAACGAACATGTATATGAAAGCATACGTTAAATTCTGTAGACATGTGGCAAGTTTTAATAAACACTGTGTTATTCACAGAATAATCGGAGACTGTTATCAAGCCACTATTAATGAACACTGCTTAGTGTAAACAAAAAGTTAATAGCTTTTATTGTACTTTTTTATTAATAATACAGTTTCTTGTTTTATGATTTAAAAAAATTATACTTATTATGTGTTGTGTCATTGAAACAGGAAATTTCATTGGGGGAATTTTAAACTTGCATCAACTGTGTGTGTAATAAACCAATGAGCCATACAGAGGATCTGTTGTCCTTATGAAATAGGTGTTGGCTGTGATTATGCTAGATGTTGCATGTTTAATGTCTTATGCCCATTATCTCTTGTGCCTCTGTTTGACAGTCAGCCAGAAAGGCTCATGGGCTAGTTATTGGTCGTGCACCTCGTTTACCACGGCAGCTTTTTTATGAGAACGAGTGGACACCCTGGAGCAGCTGGTCTGAATGTTCCCGCTCCTGTGGAGGTGGGGCTTCCATCCGCAGACGCACCTGCATTGCCAGGTAGTTTTGAAGGAAGGGCAAACACATTGTGCCAGGCCCTCCTTACACACAGTGAAGAAATGTATGCATATAGCTTACCCCAAATGTGTGCATTATTTCTCTATAAATATATATTACATCAGCCAATTACTGCCAAAAGTCAAGATTGTCAAAATAATGTTAAAATTTTAACTACGCCAATAAAGGCCAGAAGTCAACATCACGGAACGTGTTAGACAAACGTCTAAGGCTGAAGTTTGGAGGTGTGGCTGCAGATTTTTTTGACAACTGAAAGTGAGTGTCCTGGAAAGAATGGAAGCTGTGATAAAGGTAAAGAGTGGACACACCTATATAGGGAAACATTGATATTACATTTAGAGTTATGTGTCCATTCTAAACAAGCAAATACAGCATGGTATGGTTTTCAGTGATGACTCATTCTGCACACCTGACCTGTGAGTTTTCACAGAGTTTACACAGTGCAATGAAAGTGTGCCTCATGCTGAGGTAGAAAATGCACATGGAGACTAGTCTAAGGACAAAGTTAGCCATATTTAATAGTCCTTATATACGCTGACCTTTTTCATGTGTTCCAGAAATCCAGTTGGAGGGCCATGTTCAGGCGAACCAAGACAATATAGAATCTGCAATACGGAGGTACAGAAAAACCTAAGCTCTACTGTCTGAACTTCAAACATAGAGATTCATTTGATAGTAGTTACTGAAGGGGTAACAATAATCTCTCTCTCTCTCTCTCTCTCTTTCTCTCTCTCTCTCTCTCTCTCTCTCTCTCTCTCTCTCTCTCTCTGTATATATATAGCACACTTAAGAAAAGAGAGTAACTGGAAAAGCATATTAAAATACAGTGGGGAAATGACTATAAGCCATTCCTCTGTATAAAATGGGTCAGATTACCAGATGAGTCTGTGTGTGGTAGAGAGTATCAGCAAGCCAGTCCTGTATTAATCATGCAGAGACTGTAGATAAAGCAGAGCTGTGGTAATGCCTGAGCAAGTACAGACAGGCTGTGCATATGCTTGTGTCCTGGCTTACATATAACTCGGTTTCTTCTCAGGAGTGTCTTCCTGGATCTACAGAGTTCAGAGAACTGCAATGCAAAGCTTTCGACGACAAGCCTCTGGTTGCTGGAAGCAGTTACAGGTGGACTACCTTCCATGGAGGTCAGTGAGTCATGACGTACATCTAGGTCTGAGATGTTTTCCCTGCAAGCTTTACCTAAAGCTGATGCATTTTACCATCTCTGTTTCTCTGCACGTCCTCCTGTCCCAGGCTCTGACCCCTGTGAACTCAGCTGCCTGGCCTTGGGCCATAATTTCTACTACAATTTTGGGCGAGTCCTGGATGGCACACCCTGCCAAACGCAGCCTGGGGCCATCTGTGTGAATGGCAAATGCCTGGTGAGTGACTAGGCAGCAAGAAACGCCAAAGCAGCGTGTTTTGCTTCACCTCTCTTCCCTCTCCTACTTCTTAACTCTCTCTGTGATTTGCTCTCCTTGTAATGGGGTGCAGGTGTTGAAGCGTTGGTCTGTTTGACGGTGAGTGTTAGCCAAAGGCCCAGGTTGCCATGTAAGACCGAGTTTAGCTTATCAGGCTTGACTTGGCCCTTCACATGCTATTAAATAACACGGCGCTGCAGAACTGCAGGACCTACAGCTGTAGAAAAGAAAAAGATCCCCCCCCATGTACCCCTCCCACTCCCTAAATTGCCCCACCACCTCCCATGTGGAGAACATTTCTCCCTCATACCTTTTACCCTTTTATGCTCAGACAGTTTTTCTCATTCCAAGCACCGCATGTTTGACATTTTCAGTTTTCAGGTTCTTCTATACTTAACTTTTCAAGGCTACACCAGATTTACCTCCAAATGTAAGCTTAGTTTTAATTGAAAAGGATTTAATAAATACGCTGTTTCTCACAATCCCCATTTTGTCACTGTCAGTTCCTCATGATGAACAAAATATTTTCATCATTTTCAGTTTCATCAGTTTCATCATGACAGCAACGGTTTCACGCATATATGCCCAGTAAAGTGCATTTATTGGCTATAAAGTCAGAAATGTCCCAAGCTATCCTTTGGAGGTCTTGATTGTATACATGTTTATTATTACAACACCCCCATCAACCTGTCCAAAAGAAATAGTAGAAAGAAAGAAATAGAGTTCAGCATCAAATCTCATTCCCAGCAGGGGAACGCAGCACCACTGGTAACTGTAGTTTTGCTTCTTTCGCTTCTATGGTTTGCCTGCTGAACGTGATTTCCTGCAGGGAGTGATCAAAGGTGGTCACTTGGCAAGGACTTCAGCTATTGCTGCATTTGCCCTGTGTGAACTATCTCTAGATCAGATATTGAAGAGTATTTACATGATGACTTCTATGCCATAGCAAGTCTACACGTCGCATAATATCGTCACTGTCCAAAACAAACATGCATCTCTGTTTTTGACAATGGAACGATGAATTCCGCTGTCTACCAAAAGATCCTGGAGGAGAATGTCTGGCCATCTGTTCGTGACCTCAAGCTGAAATAAACTTGGGTTCTGCAGCAGAACAATGATCCAAAACACACCAGCAAGTCCACCTCTGAACGGTTGGAGAAAAACAAAGTGAAGACTTTGGAGTGGCCTAGTCAAAGTCCTGACCCGAATCCTATTGAGATGCTGTGGCATGACCTTAAAAAGGTGGTTCATGCTCGAATTTTTTTTTATACAACCAAAAATCTATTACTAAAGGTAGACAAAATCATTTTAATAGTTTTTGTTGCCACATCAAATGGTAGCGTGACATCACTCAGGAGGAGAATTTTTTAGATTATCTTATTTTCTGTAACCACTGAAACCATATGGCATCATCATACTACAACAACGGCAGCCTACTTGTATAGGAATTTGGACTGTTGGACTTCTTATATTAAATAAATTATCCCCATCTGGTTCATACGTCATAATGTAATAGTATAGGCAGTGTACAGTGTTTTAAGGATAACAAATCTAAACAGTCAGATTTCCTTTTAAAGAGGGAAACGAACCATTTAAGCCCTCACTTTCACACATAGCACTAAACACTCACAATATAGTGTATCAAACTTGATTGATAATGTTTCTTCAGACCAAAATCTTTATTTTAACAGTATTTTAACAGTGACTCTGTAGGTCTGATCTGACTCTGTAGGTCCAGCTATTTTTGATCTAATCCTATTAGTAGTCTTATTGTGTGGGCAGTCAATTAATGCTAACCTGGCCAACCAAGCTAATTATAAACCTACCTATGTACACCTATGTGTGTCCTACTTATAGTTAAAAACAGATCATTTGGAACAGTACCTGTTGGGCTATGTTTTAAAAAATACTTCCAAAATTGTAAATACAATGTTTTAATTCAGGATTTCAATACTGTGTTTTACTGATTCCAGTTAATTTTTGATCTATTTATAATGAAACAAGCTGCTGGTCAGTGTCTGCAAGCACTTGAATGATCGAAATGATTTATCATGATAACATTATATATATGATCACATTGTCCTGCCCTAGTCCTTTATTTTCAAAGTGGAAGATTGAACATTTTTGTACATTTCAAAGTAAACAAAGTCGTTCGGTTTCTTTACAGTGGTACTGATAGGAACTGTGTTCAGAGTATCTACAACCAAAATGCAGACATTGTATGTACTATCTACAGTGACCAGTGCACCTGCACAAGTCTTCTGAGTTCTCTACAGCTCCCTAGGTGTACCTCTCCATCATGAATGGATATAAAATATGCTTTTGGCCAATATATTATCTGAAGCATATGGTAAAAGATCTCCCTCCTTCCACCTTTCTCCTTCTTCCTCACCGTTGAGCCTGGGCTTTGTTTACCTGTGCTGAGTTTACGCTGCAGCCCATCTGCCATCAGGCTGCCTGTGGTATGTCAGTGTAAATACCTGCAGGCTTTTCCACAGTTACCCCCATTGTATCAGGGGAGATGCTCTGCTGCAGCTGACTTAAAGACCTCCATATGACTCTGAATGGCTCATGGTGCCCTCTCCTTCGTCTGTTCTTAATGTGTGAGATGAGATGACTTTGGCCTTTTCTCGTCCCCTGACAGAATTGTCAGAGAGGTCAGGCTTGAACATTAAGAAACAGAATATGATAGTCCTGTGTTTGCTGCAGGACCTTTGAACTTTGATAGACAAAGCTGTGCACCGTCTTGTCTCCTTTTTTGTCCTGGAAAATCGGGAGGATTTCATATGAATAGGCTGATGCTATAAAAATGGCACGAGCTGTTCCAAGCCTGCTTTTTTAAGCATCAGCCTTGTTGGATGACCTATGTTGTGGTCTGCATGTTGTGTGGTGATATGTTGCTGCTATTGGGTTTCTAATCCTGGTATTTTGTTTTGTGTGTCTGTATGTATCTGTGTAGAAACCCGGCTGTGATCTGATCTTTGGCTCACAGAAGCAGGAGGACGCCTGCATGGTATGCGGAGGACATAATACCACCTGCCTCCATCACCACAGTGTCTACCAAAGCCATGGCCAGGAGTTCGGTCAGTAGAACTGGCCCCAACATTGCATTCATAGGCACAGCTGGACACAGCTGCTATAGAGACTGCATTTTGTAATCTCTTAAAGGGACAGTTTAGACCACTAATGCTAACATTGCTAACTTTGAATGAACATGAACACCTACCAGTTAACCTCATACAAAAGACATTATGCAAATTAATGAATACTTCTATTAATTTTAGTCATTTAAGTTAGTTAACATTTTGATATGAAATGGTTTCATAAGAAAAGTGGAGAAACATTCTTGGACCAAACCTTATATTTTGCTCCTGTTGCATTACAAAGCAATAGTAACCATAACTAACCATTGACATTACAGCAGGAATTACTGAAAGCTCGGAACTCAGAATAGAAAAATTCTAAACTTGCTTTACACAGAAACACAATACTGTCCACTATGATAGGTTCCATCCTAAGTGATGCAGTAGATATAATAAAACCTCAGGCAGCAGAATGGGAACTGCAACACCATTTAAGCTAGAATGGGAAAATTCTATTTTGAGACTGGCAAATGGAGGTAATAAGTTGCAAAATAAATTAGGATAAGTTGATAGAACCCCATTTGCTAAATAACCAGTTTGTGTCGTGAGGATTTTGAGAACCCAAAGAACCTTCTTTTAATGAGCCACTGTTCTAGTGCTTTAAATAAGCTGTGTCTATGCTTCCTGACTAGAAAATGCTTAGCTTTTTTCTGATATGTTGCTGTTTTATAGAGGTCACACTGAAATCTTTTTTGATCAGTATCAAAACTGTAACTATGTCACATACATTTGCCGGCCACTTCATTAGGTACACCTCTTTGTATCTATACTCATTCTCCATTTAATCAGCACTACTTACCATGTAGGTTCACAAAGTAGTTTTACAGTTACAGACTGTAGTCCATCTGTTACTATGTACTCCGGTAGTCCCCTTTTACACTGCTAATACTTTCACACTTCAGTGGTCAGGGCCCACACAGGACCACCACAGGGCAGGTATTATTTGGGTGGCGAATCATTCTTAGCACTGCAATGGTGGTGGTGTGCAGTGGTGGTGGTGGTGTGCATTGTCGGAATGTTTAATCACCTCAGTGTCACCGCTGGGCTGAAAACAGTCCACCAACCAGAACTATCCAGCCTACAGTGTTCTGTGGCCAGCGTCCTGTATCTACTTACGAAGAATTAGGACGCCTCTACTATGTCTGATCCCCTGGTACCAGCACAACACACACTAACACACCATCAACTTGTCACTGCAGTGGTAAAAATCCACCACCCACATAATGCCTGCTCTGTGGGGGTCCTGAAGAATAAATGCAGTTGTACAACTACAAAGTCCTCCTATATAGTAAGTGGAGCTGATGAAATGGGCAATAAGTGAGTTCATGTTTATGTTTCCGTAAAGAAAACTTTAATATCGACAGTATATTTGAGCAGTCATTTTGGGTGGGCCCAATCTGCCGCTTGTCTACAGGAAGTGGTTTAATAACCATTTCATGTAATTTCTTTCATTATGAGAGCTTTGAGGAGCATTAAAAGCTTTGTACTTCTGCTTTCCCTCACCACCACTTTGATTAGTTCTGACAATGGAACATTTATATCAATCACCTCTTAATGACTTCACCTCTTAAAGAGGAACTTATTAAGGAGATGTAAAAGGCCAGTGGAAGATTCCTAGGATTCCTCATTTCTAAAACTTTCCATGCAGTTACTGAAATTAAGCCCTGGAATGTGCACATCTATAAGGGATTACATGAGTGAATGGGTATGAAATCTGTCTGCTTTTGCATGTGCTTGCAATATGCATTCTTTTACAGTTTGTCTTTTCAAATGCATCATTTTTCAAAAATTACAATGCGGTGCTAAACAAAATAACTCCACCAGACAGAGGCAGAGCAGCAGCAGAGAGCTTTTTATCACTGTTTTGATTCCTAATTTCCATGGAAACTCAAACAAAGTTATAACTGTGAAATCATCCATTGTACTGAAGCATAAGTGTGGGCTCCGCTTTAGAAAGGACAGGGAACAGCCCATTTTAAACCTTAAGATCTGGCTGTCGTCCAAGGAATTCTTCATCTAAGTGACTCCTGTGGGACAGTGACAGAGTGTTGGAGGAACACACACATACAGATAATCATGCATGTTCCCAGAGTCATATGCGCACCACGCAGGCCACTGACACCTCGGTCCGAGCTCCCCTGTGAGAAACAGTACCCTCTTTAAAAACCTCTTTGTGTTGGCAAAGTGAAAATGCTCAGCATTTATACGGAGAGGGAAACATGGAGATAATACCAGCTTTGTCAGGCTGTATTGAGAAAAGCCTTGGTTTCCCGTCCTCGGCAGCTGGATTTCCTAGAGCGGGATCACAGATTGGGAGCTGCCAGCACAGTGCGCTTTATAGAGGGTCAAAAGCCAAAGGAGCATAGAGTGTTGCGGCCAAAGTCGTATTTCTCCTGCTCGGCTCTCCATACAGAGATCATTAAACAAGTGCACAGGGACAGGAAGGGCAGTCATAAAAGCACACCTATGCTCTTATTCCATTGTGGGAGAGCATAGGCGTATGCTTTTGCAGATAATCATGCTTCTCAGCATGGCGCTGGGTCGTAATACTGTTTTATTCCCTTATCTGTGTCTCTCACCAGGGCCCTTTGGATACAATGAGGTCACCATGATTCCAGCCGGAGCTACTCACATCAGAGTGACCGATAACAGCAAAAACTATTTAGGTTTGAGAAAGTCTTGTTTTTTCAGTTAGCTAGGAGACGCCTGTGTTTCATTTACAAAGTCCATGCGTCTGTGCGTTTATCATATTTGATGATATTTTATCTCTCTTTGCTGCTGTGAAGTGAGCCAATAGTTTTGGAAGAGCAAGAGTTTCAGTATGTTTTTAATTTTCTTCCTTATGTAAGTTTGTTTTTTTATCTGCTATAAGGACAAACTATGGGTCATTTTCCAGACTGGGATTAGTCAGTCCTGGCCTACATTTTCCTTTTAATGAAGATTCTTCATTCACAGTGCCAACCCTGCCATATCAGCTATATTTATAAGCAGCATAATCAACTATCATTCAAAACACAGACAGACACACTCCATGCTTTTTACAAGGCCTAACAAATTGAATGACTGCATGTGATATTAATGTTTTGAGCAATTTGCTTTGGCAAGTTCATTAGCAGGGTTGCGTAGTAACAGATTTATGCAATCAGGGTGAAAAGGTAACTGCACAGTGTATTAATACATGATAATATGATATATGTACAATCTAAAATACGGTTATTATCAGCAGTATTACATTCAGACAGCCTACATGCAACCACCTTGTCACCTGTCACTGAAATTCCCCATTTTTAACAATAAGTATGTCACATGAATTGAGTATGATTCTCAGTGAGAAGACGTGTGGGAGCTACTTGACGAACCTAAGAGCTTTCCCTAGAGATATTTAAATAAGGTGCTCATTTGCTCTGGCTTTCCATATTTTACAGAACTTAACTGACCTGAAATGATTCCTCTTATTTGCTACATAAAATTGTTCATTTTGACTAGATATAAATCGAACCTTAACAGTGAACTTGTCAGATATGAATGCTGAAGTGAGCTAATGCAAAAAGAAAGAAGATTAGTGTGCAGCCAAGTTCACTTCATTTTCACCAAATGGGTTTTAATTCTAAAGGTTTTGACGGATGGGTGTTGAAATGTCAGTATGGCTAAATGATCACTGTTTGTAACTGACAGATCTCACTTAGTTTTGATGTGAACCTGATGTGGAGAAGCTGAAGTCTTTGAAGTGCCAAAACCGTTAACGTTTTGCTAAACATGAGATTGGTGACCATTTGTGTAAAGCTCACAAGCGAAATGCCTGTGTCAGTGTACAGAGTGTTCTAAATGTATTCTGAATAGGTTGCTTTATGTGTACGGTGCTGACATTCAGCCATCACTACTTTTTATTCTAGTTAGTATTGCCCACCTGTGTTCCTTTTTCTCTGTACATCAGAATAATCTTCTAATCTACATCAGAATACCTCATTATTGAAAGGATAGACACATATAACGCACAGACAGTTAGGTCACCTATTATCATATAAAGTATCACTTTGTTCAGTTCTTCCTGGTTACCTTGTGTTTAAGTTTTGTCGAATCAGTATTGGCCACTAATAATTGCTGCCCTTGTTTAAAATTGTATTATATATATTTTTTTTTCAAAATTAGCATATTTAATAATTAGCTTTTGTGTGTTTTTTTGTTTCAGCCCTCCAGAATGGGCGCTCCCAGTTTGTGATCAATGGGAACTGGAAGATCAGTGTGCCAGGGGAGTACGATGTAGCTGGAACTAAACTGCTGTACCGCCGCTCTGCTGACACCTGGGAGAGCTTTGAGGTTCCTGGGCCCACAAAGGAGGACCTTCATGTTATGGTGAATGAACAGACATACTATAAAGAACCTTACAAAACCATAACCATAAATAAACTCCATAAACAAACTCCATAAACAATCTCCATAAACAAACTCCTAAAAGGGACTGAATGTTGACCTACAGTTTAGTTTCAATTAACTTTTATAATTTATTTGTTCTATTGTATGTCTGAAAAATAGTTGCACCCAAAAGGAAACAACCGACAGGAGAGAAACTTGGTGGCTAGGTTTGACATTGCCAAGATCACATGCTGCTTTTTAGCAAACATGGTGACCTGATGTCATAATGAGAAAAACTACTTCTGTATGTATGTATATGTAGCTCAATAAATATTGCCCATAACCATCTAAATTTATCATCATTTGCTGTTTCTGGTAACCTTTATCTTCTTTCCCAATAGCACTGTAATCCAACACTTCCTTTTGGGTGTAGTTATTGTTTTTGATGATAAGCGTAGTTATTAAATAATAGGCCTATAGTTTGAGGGGTTTCGTGCAAAATATCAAGTGCAAAAAAAAAAAATGGAAATATTGAGGTTTTCCAAACAACAGCGGTGATATACACTGCTGCTGTTTATCGTGGACACAATGAAATGGCACTTATCTCCTTCTTGCTGCAATGACATATCAGCAACATGCTTGTTTTCTGCTGAACTGTTTGCAGGTGCTGTCCACTGATAAAAATTCTGGGATAGAGTATGAGTATTGGCTGCCCCCTGACCGCTACGCTCTGTATCATGGGAGGAAAAGTCCTCTTTGGCAGCCTCAACATGGTTCAAACTTCCTGCCTTGGGAAACACCAACCACAAGCCTAACCACCACAACCACAACCACCAGAGCTCCTGTCACCATTCGGCCTAACTGGGGTAAACATCTTATCTGAAATCTGATCGACTCTACCAAAACAAAACAGATAGCATGATGTCTTACATATCCAGCTTTAAATGACCAAGTATTGGCCCTGTGCAAGCTTTGCCATGTCCTCAGGATACTAGAAGCTTGTTCATGTTTTGTCAAGTTAATATTTCACAAGTTAGCGTGAGGCCCACTGCTGTACTTTCTCTCTATAAAGTGGTCGGTCTGTGTACATGCTGATTATGATCCATAAATGGTTAATTCCTTTTGACGAGACTTTGACACAGAAATGGTTTTACGGTTGTGTCCCTGCTGCACCTATATCTGTGCATACATGCCTGATGGTACGGTGGAATGCATGCTCGCCGCTCCCTCCTACCTGTGACCCGACCACGTTGAGTGATGTAGTCTCTTGCGGGTGCTGATTGGTTCATCTTTCAGGGAGTTTAGATGAACAATAATGAATATAAGCAGGAACATAAATGAGCATATATATTGGATTTTGGTTGGGATATTATTCTTCTGGTTTTGAAAATAAGACATTTACAGCATTATAAGACATGTACAGCATAAGACATACAATGTAGTGAGTTAGCCATGACATAACCTTCTTATGGGGGTTGTGACAGTATGTGATTTACTGTCAGAATTCAAGCTTTAAGTCCATTTATGATTACATAAAGAGGAATTTGTAAAAATGTCCGCATAATTCCAGCCTTAAAATGAGAAAAGAGTCACTCAGAGTAGTTTAATTAAATATTAATTATTTTATTGACTACTAAAATGACCAATGAATGTAAAAGTGTCTGTTGAAAATCTGGAGACAAGTATGTGTCTTGACTACCCTGCATGGATCTCTTTGTTTTAAGTAAATTAATAAAAAAGGGTTATATAAAAAATCATATCTCAAAACCATAATACAACCTTTTCTTAGGCAGCGTGCTGGTAACTCCATTGTGCAGTATCTGATTTGGCTTTTATTACATTAATAATAGGCATTACAATAATAAGATTTTAAAATTGAGAGAACATGTGAGCAGTCCTTTGGGGTTGGGCCAGTCATATTGCTGCCACTGTTATCAGAAATCAGACAGTGTATTTAATATAATATGCTGTAATAACTTGTAGTGAGGTAGTTTTAAATGCTTTGGACGCCTGGCTGCTATCACCCCCACTGAGAATTCTGACTTGACAGCTTTTTCTAGAATGATGTACCTGCATGAAACCACTCTGATGATGTTCATATTTGCATTATTTAGAGGAAATCGGTGGAAGTCACCTTTAACTCCACAATGTGACCATCAGTGACATAATTCAGTTAAACTGATGATTTGCTAGCGTTAGCCTTTTAACTTCAAGACTGAAATGGGAAACCTCTGACAATAAACGTGTCCTGACTGATCAGTTACCTTTGGACAAAGGAGTACATAACAATGTATATGTCTCATGTCCTGTAGGTGGCAGGCCTGTTAGACGTCCCTCTCAGAGGCAGCCAGGGCCTCGTCTGGAACGAGATGAGAACCGAAGCAATTACCTGCCTGAGACGCGCGGTGCAGGTCAGTACAAGTTACAGCATCAGCACTGTTGGCTTCAGCTTAATCTCTCTCATCACTTCCACCAGCCTGTGAGGAAAGAGTTTTTCAGTTTCTGCTTGAATCCTTCAGCTTAATGTCTCATACATCGTCTCCGACTCCTTTACAGGTTATTGTGGCAAATGCAGGAAGGTGAAGGGTCGTGGAGAGCGGCAGAGACAGTATTGCCAGAAGGATTTTGGTGAGATTAATTGTTGCAGTTTAGCCCTGGGGTTGTTGATTCCCCTCCAGTCCTGCCTAGATAATTATACTGTAGTTAAGGTACTATGTTTTGCAATTGATATAAGCTGTACAATATTTATAAAAAATCACAGTCATAAAATATTGTAGTGACCATTACATTGTTTTGACCTAAATTATTATAGTTGTTGGGTCCCAGTACTGCCCTGTTTCATCAGAACATGTTTTCATCACATGTCTGTGATTGGTCAGGATGCTCAAAGTACATAAGCTGTGATTAGTCAGAGGCTTATTTGGTTATATATTGCTAAGCAATACACATATATTGTATATCATGCAGCCTTTCAGCACAGCTTCAGTTATACCCACCCAACATACCTGATCCAGCTCATCATGTAATTATCAAGCCTTTATAAGCTGGATTAGGAGTGCAGGGGCGTGAACATTTTAAACAGTGCAGGGCAGTAGGTCCCAGGATTACAGTTGAGAAGCCCTAAGGCAGTCATATGGGTTTGGATTTTGTAGTCATTTTTGTCACCCATCCACCAAGCAGTGTTTACCAGTTTGTTAAAAGGGAATTCAGACAACTGTGGGAAAATATCAGTAAAATTTTATCACTGATATTCAAACAAAACCAGTCAAGATTTAAAAAAGTGAGATGGCATTGTAGAAAAATCAATGGTGGTGAATGGACAAGAGTGTTAAAGTATCTGCAAAGCAAGTAAAGCCATATTACTTACTGTCTAAAAGCACAGGTAAACCTAAACCTAAGCGTTTCTAGTGTTTGTATGTCAGGTTGGTCAAAGTAAAAAAGCAGTAAATCTGAAAAAGAGATGTTCCTTTGGGGACAACTGTATTTGGCCTTTGAATGCTGTGTATTCACATACTGTTATAAAAGCTTAAGTCAATACCATTAGAAAACAATCCAGGTTCAGTGGTGCACTTGAATTTCATTGCAGGTAAACATGCAATGACAATAAAGGAAATCTATTCTTGTCTAAAAGAAAAATCTAAAGCAAGTATCTATCATTTTCTTTAGCCCATCACAGAAATGCCTTAAAACCCTTCACAAAAAAAGAAAGAATGTGAAGTAATATGTAAACATTGTTCAGGTTTCAGAACATACCACTCATTACCCATTCCATACAGTCCTTATATGGATATTACGCTTCGATAAAACAGCCTGAATAAAAAACAGACTCTTTAGTTTCAGGGGATAAAGAGAGGCTGGAACATGATAGATTATGTCTATTGGCAGGTAAACCACATAAATGTTATGAGCGGACCAACAATGCAAGGGAGATTTAGGATATGGTTTCCTGTGAGATGTATATTTTATAGCACTTAAGCGCCTTTGATGTCTGGTTCCTATAACCAACAATTTTTGGTGAGCTTCTGTAAAATGCCATGTTCCACATCAAATCAGCCTAAATGACTATGTTTACATCTTACTGGTTGCGGTATGAAGAAATGTTTAAATATGAGTGGAATTAAATTTGCTTAAACCTAAGCCTTCTCTGTCCATCAGTGGAAAAGAACCACCATAGGACCACCCCGTAGCTTTAAAGTTTGTAAACCTTACAAACTTGCCGTACGTCTCTGATGTCATTTTTTACTGTATCAGTTTTCAGAGCCAAAATCCTGGGGAAGATTTATATTGGCGTGGAGACTCGCTACGATGTGCAGATCATTCATACATACCGCAACCGCTTCCGTCTGGAACACCGGGAATACCTCTGGGCACCCAACAAGTGTGACTGCCCCCCGCTGGAGGAGGGCTATCAGTATGTGCTCATGGTGAGGCGTCATATCAATTACGAGCACACACTCAATCGCATTCTGCTAGAGGAGGACAGCTATGCTCAGCCTTACCGCCCACGTGAGGATAGTCTGCTGCGCCCCCTGGACGACCTTTGCAATAACAGAGGACCTAGAACTCAACTGAGAGGGTGAAACCTGGACTCAACTCCCATCACTGTGCACTTAGTATATTTAATCCTCATTCCAAAGAAACGTGGACAACAACTGTCCACGCTGTCCTGAGAAGTGGACCGTGGACGGTGGAAAAGACAATAACCTTGGGATCTGAAAGGAACTGAAGCCTACCAAAGTTAAACCTATTCACTAAACGAAGCACTTTAGGTAGATATTATGACCTACCTTTAAAAATTCACATACCAAAGAGAAGAATATATTATTTTTATTATTATTATTGCTGTTATTAATACTATACTTATTGTTGCCTTCACCAATATTCTGCCACCAGAATATAGTTACCTGAAATCATGGGGGTCTGTATCTTTGCCCTCATTGGGCATTTTTGTGATATACAATTGTTGTTGCTTTCATTTGTATTTATGATGGTATTAGTAGACATAGTCTTATGTGTTGTACTTCGGATATATATTTTTAGTAGCAGTACATTCGCTGTCTGTGATGCAAGTTTATTTGCATCTATTACTATAATATTTCAAGCAGCCTTCCTTATAAAGTGCATGACTGAAATGATCAGTAGAGGAGAGCTTGGCATCTTAGGAGGATTTACATCTTGCATGCTAAGCGGATAACGATGATCAGGAGACTGAGTGCTCTCCTGGAGCTGGTTCCATATCTGCTGCCCCACAACTCATTATTTACTTGCACTGTATTACATGACACACATGTATTTGCCTCTTAAAAGCGTTTTACCTTTATCAGCATATTTACTTATACACATTAATTAAGTGTTCAGCTCCCTGTACGTTATTTGGAAAAGGCATTCATAGTTATACAAAGTATTATTGGGGAGTTCCATAGGTTTTTTCAAAATACATGAGACACTGCAAAACAGAGTCAATCAGACTGAACTGATTGGATATGCTCTGCTCTAGAGCAACTTGGCGGGTCAGAATATTTTCACAGTGCTGGCAATAGAAACCAGACGTCATAGGCAGTTAAGGCATGGAAAAGATAAACGTTTTTTGAAAGTTTTGATAAAATTTCAACTTAATTTTTTTTAAATCAACTCACAGCAACAAGATACATGTAAGATACGACAGCCCCTTAATGAATTATATACTTATTATTATTATATCATTGTTTTACCATTAAAGGAGCAACATGTATTATTTTTAATTTTAAAACATTCCAGAATTAACCTAAATTATCAACCAAATGTTAAGATATACAATTTTGATGGTATGTCAAAGACGTGTTTTGTGAGGTGGTCATGCCAACAAGCATGAAGCCTGGCCTGTTTTGTAAAACCACTTTGTCCCTCAAGATGCGATAGTGATACCACAATATGTTCTCCCATGAAAGGAAAGGAACTCTTATATTAACTTGTTTTTCCCCCTCTGAAGTCCCCTTCCATTTCCCCTCTCTTTAAATAATTGCACACAAACAGCTTATTATGTGTGTTTTGTTAAAAATATATTTACAAAAATAGCTTGATCTTTCACGACCATGACATAAAATGTACTAAACCTGTAATTAGAGATAAAAGGGTTAGGTTGCTCAGTTCTGGTCTAGTAAAATCATTACAGTTTACAGCTTTCTCTCTCCCTGCGACCGAATACTTGGTTTGAGTGGGGGGGTTTGGAGGAATGTGAGGGACCCTCCCCCTGAAGCATATGGCTGCTTTATGTGTTTGCCACAGATCACAGAGCGATAGCAAGTACAAGTAATAGGACAGTATTCACATAAAGAACATAAACAGCTAATGACAAATATAAATAAAACTAAAGAGCAAGTATTCTTTTTTGTTTGTTTGTTTTTAAAACAGATCTAATACTGTTATATCTTGAACTACACTCTAAACTTCTAACCAGTAATCCAGTGGATGAAAATGTGTTTTCTAAAGCTGACTTTAGTCCCTTGGGAGTCATTTTGTTCACCTTTGTGATCCATTTGGCAATATTAGCGCACTCCTGATGGTGGGCCGTCATAGTCGTAAACATAACATTAAGTTTTGTCCTTGTCTTTTTTTTGTTGGTCCAGCCTTGGTTATGTGGTTATGACGGAGGAGCATCAGAGCGCTGGTAGTAGAGTCTTTCTCAGGCTCGGTTTATTCTTTGATAAGATAAAAGTCCTTTCCTTAGGGCCACCCTTATCTTCTGCAGTCCATGCGTAGCAAGACGCGGTCACACGCTCACACTGACATGACGCTGGGAAGCCATCCTCCTCTTGATCCGAGAGCGTCGTGGCCTTTTGGAATTGGAGCGGCATCGGCATAAAGGACCCAGCAAGAGCCACAGGTACAGCACCACGCAGGCCCAGCAAGATGACAGCTTCACATAAAAAGTGGAGTAGCTGCCATGGGTGAAGGTGGTCTCTAACACGGCTGTCTCATAGCTGCAGGAAAGAAGGAAAGAAAAGATCATTGCTGACCTATACTGGGAAAAAAATATCACATTGCAACATTTGAAAATCCAAAAATGTTTCAAAGGTTTGCGTAGACAAACTTCAGCCAGATGGAGCTAATTATCATTCAACGTTCCAGGCTTATTTGGTGCAAAAAAATCCAAACAGAGTGGTTCAGACTGAATTGATTTGATACGCTTTGCTGGCGGGTCAGAATATTTTCACAGTGCTGGCAATAGAAACCAGACGTCTGAAGCAGTTCAGCTATGTAAAGGCTAAACGTTTTATGATAGTTTTAACTAATAAGATTTCAGCCAAAACATAGTTTTAAAATCAATTCATGGTGGTGAGATACACGTAAGATACAATAGCCCCTTAATGAATACTCATTATCATTATCACTCTTTGACCATTAAAGGAGCAATATGTATGGAATTTTTGATTTTAAAACATTCCGGAATTATCAACCAAATGTTAAGAAATACAAATTTTAATGGAATGTCAAAGATCGCTGTATATTGTACTATAGAGAAACCCACTGAGGTGATCATGCTAAACAGCTAGGTTGCAAAATTTTCAGGCTTATTTGGTGCGAGACTGACAAAGACTTGTTGGCATGTGATGCATTTCTTTCTTTCAATGCAGCCTGAAACAGGACTGAGGCAGATTTGAGAGTTTTGACATCCAAAGGTAGCTGGAATGATGCAGCTAAGGTTACAGCCGCCACTGCAATCTTTCATAAATAACATTGACAGAGCTGAACACTCTGCTGTCGCATTTTCATTGTGTAAGCCCTGAGACTGTCTTGTGTATTTTTATCTCTTTTATGTCTCGCCATCGAGTAACAGCCAGTGCAAGATTTCCTCTGGGCAATTCCTCGTTCTCTCTTGTCCTTCCTGGCTTCCTCTGACAAAGTTGTCTTTGGTGCCTCTGCCATGATGTGGCCTCATCCATACTGGGAATGCTGACAGAGCTCTGCTTATGGCTAGCTAAGGACCCATAGTTGTTGGTGTGTAATGTGGCGCCGTAAAGTGTAGTTTTCACTCAATGCATTTATCATGTTTCAGGCACCAAGTGGCAATCACAGAGACACTATTCTATTTATCAGTGAAGTCAGTTTACCATCTAAACATTTTTAAATCTGTCATTTTAGGGTAAAATCATTACATTACGTGGCTTACAAAATTCAGGGATTTTTTAAAAAGCATGTTTCTTGGTTCAGCAACTAGGCCTCCATCTCACTCCAAAAGACTTACTGGCATGTAGATTCTTGCTACTATCATTTAACCTGATAAACAACTGTTTGCATGGGCAGTTCTAGAATGGACTCTAGAATTTTCACGCTCATTAAACACCCACTGGCGGCCACAGCACTGTCCACTGTGGGTGGTAATGCTTTCTAACATGTATTCCCATTACACACATCACTGCGGATCAAGGAATGTTAAATTTATGCACAATTTTGGAAACAGAACGTCCCATCTCTCTGGCACTCTCTATCTGATCCAGTGATTTTGACCTGATGGATGCAGGTTTTGCTGGCAGACTCCAATAAAATAATAACTAGATGCAGTGAATAGCCTTTACTGAAAGGTCTATGGTAAGAGGTCTATGTACTATATCATGATGGTAATCAGGCACATGAGTGGGTTCACTACTCTTCTCTTACCCTAATCCTAATCAGCACTGTCAAGCTCTTTAACAACTGACCTGAACCAATTTGTGAGGGTCATCATGACGTAGAGGGAGGCCAGGAAGAAGACAAAATGGAAAAAGAAGTAGCTGTAGGCCACCCGATGGCTCTCGTTGTGAATCACCTTCTGACAGCCTTTGCTCTCATCATCAATCACAAACTCTTCCTCCACTGTAAAAGAGGAAAAAGTCCATAGTACCAAAAAACATAAGAAATATTTAATCATAGGTTCTAAACAGGGGTCTGCAGGGATTCAATTACCTTCTTCCTCTTCAGGACAACAGAAACAACACGTGGCTTTCTGTGAATTCAGACAGATGAAGATTAATATAAGCCAACAAAGGTTGTCATGAATTTACAACAGTTGTCTAAAATAAGCTTTTAGGGATTTAAATTTAATCCTCATTGTAAAAAGCAGACAACAGCTCCCTGGTGTTTTAAGAAGAAACAGAAGATCCTGTAGAGGCATAATGCTATAAATCATTAAGAGCTCCTGAGGATAAGACAGTAAATCAGACCCAACCCACCTGGAACTCATAACGATAAACTTTGATCATCCAGAATGGTCCGAATACCTCAGCCAGGTAAGAAGCCTCATTACTGCAAGAGAATGTTAGCTGTTAATGAGCTGCATAAAAAAAATAAATCTCAAAATCCTAATTTTACACACACATTTGATTTTTTTTATTTTAGAATACTATATTTAAGATAATTATGGTGTTTTTTGTGAAATATGTGCTTCTAAAAAAAGACCAGAGCCATTACATGGTAGCAGCAAAATTACTTCTAAAAATTCTAATATATCACTAATGCACTAATGAGTAATATTTTTCAACAGTCATCACTATTACTATTACAGTTATTAGTGTTATTACTTCTATTCTATGGGAAGACATTATGAAAGGTGGCCTATTGTATTCATTTATAACAATATTGTAATTTAGTTTTTTACTAGACATCTTATACTGTACATCTGTGTTCACCCTCTGTCTGAATTAGAGTTCCTGCATCTTTAAGCCCAGCTTCAGTATCCAGAGTATAGACTGCACTGATCGGTCAGCTCTATTCTGATTGGTCAACCACCAGAAAGGCAACCTGCTACAGCTGGGAAAAGTTTTTTTCTGTGGGAGAGAGTTTCGCCCACTGGCGTGTAATTTGGGCTTTATGAATTTGCAGACCATTAATATATGATTCCTATATGATGTTAACATTCTTGCGGTTTTGAACATGGGGATGACCTTTCCTATGAAAAGTTATATGACATTGACAATCAACTAACAGTGAAACTGACATACAGAATGTTCATATTTGATAAGTGGTGACTGAAACTTGCTGATCAAATTGCTATTCATAGTAATTTCATAAAAAAAATTACAATAAGTGCATAATTACAGTTTCTGTTATTTAATAGCAATTACTACTTTATCATGACATAACTTTGTCATTCTCAATATTGTCCCTAAAATACTTTAAGTGTCCAGTTTATAGCATTGCAGTCTATTAGGCGTCCAGTTGAACATTTCAGGCTACACTGTTCAAATTATTACTGAATAATAATTATTAATGGAAGAAGTGTTTCCTAATTTTTAAGTGATGTGGGTATACTGCAATATGCTCATGGGATTTTTACTGCTGTGCAGTTGTTCTGGTAGTGATGTATTTCTGTATGTCTTTGCTTTCTACTTCCTTCACATATGAAAGCACTCACCACGCAAACAGCACACAGCAGTACATAATGGCAGCGCCGATGATAGCTACAGCATTTCCCTCATTCTGGATCTCATCTCTGCCCACATTAGGAAAGCACACGGTCATGTTAACCCCCTGGTACTCCACTGAAAGAAAAGCACACAGGTTTTATCAGGGATGTGTAATATATGTAGTACTGATGTAGCTGAAACTTCATTTTGAGGGAGTTGGGGTTGTTGGATTGGGAATGTGGCTTGTTAGGGGGCAGGTAGCCATTATTTTAATCCTCTAATAGAGTGGCTTTAAAGTGAGAGGGCCGAGGCCCTTCCTGTCCCCCTGTAGCCTAGCAGTTAATGTATTATTCTGCATCATACTGACGTGCCATATCATACCGTACAGTGTCTGCAGCTGTGTTTTTTTCTTTTTAGGATCTTTACCTGCTTTCAGGTCTCCCCATTTTAGGCTTTGACATTAAAGTGAAAGAAAGAGTTTTTTATGGTATCATTTTTCTGAAACGCAGCCTGCAGGTGGGAACGGTAGGTAGACAAGGCACACGCACACACTCATCCTCTTCATCCTCCAGGGCTTGTGAATTGAGCCATGGATTCTGGGGCAAATTCCTCCAGTGTTGCATTAAAAGCCAACCCGGGCTTGTATGAAAACACTAGGTAATTACAGGGGCTTTGAGCATGGCATTTACACACGCGAGACAGGAATTATAATTGAGCTGCAGTCAGTGGCACACTGTGTTCTCGTTTAAGGATAAGGGACCCTCTCCTGGTGCTTTCAGGGATAGAGATTTCCTCTGAGATGGGATTAAAGTGCCAGAGCGTCATGGGTACAACTTCAGAACAGTCCACTCTGATAAAGTCAGAAGGCAGAAAGTCATTTCCCTTTGATGGAAATCCCAAGGAGAATAAAAGTCATAGGATCCACCCAGTGTGTTTTAAAACTAAACTTTAGCTACATAAAATATCCATGTAGTCATTTGCCCTGTGTTAGTTTGTAGCCTGATGTTCTCTGTTGAAAGACTTTGTATTTTGCAAATGCTGATGGGGAAAATCAAGGGGCAGGAGGAACCTCACAATGTCATGTACAACTACTGAAGCTCCATCATGAGGCTCTGAATGGTATGGAGAATGTGTTTGTCAGAAAACTGTTTTTATAGCTGGCTGACTCTGGCATACTTCTGAAGCATGTCGAAGCACTACCCTATAGTGCCTGAAGACAACTTGCCCTTATTCTACACAGCTGTATAGTAATGCTAGAATTTGATGCTACATGACCTCCAGACTGTTGGAAGTGATTCAGTAAACTCTGTTATCAAAGCTGGCAGTACCAACTTTACCTTTTCCAGAGTCTTATGCTTCCCCTGTAACCTAAACCAAAAGGTTCTATTTCATTTCCCTTACCAGGTTTGAAACATCTGTTTTTTTATTATGGCATATAAAACATTACCCTCAACCACATAACCACATCTGATCTACATGCTTTGGAGGTCTCTCCCTCCCCCTGTTCCTCACTCTAATCACTGGAGCTTTCCCTTCTGGAACATTCCACCATTTGTCTCTGACACAGACTGATCACGCTCCATTACTCACCTGTACTGGATACCACATATAGTCATAAACTGCAAATGACTTTCTGCCCAAAGTAGGCATCAGATGTGATGCAATAGTGAACAGTGAGATGATGCACTGATTGGAAGAGCTGTGATTAAGTTAACAAAGCCAGCTTGCTGTTCCTCACTTTATTGTTCCATGCTTTGTTTTGCAAGGTTTTTGTGGGTCACAGTTTTCAAGCTAGAACCATGAGATGCTGCAGGATTGTAGAGCCTACACAATCAAAATGCGCTTTTGCTTTCGGGACTCAACATATAAACTTGTTCTCCTGTACAACTTTACACTGGGAAATGCTGGAATATTTTTGATCTAACCACCACAAATGATCTCCTGCACTTTTTTTATAGAAATTACAAGGCTCGAATACATACTAACAAATTCATACTTGTAGCAGCCACCTGGGACACCATATCAAAGGACCTAGCAACACCTTAGCACTCATCTGGGATACCATTACATTTTCCTAAAAACACCATGGCACCCATCTAGGTTACCACTGAAATTCCCTAGCAGCACATAAGCAGCCAACTGAGATACTATGGCAGTGCCCTAGCAACACTTAAGCAACAACTGACTTTAACAAAGCAACAGCCTATTAATACCTTAGCAACCATAGCAGTGCCGTAGCAACACCTTTGCAACCTCCTGCAATAACAAAGCTATAGTCCAGCAACACCTGGGATACCATTGAAATCCCTGGCAAAACAGCTGAGCCCTCTGTGATACTATTGAAATTACCTAGCAACACCTTTGCAACCACCTGGGATACGACAGTAATGCCCTATGAACATCTTAACATCCCTCTGGATGTCATTTACTGTCATTATAGGAAAAACATGTATTCAGACTCAAAGGTCAGTTCACATTTTGTCCCTGACTGTATATTCACTGTGCAGAGACACTGGGCAAAGCTGAGGTCAGCATGTTCATTCATGGCTGGACTGCTCCATGCCAGACTGTAGCTGAAGTCCACATGGTTACCCTATAACACCCCAAAGAAGTCCTCCTTCTCTACACTTATCCCTTTTACTACTGCTTATCCCTTTCTCCCTACAGCCACTGTCAACAAGCCCCCATTTCACCTGTGACAGACAGCTCAGCAGCACTCAGGTGGGTAAAACCAGGCTTGTACATGCTGGAAGGATAACATGCCACCTAATAGTGTGTAACTGTACCGCCAGTATGCATTACCGTGTTATTGGAGTGTCATTTGATGCATTAGGAATGTGATGTCTCCTCTCATATATCCTGTAAGGCTGACAGTATATGGAAGCAACAAGGTGCTGAGATACTGAGATACAGGAGTGGAGACAAGACACAACCTTGGCATCCAATACCCACACTCAACAAGCTTAACTTAATTACCGGTAAATGGACACAACTCTAATTCCAGGTTTACACAGACCCTATCAGTTGACGTTACATGACGTTAATACATAAAGATGCATAAAGTGGTCTGAAGAATTGTAAAATGATTTGTTCAGGCTTTACAGGGCAACACACATCCATGCACATTCATATTTTAATATGTTTTTTTTAATATGACATATCTTCAGTCTAGCGGTGCAGTTCTGGCTAAAGTTCAACACATCATCAATCAGTAAAGATGATGTACCTTTCTCCGGTGGACGGCTGGACAGTGCAGAGAAGGTCAGGTACATGACATAGCAGCTGATGATAGAAGCCTGCAGCAGTCCTGAACGAGGTTGCTCTGAAGACACCAAACCAGGAGTTAAACAAACCAATAAACAATCGTCCACACATTCACATTTTGTCCAGTCTCTGTTGTTTTAGTGCCTTTGTGAGTTTCAGCAGCATGTATACATTGTAAACCAGCTCCATGTATGCAGCCGGCCAACATCTTGACGCTGGACCAACTTTGTAGTAAACATGTAGTTGTTTGGACAGTAAAGTGTAGAACAAAGACTGTTGACTACATATTTGCTGTGGTGTGTCCCACTAATTTTTAAAAATGGGACCTCCACAGATGCTAAACCATGTCTGTCTAATTTAATGATTGAGAATTGTTCAGAGTGGCTGAGAAAATTGTTTTCCTGTGGGAGAGTGTTTCTCCCTCTGGTGTGTACTTTGAGATTTAACTGTACAAAAAGCTACATAACACACCACAGGAAAGAGTAAACTGTAAAAGTGTAATAGGATCAATCTGAACCAAATATTTTAGGTCAAGACCATGGGGAAAGCAATGTCTCAGGCAACATGCAGCATAATCACAACCATGTCATTTTAACTTTGTTAGGTGGCATTTAGCGGTGTTACACAGACATCTGGTTCCTGTCACTGCCTTAGTGAGTTTTTCTAGAATGGAATCTGAAATTGGTAGAATCCTTCTTTAATCAGTTTAGCTCTGGGTGATTTCAGCCTTAATCTGCTCCACCTGGTTCTCTTGTTCAAATGATCCTGAAGCTTTAAAACAGGTGTGCTAAATTAGGAGTTTGGATATAATTTAAAACGTAACCCTAAGTGATGGAAAAAACATATTTGGTTAAACTACAAGAAACCATGTGACTAATGTTGTAGTACTGTGCAAAAGTCAGAAGCCAGTCTTCATCCCAGCCAAATTCCACTGTTTAGAAAAAAAATATTTTGTAGGAGACTGCATATAAGACAATTCACCTGCATAATGAATAAGAAAGTCAAAGAAAAATAAGAAGGAAAAATGCTGGCAAATTATCAGGGAAAATGGGACACACATGCCATTCATACCAAATAACATTCATGCCAAACCTGGTAGACTTTAAAAGCTGTCCCCTTCAGATAAACACTACTTAAAGCTTTCATTTTTGAGAGAGAAGAAAATCGAGCTTTAGTTCAATTCAAGTTTAGTTACAAGTCACTGTCCATCCTTCTACTGTGAGAAGACCACAGTGCTATGGGTCTGAAAGGATGAGTAGCTGTCCAATAACTTGAGACTGACAGAAATAGTAATAAAATCAGACATTGCTTTTGAATTGTGCTTTAACCTTTTGAGGCAACCTTGCTTGCAATCACTCCTTGCAACCACTTTCTGAACTTTGGGTGTTTGGAAATTTCAGAATGCTCTGAAGAATTGAAAGCAAGCCTCTTAAAAATAAATAAAGACTAAGAGTGAAACACTGAATACTGAAATAATTATTTTATATTTAGTTATGTTGTGTAATCTTATGTTACATGTTTTCTGCTTCTGAACACTGATTGACTTTTGCACACTACTGTACTGCTTATATAGTTTTGGCCTGCAGTGTAGATTGTGAATCGTAGACAATAATAATACAGCTGTGACTGACTTTGCTGGACACAGGGTGTGACGGCAATGAAGCTCATGATGGCACACAGGCCCAGGTTGGTCCACAGCAGCGCTTTGTTGACTCGGCATGCGGTTGGGTGCGTGTAGTACTTGTACATGAAGGTGAAGGCCGCTGTCGCCACGGTGTAGAAAAAGAGGGTGGCGCACATGACCGCCACGTACCATCTCTTATCTTCAGCTGCCCCAGTTAACCTGCGGTGGAACAGCGAGACATAAAAGCTTTTAGATCGAATGTTAACATGGTTTCGAGGAGTGTTCATACTACTGTGTGTTTTTCTTGGACTGGAGCCACGTTCTGCTAGACAGCTTTTTTTTCCTGCAGTCAAAGTCTTATCATGTCAGATGTGTTCAGCACTTAAGCAATGCCTGAACGCTGCCTCAAGTTACACCCCTCAAACATCTGGGATAAAGCTGTGTCTGAGACAGTCAGCCAAAGGATGAGTCTGTGAGTGTGAAGAGAAACGCTCAAAGTGCAACAGCTGATTTTTCACCAAACCAGAATATGATAAGACGCTAACCTTTACTCAGACATTTATCAGACGTGGCAGAATTTTGCAATGCAGAGTGAACTCTTCTAAGAAAGGCCAGATCTATGCTGGAGTATCCATACATCTGATTATGATGTTTCTTTTTAAGTATACATACATAAAAGTAGTTAAGGGGCCAAATATTGAAAAAACATGATGTGAGCGTGCATAACATTTCTACCATTCAATATCCAGACCATTTGAGCCATATATGAATATTAAGCTAAAAAAACCCATTTGTATTATTTGTTTTGCTAAATTTGCTAAATTAACTTATTAACATATATCCAACCATTCTGTCTACAGCAGTTTAGCCACACCTATTCACATTAGAGAAAGCTTCAGCTTGGACAGCTTTATGTTTGAGGCTCAGTACAGAGCATCCAATCAGAACAGAGCTTATTTGAATATCAGTCTCAAAGTAACATTCTTCGAACTTCCACTGACAGCTTACCGGCCTCTTTCCTCACCTCAGCGCTCTCACCCCTGCCCCCTGCTCACCTTTCCATCAGATAGCAGGCTATTTAGCAGCAGAATGTGAGAAAAACCCCAGGCCTGACCTCAGGTCTCTTCATCCACCCTAAAACCCTACAGTGACCAGCTTGCACACATTCTTACCAACATCAACCAACCACTGGAACTCTGCTCTGTTCCCACGTGCTTCAACAATTCTAGCATTATTTCAGTCCCCAAAAATGAACGTCACTGCATTTAATTCCTGCAGGCCAGTAGCCCTGATGCCTTGTCCTAACCCCCTTGAAGGCCATTACAGACCCAAATAGGTCTGTCTGTGACACGGTCAACCTGGCCCTGCACCTTATGCTACAGCATCTTGACAGTCCTGGAACATATGCCAGAGTTCCCTTTTTGGACTTTATCTCAGCATTCAGCATTATCAGCATTTAGCACCTCTCAACATCAAAGGCTTTGTGGTTTCCACTTTGGAGTCACTCACATTCCCGGGCACCACCATATGCAAGGACATAAAGTCAAAGATGATATCTCTGTTGCTGCAGTTTGTTCTGGTCATCTTCTAGTGCTTAATCACTGGTCACAGCATGCCACACACAGGACACTGTTGGCTGGATGGTTTTGGTGGGTAGACTATTCTACACTGAAGTGAACACTCAAGCAGCACTGCTGTGTCTGATCCACTCACGCCAGCACACACTTACACACCACCATCACATAAGTGTCATTGAGTGACTGAAAATGATCCACCACTTGAAGAATAACCTACTCTGTGGTGGTCCTGTGGTGGTCCTGTGGTGGTCCTGACCAGTGACGTAAGGCTGGAATAACAAAGTATTCACTTTAGAACCACCCAGTGCACCTATATGATAAGTGGAGGTGTACCTAATATAGTGCTCAGTGACTGTATATCCAAAACATCCAGACACACCTTCTAAATTGTGATCTTAGCCACTTTAAGGTGTGTCCATTGCTGAGACAAGTTCAGGTGTAAGCACATAGCTTGTATAATCTCCATAGAATAGCAATGACCAATAGAAAGGGACACTCTGGAACAGCTGCACATGACCTTTCTTGTCTATGTAGAGGTATTGGCATAATAGGCGTTTGCATTACTCAGTACTGCACTGAAAAGAAAAATCAGCAGTATTGCTGATGCCTACTTTGAATGTACCTTAGAATTTGGAATTCAACCATTTCCTAATTTGTGCAAAATCCAGTTATGTGTAATGTAAATAAAGTAATTTAGAGAGTTTGAATATGAAACAGTGGAGAACAGTAGAGAAACTTCTTCAAGATTGTATTTACAGTTAGTGACGGGTCGCAATGTCTTTAAGACAAATATAAACATATTTCTGACTATCCAAAATGACCGCAAAACCAGCACATGTCTACTCTGCATTTGCCTGTAATGGTGGTAAAATACAGGTTATTAAAAATGAATAAAACTCACTATTTAGCCTAAGGCCATAATGTATACATTTTATGCCACAAAGTGAACTCAAAACAGTGTCTCAGGCATCATATTCATAACCTTTTTTGTATAATAACTTTTTGTATGAGAGGTTTTAGAGGGATTAAGTGTTTGGGGTGTCTGGTCCCATCACTATCACCATCAACAATTGTGACTCTTGTCACAAAATCTCTGTAGAGCACAGTATTTCACACTAAACCACCCTGAATGACCTTGTTTACATCTAAATGACTCATCTGTGCAGAAAAAATTTGATAACTGTCTGTCTAAAAATGACAGAAAGGACTGAATCCATACTGCCTGACCGGCAACACTGCCCTCACTACCTCACTCACCAGTTCTTATTCCAGGTGTGTGCGAAAGCCGTAATGAGGATGAGTTGAATAAGGATGAAGGCAAAACCTCCCACTACGCCGACGTAGTGCCAGGCTGGAGGGAGAAAATGAGAGAGAGAAGCAAATGAGCAATTACATTTTTTGACAAACGAACATGATAAATAGGGTGAAAATGCTGTAAAGCTGCCTGGAGCACAGAGCGTCTACAGAACAAGATTTACTACCGTGTACATTTCACACGTGTTAAAATGATTCAGTGGGCTTATGGTGCCCCCTGGGTGAATCCACAGAGAAGTGCATTCATGTACACTGGAATTGGTGCAGTTTAGGTTTAAAATTGTTTCTAGCTGGGGTGACTTTACTACTGAGATCAGTACAGGACAGTTGTTTCACATGATTATAGGAAATGAGCTTAAAGATCATTAGATTACATTAGATTCAACTTTATTGTCATTGTGCAGAGTACAAGTACAGAGCCAATGAAATGCAGTACATTGTATCAATACATTGTGATGCCTGGAGGAGGCAGAATGAATTTGTCCCATAATTTCACTATATACAATACACTATTTAAACTACTCAAATAATAGACACTGATGATCAAAAGCATAGTTAAATAGTGGCACTCAGAAGGAGTCAACCAACAGAAATGAAGAAACTTGGTGTGGAGGTTTGACGTGTTTCAATTTTAATGCTTAGCTGTGCATGTAGCAAGTATGTAGACATGTAGACATAAGCAAGTATGGGCCTTATCGCTGTCACAAGTCATCCTGTTAGTGCCAGCACCATAGTTCGAGCGCCGTGCACACAGACCGCTACGTTGACTGCCCTTAACACCACATGACTGCAGTGGGTCATCTTCAGTGATGCCCACACGTAGAAATGAATCATTTGTTGTCATGTGTCACACGTCCAAAAGACCTGGTGTCACTCTACCTCCACCCCTACCGCTAAATCTGCAGAAACTATGTGAGAATATTCAAGACGAATGGGGTGGATTATCACAGGACACCATTAGGAACCTGTAAAACTTCTTGCCAAGATGTCTGGCATGATGCTATGTTAGCTATACTGACAGACACTACTTCTGTATGTGTAGCTCAATTAATATCAGCCATACCAGTGTATTTATCCTCATTTATCATTCCTGGTGAATGAAAGTGATTTCTAATGAGGTAAAAAAGATGCAAAGACAATCAAAGGAAAATAAATGAGCTATGTAATTATAATAATTAAAAGCTATGGAGAAAATAGGAATCCTTACAACCAGCTAGACTAAATGCTGTGTGTCTGAAAGGATGTGTAACTGTCAACAAGCTTTTATTGAAAAAGGATATAGACACCCTAAATATAAAGCTGCTGGTGTTCTCAGCTATGGGCTGACCACACCAGACCTTAACATCAGTGAATGTGTTTGGGACTGTCTGGATGGTGAAAACCAAAAAAGCTAAACCAACTGCTGACCTCTGGAGGTTTAGAACGGAAAATTGGTCCTTCATAGCCTAGCAGCTGTAAATATGGTCAGAGTACCCCGGGAAACCTGCCTGATTTCCCAAGAGTGTAACATGGAAAGCGTGAATTCCTCAGACAGAAGACATGAGGAGATGTGTAAGATCAGCTGATGTGTGGAAGACCTACCAAACTAGAAAAGCGCATCAGTGCCGCTATGGCAAATGAGTAAGCAGCGTGCCAATTCCAGGAAAGGCCATCCAATATTAAAATATTTCTGTGTTCACCACACTCCTGTGTAAGTTCCTCCAGTCACAACTGTTCATTCTGTGTATTATTAAAATTTAAATGTACTATAAAACAAGAATCAAATAGTACTGCAATTGCATTGATCTATAAATAACACACCAACAAAAATACCACATTCAAAATATAACCTCATTCTCACTCATAATCAGTGCAGACCTGCTTGCTGAGCGATTGAGATTTAATCAGAGATTAAAGCTGCAGCACTGATTAAAACTCTTTTTCGTTGCCCATCAACTCACCATGCAGGAAAGACTCGGTAGGGATGAAGAAGGCAGCTGCAACCATCCCGAGTAAAGTGATGAACTTCAGAAACCAGAACCTGGTAAAATGACAGGGGAAGTGAGTATGTGTTCATGTATGTATATTTATAGCCCATGCTGAGAGGATAAATCTGTAAATAGTGTACAGATGGACAGAGTCAGAGTTAAAGCTATTTTAAGCCCACAGTGAACTGTGTGTGCATATATGTTTGTCCTTCTTGTCGCGGGCTCAGCACTGTCTGACCCCTGGCCAAGCTCTGTCCTGACTTTAAGAGCTTTAGAGCTGAAGTGCTTTCATAGAGATTGGGATTGACTCAGTGGCCCTGTTGCAGCCTCTAAGAGCCTAATCCCTGCAGCTCCGCTTTTCAGATTCACCCCAGAGCACAAGTGAAAGAGAAGAAAACAAACATGTCATAATCATATTTTATGCATTACATTAATATGAAAACAAAGGCTAATGGGACAGTATGCAGTAAGACATGAATGGCAATGGCAGGGATCTGTAAGGTTTGGCTATGGTTAAAAGGGAATAGTAAATAGCCATTTAGAGTGGTTTGATGTGAAACTGTTATTCGAGAGAAACCATACCGAAGATAGGAACCAGAAGTCCATACTGTTTAATCCCTTTAAAAGCTAAACTGACTTCCTTCTAGAGAAACACACAAAGCCAGATTTGTTCACAGTGGTGATGATAGCAACCAGACGTCTGAGGTTCTTAATGATTCAAAGAAAGTTATTGAATGAAATGGTTATGGATACTCAGTCTGATGCCTGAGGCACTGTTCTCTGACAGTCTTTAAGCTGTTGGGTGACAATGAGTTTTTAATACATTCACATTGTGGAGGTACATACAGAGAGGTTTGATGCAAGCTAGTACACAAAAGTAAAGTCTTTTTAAATTATTGTTTCACTGTTTTCCTGCCATAAACACTACATTTCAGTTTTTGACATGATTGGTACTTTACATTGTTTGTAAATGTTATGAAAGATGCACCAGAAGAAATGGCTTACATGAAGTAATATTTTTCTAACAATTTTTTTGGACAGATGAAATTTTGTTGTGACAGCATCAATATATAAACTCAGAAGCCACACATAGCTTTGCTAACTGCATCTGGAGAGCAAATATAGTGGTTATATATGCATTATAGATATCGTAATCTGACTAGCGATGCACTAATGTGGGCCAGTAATAAAAATTTGGAATTAAAACATCTATATGTATATTACAGAACTCTCACTATATATTTCATGGAACAATAAATAATAGTACATAGCCAAGTCAGACATGACAGCTATTGTGAGCACGAGGTTCACATTGAGGTGTAACAAATCAGAATTTTGTTCAATACATTATGGTGGCACTTAAATACATATTTCAATTCAGGAAAAATAAAAGTCTTTATTATTAAGCTAATCTATTCAGACTGGTTTAATGATTCACCTCACTAGTCATTAACTAAGATATTAGCTTTATTACAATAATACACAACTGTGTAAAAAGCATCTGCCCCCCGCCCCATGGGTTTCTACATTTTTCTGCAAAATGATGTAAGCTGTTTCTCCTTGAATAAAGGAGATATAAAATAATCAAATAATTCAGAAAATCTGGTTTTGTATTTGACTATAGTGCCAACAGTTTGTTTAAGGATCGGAATCCACTGCAACGAATATGCAGTAGCAGAGAAAACAGGAAAAACATATTTTTTTATGGCACAGTATTATTAACCAAGACACTGACCAATACAATACAAGATGCAAGGCACTGTATCGTTGCACCTTTAAAGGAGCATTATGTAACCTCTAGGGGCAAGGTTATGTATTGCAATCTACTGAACCCAACTCCTTCCCTAGAAACTATGGCGGTTGTCAAATTTTCTGCCATTTCCTCAATGGCTGTGCCGATTTCATTTAGTTTCTTCTTGTTTTCTCTTCTTTGTTGACGAGGATTCACGCTCCTTTTTTAAATATTGTTCCTTTTGTGTTTAACGTAGATATAACACCAGTCCTCCACTTGTCAAAAAACTTCTCACAACACAAAATGTTTAGCTATTTGTGGTGCTATGATAATTGCCGTAAGGTAAGACAGTGAAATTCAAACAAGAAGATAACAAATAAATAAAACTCCATTTCAACCTTTTATGCACAGAGGTACTGATAAATAGAGCAAGTGTTTGATTTGCATGTTCTGGGCTACTGTACATACACTGCAGCTCTAGATGGCAGGATCTGTTGGAGGACTACTTGCTCCTATACAGTTATGAAAGTATTTTAAGCTAATGCAAACACAAAAGTTTGTAGTTATAGCTGATTATGCACTAATAAAAATATATTCTTAATACTATACTTAATGTTTGCTAATAGACCCCCCCCCCCCCCGAAAATAAAATCTTACACACTGCCCCTATAATAACAATAAATTATGTTTCTGAGGGACTCTCACAGTGTGTATATACTTTTGTTGGTATATCAGTGGTGTTGCTGCAAGAGTGAGGCACTAAACCTTAGAAATGTATGTGTGGCTGGGATGAGTGCTTGTATTGTTACCAAACTACCTAGTCGGTCCATTCTAATGAGTTTGAAAAGAATAGAAATGCCTACTGCTACTGACATGCAGCAGTGCACACGCCAAAATGCAACAGAAAGTCTTAGTAGTTAATTGTAATTATCAGTTGTACTTTCAGCATTTCAGTAGTTAAATGTACCCTTTAAGCATTGAACACTATATTGCGACTCCGTGTTTCTTACTGATTGACAACATTACTGACCCATTATGGATGAGGGCTCGGAAATCCTGGCTGGACTTCACGTCGATGAGGAAAATGGCCATCATCAGATAGAAGCAGGCTGTGCCGAAGCAGACCCTGTAGACTGCAGAGTAGCCCACTAGCATCTCGCAGTCTCCTCCACCGTGGGCCTCATCACACACCATGTTAAAGAAAGGCACCTGAAGTAAACAGGGTAAAGTGCGTGAATGCGGTGGGAGGGTACTTTTTGGCTTATCCTGTTTGTGTGTATCCTCCTGGATGAAGGATTAAACAGTCATTAATTCAGAATGTGCTGTGCCAGTCTTAGCCTTCAGTGACTTTGGACCACAATGTATATCTGTTTCCAATGCATAATTAGGATCTCATGGATCCTAGGGTAGGTTTGCAGAGGTCCTGAGGGTGTCCACTGGTAGAGGGCCACTATGAGGTGACCGATAACAAAACTAGCATAAATGGCACTAATTGTACTTGAACTAAACCACAGGTGTACCAAATATGTTACTGAATCATTTATACATAACTTACCTGTTCATCAAGAAGATGCCCTTTTTAAGAGTAGTCTAACTTTAGTCTAATTTTAACTTAAGAGTGTTAAAGTCCTCCAAGGCACCTCATTCCAAGCATCCAGTATACTGGTCACTTTCTCTTCATAGCTCAAAAGAAGCAGGTATATCACTACACTTCCTTTTACATGCTTCTACAAAACCTGGGGGTTTGTATCGATTGTTCATCATTCAGTAGGTGATAAAACACATATAGCAGCTAGAGATGGACACTCAGCACCTCCAAGACCAAATTAGAATTAGCTTCTGAAAGATCCTGTGTTGATTTTAAAAATGTTTCTGTATGTAGGTCCTTCTAGAAGATACCTCTTTCATGCCATGCACAAATTTAGAGATAAAGGTTAATGTCCACTAATCTGGGTGTCTGGTGTAGTAAATGATTTTAATCACAATAGACGTGTTATGTTTTTCCTAAAAGTAGAATCTAAGGTGTATTTAGTAGTGGCAGTAGATGATAATTTATGATTCTGAAGTTAATATTGCTTTTATTAATATCAATGAATTTCATTTGGAATTAGGCAAATGTAAATTTGTAAAATTAACATAAAATGAACAATGAACACATTTATTACATGGATAACAGACCCAAACGACAGACCCAAATATTACTGTGTTACAGGAAAGTTGTGTCATGGTGACATTAAGAGTCCTTGGGCAAGACTATAACACTACACTGTATGTAATCAGAGAACTTGTTTGTCAGCTACCATAAAAAATTAGTTATTACAGTATGTGCTTTGTTTGGTACCAATATTTTTGCCAATATTGCACTAGACTGTATGGTTCTATAAGAGATTAGTTATTACGATTTTTCACATCTGAATACAGCAGCTGTCCTTTACATTGCTTAAAACATTCATGAGGAATGGACCCACTGAAATAGAATAAAATCGCTTTACCTGACATTAAATTAGACTTAAGCACATTGATGTCTTTGGTGCAAATATTTTTTAATAGTGTTTTATTTTATAAATATGTTTCTTTTGGAGAGCACAATTTATTTAAAGACTTTTCTCACTTTTGCTACAGTTCTCTGTAGACTAGCAGCTAAAGTTTATTATTAAGGTTTAAAATCCAAAAGGCCTGTATGATGCCCCTACTTTCCTCACACTATCTAACCGACATATTAGTACCATTGCAGTTACTGAAAAAATATGTATTTACATTAGCACCTATATAATAAGTGCAGGGTTCCAGAGGTTAGCTTTTTAAAACCCCAGGCTTGTTTTATTATAAGTCTTTTTATTTAATCCACTGCATGGAAATCACTGCAGACTGGCTGAACTACTCTTAAATTGTAAGAGTGAGTGGAATGAAAGCCTGGACTAGCTGGCAAGCTCTGGCATTTATCATAGCTGCCCATGTTATAAAATTGTACAAATAATAATATAAGGGATCCAGTAAACCCCCCAACTGAAATAGTTTAGTGATGCACTGATTGGTCCAACAAGCCTTGTGCTGGAACACTCACATTCTCCCTTACTGCCTCAGAGACGGTTCGAGACAGCATGAGGCACGAGACAGCGCAGGCCAGGATGTGGAACAGCGTGTACATCACCCGTGTGCTGGACGACGATTTGATGGGTGGGCAGAAGGAGCAGCATAGTGAGCAAGGAGCGGGACCACAGCAGCAACATATCTGTGAGGTGAGATCAGAGATGACATTTATTAGAATCAGATACACATAGGCTACACATGCATTTTTTACGTTCCAACTGATGGAACCTGCTGTGTATCACTCCAAATCCATGTTTTCATTCCCAGGATACTCTCCTGGGAAGCATGCTCTCGCTTTATCTTATTACTCTACTGTATCCCAGCCAGAGCTCCATGCCAGAGTTCAGAACAGAGACTGGCAGAGTCTTTATTCTCCAAATGCAGTTGAATAAAAAGAATGTTATCAAATACAAACAGATGTGCAGTAGAAAGCATCACTTTAAGACTAAATACAACTGGATGTATTGTGGTGACTCTGGAGGTGCAGCTCTGCAGCGGACCATATACTCAGAGCTCATGTTAGGTGCACACCCTCCAACAAAGGGACTGGTTGTGTCATTTAGTGTTGTGGACTGTTATTTATGTGTGCATGATTTATGTTTTACTGTTTCTGGAAATGGGGTTATGGTGTGGGTGTTTTGAATTGGAGGTTGGTCATTGTCAGAGTGAAGTGCGTGGCTAATGGTGGCATCCTGCATGAGTTCCTGTTTCTTTTCCTGCTGCTGTTACCCTGTGTGTCTTTAAAAATTGCTTTGTGTAGTGGAATCACAGCATCCTGTGTGTCTTGCTGTCTGCTGATGGTACAGTATGGTTGGTATAGTATGTATGAATGGTTTATATGTGCAGTTGAAATATGTATATACTCTGTCCCCCACAAGACTATACATAGGACAGCCCCATAAGTATATGTTTTGCCATTTTAACAGATTCCTATATTAAGATATTTCAAATTGTCCTGAACAAATATTAAGCAAAGTGTAAAAGTTATTTTCTTTATGGTCAATTTTTACACTAAAACCTACCGTATATTTATCTGATGACAACAATTTAGTAATTGCCTCTATAGCCTCTCTGTCCTCTCTTGGACGTCCAATGTTATTCCATTACTTGTTCAATGCCTTAATCAAATATTTCATTAAGTAAATAATTGCTATGATATCAAATTATACTATTCAGTTTTAGCTTGAACTGTGCTGCAATAAAAAATATTGAGTTCCTTTAACTTTAAACGGTTGGGTAATTCTGTGTTTTAGGTTTTGTTCACCTATTTAATGTTCATTTAAAATGAACTAAATTTTCATGTCAACAAAGTTATTTACAATTTTAAGCTCAAAGACCCACAGTGTTTTTTTTGTCAATTCGAAATAAGAATGCATCATTTCTATAATGTCAAATAGATCGTTTTACATCTTCTGAAAACTCCAGCTGTACAAACTTTAAATCTACATTAATGTACATGAATGTTAGGAACATTGTTTCCTTCCTGGTTTCAATAAAGTTACCATCTTTTGGAGATTCAAATGTTACAATATGCAAATTAAAATATGTAAGGTTAAAGATATCACAATAACATAAGTGTTTTATGCTGTTAAAATACTGAGGTTAAAGAAATGGAGGGATGAGGGGCACATATTTAGGTGTCGTCCAAGTGTTGGATGACAGTGGATTGAAAAGACGCCCTGGAAGAGCATTTTGTGGCTGCCCAGTCGATGCAGGGCTAAATCTGTAGAGTTCCACTTTTTGTAATGAAGGCATTAGACACAGTCTGAAATTAGAATCTTTTTAGGTCTACAGTCCATAGCCTACATTCGTGCATCTGTGTGTCTGGGTATGAGTGTTTAGGGCGAGGGTGGAGAGGCTCAGATAGGGATTAATCCAGATTGCTCAGAGCATCTGGATTTTTCTAATGGATCTGGGCTGGCAGGTTGGACGGTGGCTAGGCAGTTTTTATCCTGAGCCAAACCCAGAGACATAGATTGTGCTAAAGTAGCAGCCATATCCTTTATGATCACTCATTTCCTCAAATTAATGAATTCATGTTGCTGGATCAGAGATAGATGCCTATAGGTATGAGAAGCATGGCCTTTCTCAGAAGTGCAGTGCTTCTGTCTAATTTCCTATATAGAAATGTACATGTACACTCATGCCAAGGACTAAATTTCATGACATGTGACACACAGCCCTCCCCTGTGAGAACAAGTAATATCCCTATGCAAACATCTTCCTGCTGAGATAAAGCACAGCAGACCTCTAGCTTTCTTGATTTCTCCCTAAATTATGTACATGTGACGACTGAGAGACCTTTAAAACAAGCAGAAGAACAAAGCAACAACGCAACTTGCTTGATCCCATAATGTTCACATTATTAATGGATTAATATTATTACTCTTTTCAGCAGATTGCCAAAGTCAAGGTAATGGGAGGAGCATGGGTACCAGCCATGGGTACCAAAAGTCATGGCATAGCAGTATATAAATTGATTATGAAGAGACGATACCGTTTGAAGTTGTGAGGTGTTAACTTGTAAATGAAGTTAAACACTGGCAAGGCGATGTGAATTACTGAGGATAGTTTAAGTTTGAATGAGACACAATGGTGAATTAAGATGGCACGGTGCATAATTCTGCTGGAATATCCCATCATTGTGAAGTCCATTAAGGTCAGCAAATGCATACATAGCGGATACCAGTCAATGATGTATAGAGGCTGACCAGCAGACTCAACCTATGCCTTAAGAACAAACTCCACACCAGTAATGTACCACCTATAGCCTGCACAGTGCCTTGTGGACAAGCTGGGGTTTCATGGGGTCTGCGTCACACACAAACGTGGAGGTGATTTCTGTTGCTTGTCTGCTTGCCTGGACAATTCTATCTGAATGCCGCCACTCACAATCTTTATGCCCTTGTGGGCGACCACTGCACTGTCCTCTGTGGGTGGTAATGCTTGCTGTGATATATTCCCAGTACATGTGAGACACTGTGGATCAAGGACTATTAAATGCTGGCACAACTTCGGAAATGAAATGTCCCATCCCTCTGGCACACACTATCCTGCCTCGTTCGAACTCCAATAAATCACATCGCCTTGCCATGAGCATGCTGGCCAGTGTTCAGCCTCAATTACAAGATAACACCTCATAACTTCAGCTTTCAGTCGTCACACTTCATAAACCCAAATGTGGCTGGAAGTTCAGTGCACTTATACAAAGCACCTGTACCTCTCATTGCCTCTGGTGGTACTATGCTGATCCCAAGCGAGTAATTAGGCAGCAAAATAAGAAATTTCCTTTCTATGATTATTAGGATGCATAAAATAAACACCAAACACTAAATAATACAGATATGTGTGTGTAACATGTGATTTCCATGCTTTTTTAAATCTAACCATGACCCTGGTTCAGTAGTTCAGCCTGTATTGCTGCATATAACTAACTAGATAATCAGGTGACTCAGGTCACCTTTATTTTTAGCAATGCCGCTTTAAGGTGCGCAACTTCATCCATTTTTCTTGAACATATTGTCAGTTTATTTAATGATTATGATTACATCTCACTATTGCATATATAATTAAAACAAAAGCCTCACAAGCTGAAGCAACCCATAAAGCAGCTCTATTTACTTAGTCTGAATATGGAAGCAAGGCTGTTCTGAATTCATGTCACAGGAACCAGCTTATGTATCCGTCTATTCGGCCTACAGAGGCTAGCCCCACCCACTCATATTAAAGTTGTAAGGAATGTTTTAGCTCTTGCTTTGCTCAGATGGGAACAACCAGTCAAAATTGAGCTCATTTAAAGGAACAGAAACAAACATATGAATTCTGGTCATGTTTGCTATATAAACCCACATAAATCCTCAAAGAGAAAACAAACGCAGGACACAGGCCCTTTAATAGCTGTAAAAGTGGTTAAGCATATGTTACATAATGTATGACACATGGTGTGATATGACACATCATGTGTTTTAAAAATTTTGGCTTAAGATTTAGAATTTTTCTTAACACGTACACAGAGGACAGGTACATGCAGGGTGTTGTAAGGCAAAATAGGCCTCACAAAAAGCCACTCATTTACAACTACTGAGCTTACACATAAAGTCCACTGGTGGGTTTGGATAGCAAAAATAAAACTGCTGTATTTGCATTATAGAAAATGCACTCCCTTTTTTTTCATCATCACAGCTGTTGCACTTATAATGACCTTTCTCTAGGTACCAGCACTGGCCCCCTGTTCGGGCAGGGTCTGAGCTTGTGGTGAGTTTTATGCTCTAAACTTCCTCTACTAGCTGGAATATTATCCAACAGAACACTAAGCATGGTTGTAAGTCGCTCTGGATAAGAGCATCTGCTTAATGCCGTAAATGTAAATGTACCAATTGAGTCAGCAAGTACCACTTAACGTCAAACCACTCTGAATGACTGTCTCAGTGATTGAATTATGGAGGAGCTGTGAAAAATGGAATGGTGGAATTTCTCCTTAATGTACATGTTGCATTGGGGCCTTAAATGTTTAGAGACAGCCCTGATATGCAGTCTTTAACCATTAAACATATCCACCACCGTCAGAGGCATCTGGGGCTAATCAGATGTTCACTAAGGCTCATCCTCTTAACTGTCTCTGCAGATGACATTTTCCATGAGGCTACATGAATAAAGGGCGATATGTATTTCCACCGAACTGACCCAGACTAACTTGTGACATGGCCCAAGATGACTTTAACTGATATACCGGCAATCTGTATCTTAGGCAAGAGTACACTCTGTATACAGTTCTGGAAAATATGGATTTACAGACTGGCGACTACTGGCCGCTGGAGCAAATCACATCGAGCTGATCACAATGCAACCATGCGGGTTAATATGTTCAGACATGGAACACATTCTGAAATGGAAATTCTTTAAAGAGCTCATCACTGAAGGCTATCATGTTATGTGAGGACGCCTACCACACTATATTATTATTAAGTTGGCACACGAAACCATGTAACAAGCTTGGGAGCTTACACACTTAAGTAGGTAACTGAGTCTAAATTTGAGATCTGCTGTTTACCATCTCAAATCCAGAGTTTTCTCTGACAGTTTGCATTTCTCTAATAGCAGATGAGCAACCCAAAGCAAAAGTTTGGAATCACTTTTTAAATTTTTATTTTAATAATTATTTATTATTATTTAATTTAATTATTATAATGTTATTCACTAACTGCTTTTACACTGTAAATTAAGATGTTATTACTAAACAACAAAACATAAAACAACATAGTCGTTTTGGTAATTTTGGGAGCAATATAAGGAAAAAAAGCATTTTTTTTAAATAATTGACTTTATTTATTAATTATTTATTTATTTATATAAAAAGTGACTTTTTTATTGTAATTTTATTTAATACTAAAAAAATTTATTTTAGAATGATGGTATATTAGCATCCGCTATGCAGTAAAACTGATTTTATATTATTGAAAACATTGATTTTTACATTCCTGGATGCTGGTGCAGCACTGACCCCAGTCATATCATCTAACAACATTTTTGCACAACATTTAAGCAGTAATACATTTGTATTCACAATTCATTAATTAAGCACTGTTCAACGTTTGAATTACTTTCTCAGGTCACAAAACAGAACCATCAAACTGAGGCAACCTTCAACACCACAGGCCTCATCTCAAACTCCCTGCTCATAATTAATAATCTGGAAAAATCATGAATATTAGGACAGCAAGTAAAAGTAAACTTTGAACTTGACGGTGTTATGACCCAGTCTAGGGTCAGGATGTAACAGACAATAAGAGTTATTGTTTGAATATTAACAAAATGATTTCACTAATGAAAAGACACAACCTTTTTCTTACGATATGAAGTTTAATGTATTCTATTGTTTAATTTTTGGGAAGACAAGCTAAAGGAAGCTAAAGGAACCATATTCAGTGTTTATAATTTTAATTTTTTATGGTCCACTGGAATAGATTTGCATGCTTACATTTTCCTTAAACACAATATGTACCTCATACTGTACATCAGTACTGTCTTGTAAGTTAGAGACATGTAAGTTATGTCTCTAAGCCCTGCCTCTCAATTTCCCACACATTGGTCAACCTCAGGAGGGCTTAAAAATATGGCTGCAGAATCCTGCTGCAAGTTCGGACTCCACAGGTGGCCAATAAGGAAGATGTCATGTTGTAAGAGAGAAAATGACTGGGGTTTTAAAGAGGCATTTCAGGCAGCTGAGGAAAGTGGTTCCAGTGGGAGAAGGTTTCTCCCTGTGGCATGCTTGGGCTTTATAAGTCTAAAAATTTTACAATCAGCTCCCTTGTGACTTTATGCTCTTTACATATGATATTGCTTTTTATTACAGACAGTTCATTAGGATCTTCAAAATGTTTGTGACTTGGTGAGAATTACACCATTAGCATGTTTACAGTATGGTTATATGTGAAAATAAACAAAATAAAAGTACAAAATTCTACCCTTTTTTTCCCAGTGATGAAGATGTGGAGTCTTTCAAAGTAATTTGATATGAGATACTCCATTCTGGATAAATGTACAGCCAGAACTGTTAATAGTAGTGTTGACAAGAACAAGATGTCTACTGATGTTAGAGTCCCTGAAGTCTCCCTCACAGAATGTCATTACACACAATGCTCACTAGTATGTAACCTGATGCCTGAGATACTGTTTTATAATATTTAAGTGATCAATAAAGTTTTGGACTAAGATACTTGACTATATCTTTCTCATTAATGAGAGGTAAATGCAGGAGTAAAATAGTCCTCACTGCTTACCATTATTTCACCATTATCAATATACAAAATGCAGAAGACAGTGTAGATTCTCTGTTCACTCTGGAGAACATTCGGGTTCCTATCACCACCACTGTAAAGAAAAGCTGGTAAGTTTCTCTAGTAGCTAGCATGGAGCATTTCACATCAAAGCACCATGAATGTATTGGTTTAGTGTTTTAATGACTGAAGAATATACAAACATGAACATAGTGGTATAATTCGGCCTAATTAAGGCGGAAAAGATGCTATATAAAAAACAGGCCTTGCATTCAAACCTCTTCCAGCAGGTCTCTCACCTGGTAGGCCACCATGTTGAGGAAGTAGCTGTAGACACCGCTGCGGTTTATTGCCTGAGCGGTCGACATGGCTGCTTATTTGGTCAGCAGAAGAATGTCCTCATTAAAGTTACACAATCTACCAAAAATCCGAGAGGGGAAAAAACAGGGCTTGCTTTAAGGGTCTAGAAGATTCCTGGATTTCTTCTGTCAGGTGATCATCCACTTCTCTTACTCCCAGTGGTCAACTGCAGTCTTTGCGACATGGATCCACCTGCTGTGCACATGTTCCTTCCATCAGTAGACAAACACAAAAACGAACAGTCTTTGTATATCCTGTTAACTGGCTAGTGGTAGTGAGCAGTGCCAGCAGAATGCGTGAGTGAGCCTGAATGCCCATTGGCCCTCCCTCCCTGTTCCCTCTCCTTTACCCAGGGAGATTAGCCAGCCAGGGTGGAGGGAGGAGGAGGGGGATCCGTGTGTTAGTCCATCTGTCCCTCCCTTCCCCCAAGGGTCCACTGCACTCCAGGGTTGCCCATAAAAAAAAAAAACCCTAATCGGGTTAGGGTAAATAATGTAATTACTTGCAATGCTGTGATTTCACTGTTCTTGGGAATACCTTTACATTCCCCTTTCTCAGTTGGGCGACATACATGGGATGTCCTCTTTGAATCAATAAAGAGGCCATATGTATAATCCGGTCATTATACCTCGACCCAGAAAGACAGAGAGAGAAATAGAACGAGACGTACATTCGGCCTCACATTCCTCTACATACAATGAGCACACAAATAAGGAATACAGAAAAGGCCTTAAATAAAGTTTGATGATTCTGATTCTTATGTGACGATAAAAAGATCTAAAAGTTGTCTGATCCCCACTGCCTAAAGTCCAAATGTGGAATTTAACCTGCTAAATCAGCATCTTTTGAATTTAGTATTTTGTGATGTCACTGTCACAAAAGTATCTGTCTATTCCACATTTAGCAGTTACATATAAACAATAAAGTTATGAGGAGTTTCAGCCCAGATTGCTTTTTTCCAAGGTGAAAAACATTTACACTTTGAATGGAAGTTCTGATAACCTTTCTGCACAAGATCAGCCTGTCTGTAACTATCATTCCATCATACTACATGTCTACTAAATGCAGCGCGGAGATTAAATCTAAACCTTAACCTACAATTAAATTTACTTTCAATTCGTTAATTCTTAAAAACAGAAACATAGTGTCCCATGACTTCAATGCACCTCTGAATCCTAGCATACTAAGCATTATGAAAATTGATGACACTGTTTCTACATGCTAATGCATTGTGCGTGTTGTTATCAGTGGTAGGCCAGCCTCTGGTTATATTTGGGTCAGTGTGTGTGAGTGTGCAGAGATGCGTGCTGGGATTATCCTGGAGTTTTTCAGCGCTCGTCTCAGCCTGGGTGACCTTCCCTCTGCCATAGTTTGACACACTAATCCAAACAGCAGAGTCTGGCCAACAGACACAGTTGGACTCCCTTTCACAGACTGAGTAACACACAGTACAGTGTAAAGCCAATGTAAATGTAAATACAGAAACACAAGTTATCATGTCGTCTACAGCGTGTAACTAGTAATGTAACTGTCCACTGTTGTCTACAGTGTGTAACTAGTAATGTAACTGTCCACTGTTGTCTACAGTGTGTAACTAGTAATGTAACTGTCCACTGTTGTCTACAGAGTGTAACTAGTAATGTAACTGTCCACTGTTGTCTACAGTGTGTAAGTAATATTCTAACTGTCCACTGTTGTCTACAGTGTGTAACTAGTAATGTAACTGTCCACTGTTGTCTACAGTGTGTAACTAGTAATGTAACTGTCCACTGTTGTCTACAGTGTGCAATTAATAACATTACTGCCTACTGTTTTGGTCATTGGATAAAGTGAGGGTATATAATAACTTAATAAGTTACATAATAATTTTCATCCTTAAAAGTCAATTTATATAAATATAATACAAGTCAGTGCAAATTTGGCTATTTGAACCTCACAAATAATTAGAATTTTAAGATTTTAGAATTTTAATTTTTTAGAAATAATAATTGTTTTTCCAAAAATAAATACATATTTGTGCATTATATACGGTGGATGTATGCTGTGAAGGAGAAATGCCTGACTACTTGTGTACTGTAGTTGCAAAAGTATTCACTAGGTCTAGGAATTTACCAGTGAATTCGTCGCTTCCCAGGAAATACTGGCAGTTCCAGCTAACACAGTGTTCCCAACCATAATTAGCCTAAAATTATGTAATCCAGTCAATGAGATGCAGCTAGTGTACCATGTAACAACACTGGAACGGGATTCACTCTTCCTCTAAAGCATGAAATGTATTATAATTCCAAACCGATTCTACACGTCACATCTTCATGTTCAGGCAAGAACCTCCAAATAAACAAAAAGCAGACAATCACTTCTACTTAGAAGTCAGAATAGCAACATAATAGTATAACCCAGCACCACACCAAGACTCCTGCTAAAACGGGCACATCAACAGATGTCATACTTGGAAATTCCTGTTTAATTTAAGGTCACTAATCCTTGGTTGGCTAAATCACACAGCCATGAACTTCTCTAAACCAATTAGAGACACATACAACAAGCCTCCACTCTCCCTCTCACAGTGAAAAGGGGAATGGCTGGAGGCCCTTTATCTGGCTGATAATTGGGGGCCGTGTGAAAAAGAAGGACACTAGCCACACTGTTCAGAAAAAAAAGCTCAGTTGTGAACATACAATGCAAATTATGGCACCCCGATATGAAACATTTAAGCTATAGCCTTTTAACGGACGTTAGAGGACCTGATGAGGAAATCCACCATAATAATCTATTAATAAACCATTTCAGAACTTTCTTATCCTTTCACAGAACTGAATTTGGTGGGTCCACTCCACAGGATAAGCTAATTTAATGGGACTCTAGATAAACAATAAAATGAAATGTGCCTCTATATTTAATTATGACTTTTTCTTGTCAAGCTGGTGCTGTGTTATAGCCTAATCTGTTTATTATTAAGTTAGTTACTCATTAACTAAAGCACAAACTAATGATATAGATGGATCAATGAAGACATTATGGGACTCTAATGCTAGGATCTCTCTGAGCTTGTTTTCCCACCTGCCTAACCAGTATGTACTACAGATGATGTATAAGTATTGCTGGATCAAAATTAATTTAATTCCATCCTGTAATAAATCTGCCTGACGTAGTAAACATTCATAGTAGTTCATGCCATGCTGTTAATTGTGTATTTCTTTCTGTGTGGTAGTAAAGTAGTGTATACGGGTACAATGAAAAGACGATTTCTCTCTGTTAAAATACTGTAAAATGTAATGGCCAATGGTTGTGTTTGTAAATATGTAAATGAAGGATACACATATTGTGTTTTAGCACTGTTAAATTACAGAAGTAGCATGTAAATTCACAAACCAAATTATCACCTTTATGTTACAGACATTTTCATTCATTTTAATGGTTGTTATTGTTATTATTGTGGTAAAATACTGTTTATCAGAATAACTTGTCAAACTACTAAAACTGAATTCCAGTAAAAAAAACAATTTACCATCTTTTTTTATTTTTTATTTTACCATCATTGGGTTTTGTCAGGCACCCCTGCAGTCTGAGTTCATTGCTCATCTCTAATATCTGCACTCCTGCAGCTGAAAAGCCCATATGAAATTATACAAGAGCATGCAAGTTACAGTTATACACTATACACAAGTTTGGAAGCCTCTGGTCAAATACAGAACCCTGGGAAAGAGCACATGTTTAGTTGATCTTCTAAATGTACCTTGCACATTAGAATGTAGAAATACTGTTCACTAAATTTAATATATTTTAAAAAAACAGATGTGGCTAAATTAAATATGGTTTGTGCAAATGCTATGGCATGTTTCATATTCTATATTAATTTGCTGCTAATATGTTAAATTCTGTACAAAAATTAACAAATAAATAAATGGTAAAATGCAAAAAAAAAATTTAACAATTAAAATTAAAATACAAACAATTTCACTTAATTAAATGTCAACAGACTCAGTCAGTGTTTTAGTGTGAAATATTCCTACTAGCGTATTAAGTCAGAATTGTTAACAGTGGCCATGATAGGAACCATACTAAACTGTGAGCCAACTTAATGAAATGTCTCTAGAAGCCCCCCCACATAAAGCAGTTACACTAAAGAGCTATATGTAGTGTTGCGTAATGTCTAATGAGCATTTTTAGAAAAGTAAAAATGTAAATAAAACTATTACTCTCATCAATTCAGTGTGGAGGGACAAAACAAACCCTAAATATTGTTTTTTTCTGATTTAGGCTTTTTTTTTTTTATCAACATTACATATTATAACTCAGGAGACAAATTCATTAGTGGTTTCATACAGTACTAATGCTATAATGGCTATATTTGTGTAGTAGATATGGAGACATGTGCTTTACACCACTGCCACAGTAAAGAGTCTAAAAGCTTCTCAGTAAATTACTGTTTCACATTAAACTGCTCTCAATGGATCTGATTACATTCCAATTATGAAATTATTCAGGAATTTAAAAAAAAATACTACTGGAATTCCCATTTATGATGGTTCCCTGTAGGTAATGTAATTGGATGGGCGTGTTGAAACTTCTGCATACATCTGTTCACTCAGAGAAGTGTTAAACAGTGCTAAAAAAAACCCACTTAGCTATCTTTAATTTTTAAGTTTTTTCAACCTGTAATAATAATTAAGCTGTATGTTACAAAAACTCTATCTGAAATTCTGTTTGAAAGTATATATATGTCTAAACTTGAAGACAGACAGATCACTTTCGTTTTAATTTAAGTTATTGTATTATAATAATGCCCAGTGTAAAAGGTAAGAATGCATGCTAAACTTACTTGGGCCCAGCAACAGCGACACCACATCACTCCCGTAGTAAAATCCTGCTCTTGGTGGAAAGCTCCAGACCCACAGGCTTCCGCAGGTCAGTCATACAGCAGGATGAAGAGGTTGGTGATGATGATGGGGTATAAGCGTATACTATGCCCCTGAATCATTCCTCAAGTGCCACACACAACGTACTCATTCAGCAGCTCATGGCCACACTAAGCACCTGCCCAGACTGGATAGTAGGTGTTGTCTTTCAGGCTGGAAAGGTTTCCTTTTTGTTAAGCTGATTAAGGTTAAGTTGAAGGATTGCTTTGCCAAGCAGGAGGCAGGAAAACCCTTACTGTCTCTGTAAAGGGAAAGGAACCTGGTGGACTGCTGGTTGAAGGTTTAATAAACAGTAAACCTCTTAGGAGACAGGAATAGTCTTGTTCATGCAGTAAGCAGCCATCAGCATCACTTTTTCCACATACCTATAAATGTGTCTTAATTTTAAAGACTTAAATTAGACTCATTCACCACTCATGAACTTTAAGCTAGATGTTCTTGAGGGCTAGTCAGGGCTGACCAATTGCTAATGCATTTTCAACAATGTTTAAAACCTGCACAAATGGCCACAACAGATATCAAAAACAGCTGAAGATCAGCAATTCAACCAGTTAAAGTAGGAAATGCAGTGTGACTGCGCAGCTGAAGCTTGTTGCTGGCCAGTTGGTACAATGTTGCTAAAAATGAACAGGCGTTTATAGGAGGACAGAGAGATAAATAAACAACACTATATAAGTATATAAGTTCTATGTAGACACATCAAAGTGATTTAAAACCAAGATGTGAAATCCAAGCACTCCTGATAAGTCTTGGCTTTGCAAAAAAGCAAATGTGACATCAGTATTGCACAGTAACTCTAGTAATCTAGAGTTACTGTTTAAATAAGGTCTACCTGGGCTTTGGCAAAATTTGCTGAACTTTATTTAGGTGTTTGAAAGACTTTCACAATAACAAAGTTTGGCATCTGGTGACAGTTTAACTCTAGTGACTGTTAGCAATGTTAGCCTTACAGCCTTACTGTTAGCAATATTAGCCTTACAGCTAATCAATTGTGTTCATAAAAACCACATTTATTTAAGCATGAAACGACTGTTATCACAAACAAATGAGCGAAATAAATTAAAAAGTTTTTGAATGCTGTTTATGACACCAATGTTTTACTGTGTCATTTGATTTCTACAAACTGTGGCTTATATGTTTTAGGATCTGTCTCTTTGGCCTGTATTTGCTGATGAAAGTGCCCTTTCATGGTCATTTGAGTTGCAAATGACTTCACTGAGTCTCTGCTTCCTCTTTAAAGAGGAATTTCAGCAAATCGTTTCTTACTTTAATAATTTAATAATAATTTAATAATTCAGTTCATGTCTACAACACAAACATACCCAGTTTATTTACTATTCAGAACCACCAGTGAACCTACATGTCTTCTGAGTTTTTGGATGTAATGTTGATGATGGTGAAATTCTCTGTATGTATTCCTTCATCATACACAGATTAACATAACCAAATTAATGAAAATATATTTTACACCAAAGTACATTACAAAACTACCATACAGCAACGCCTAAGACATCAGGCTTTCTATTCAGAAGTATTTCATCTAATAACTTAATGTGTGGGAGTCATCGGGTGCATTCAACTCTTCAGATGTCTGGTTCCTATCACCGCCACTGTGAACAATTCTGACTCCACAAGTTCCTCTAGAAGCACGTCTCAGTGAACCACTCTGAATGTGTACTTGTAAACTATTTAATTATGTAGAAGTTGAGAAAAATTGATGCAGTTCCCCAGTAAGGGGCCTGTGTTATGAAAAACTAAATCCCACCATTAATTTTTAAATACAGGTGACACATGTAGTATGGAGTATAAAGAAGTATGCACAACTTAGCTGCCAAGACATGATGTTTGGAATTCACTGTTACTGTGAGATTTTAGTCGATTCCCTGCTTCTCTGAAAGGGCATGTTGATAAGCTGATAGCTGAAGTTAAATCAGGTGTGTGGGTATGCAGACGAAGCACTAAAATGTGCAGGGCAAGGTGTGTCCAACACTGCTTTAGCTTAAAAAGAAAGAGATCTTATTTTTTCTGCATGATCTAATGCTTCTGTAATACCTGACGAAGGACGAGGGGCTTTTGGAACTGCTGACCAAGCACACTTCTTCACAGCAAAGCAACCGTCTTCATCTTTTAAGACTTCAGACACAAGGATTAGTGACACGGCCCAGATGTCAGCATGGCTTTCTTATTTCAGTTCTGTTCACATGTTAGGCTTGAGGATTCACACTTACCAGTCACTAGTTTAGGAGAGACAGTGAGAGAGAATCGTATCTGTATTGTGCTATGTGGAACTGTTATATGAAACAGATCTGTTTAGGACATGTTGGCTCATGTACACATGTTGTTATATAAATCAGTATGGCTGACAAGGTTAATATCAAAGCAAATTCAATCAAACCCAAAGTCCAAGTGATCAATGTCAAGGTCAAATAATCTTGAAGTCAAACAAGATTCAGGGCAAAACACTGAAAATACCAATCCAAAAATCCAAAAGTTTCATAAACAGGTTTGTGGCCATAAAACCCATTGCCAAAAAACTGTTGTACAGACAAATAATCAGGGCCAATCATTCTCTGAGTAGAGAGTGAGCCTTTTTGTGCCAACTGTGATTTTCACACAGAGGAATTTGTCCTCCGAATTTAACCCATCTCTGAAGTGAAACACCCACATACACACTCACTAGTGAACACACACACTAGGGGGCAGTGAGCACACTTACCCGGAGCGGTGGGCAGCCCTATCCACGGCGCCCGGGGAGAAGTGGGGGGTTAGGTGCTTTGCTCATGGGCACCTCAGTCGTTACTGTCAGTTCAGGGAGTCGAATCGGCGACCCTCCGGTCACAAGGCTGGTTCCCTAACCTTTATATTATATACTTTAATATAATGTTAAACCGGATGACAAAACAGCACGTAGCTAGGTTGCTGCTGCAATAACCACTTTCTGTCACATACATTAGCAAGCAGGACAAAACAATACTGACCTATTGCTTCTATGGAACACCAGTTAATGTTAAGGTCCTTCTTCAGGTTAGATCAAAGACGGGTAGAAAAACTTCACAATCTTACATGTTGCTCCTTTAAAGAGATGGTATAGTGGTGGGTTATTTTATTGTTTTACTATATTATTTTATATTACATTACTAAAACTGATATCAGTTATAATATACATGTGTTATTAATGACGTTCCTATACAAGGATGTCCAAATTACAAGTCCTTTAATAAATGCTGCCATCTGGTGGTGACGACGAAAAACAGCTCCCCCGACGTCACCGCAGAAAAAACGTCGCCTGCTATGGTTTGTACTGTAGATGCAGCAGTTAAACAATCGAATTATCATTTGACAAAATACAATCTACATTATACACTGATCACTGAATTCTTATTCGTAGTTTGGTCAGTTTATGTATCTAAATAAGTTACAGTGTATTCGCAGTATATATAGTATATATATTCTTCTGTAGATTTAGTAGTACAATTACCAAAATATCTCACTCAGATAATCCTAACTTGGGTATATTGGTCTTTAAGTGGTATTAAAAAATATATAGAAGATATTGCTGGCTATTAAAATGTTACTGCTCTTTAGTGTCAGATTTTTACATGGGAAAAAAAGGTATTTACATTTTCAGGTCAAAAGGATTTCCGTGCGGAGTGTTACCTAAACTTCCTCTCGGGTCTGGTTTATTCTTCTTTCTTTCGTTCCGGATGCATATCGACGCAAACATGGCGGCTGAGGGAGATGTGGATTTGGATCTGGAGGCCGACGAGAACTGCACCGGGAAACCGACGGAAAAACCTCGCAAACACGACAGCGGGGCTGCCGATTTAGAAAGAGTCACAGATTATGCGGAGGAGAAAGAAATATCGAGTTCGGACCTGGAAACGGTGAGTTGGGTTTGTTCTCCGTTGAGCCTCGCTAGCCGTGTTAGCAACCATGTGCGGAGAGAAAGCAGATCTGCAGAATCACGCTGTGTGGAATTTAACATCTAAACTCAGACTGAGCTTTCCTGGTCTTTATTTATACTAGTAGGTTTTATCTGTTAGATGTGGGATGCGAGTTTGAGCTGCTGGATGACTTCCTTCAGCTGCGTCTCTGCTAACCAAGCTGCTGTCTGTGGCTAGTTAGTCCTGATAGCATGAGATGAGTGACTTATGACCACCGCCTTTGGGTCTCATTTAAAGTGTTACATCGCGTTAACCTGGTAAAAGCACAGCATACTGAGGAAAAAACCTCTTTGAAGTAGCATTTTAATGTAGTGTGTAAACACTGTTAACGACAGTAGTGCACAAAAATGACGTAAAGCCAGACATATATTTGCATATGTTCACATAATCAGCCTACAGGTGTTCAGCTCTGGCCATTCATGCTGAAGATGAAAGGAGTGCTTCAGCCCGGACATCTTTTGAATGATGTACAATGCAGGACAGCCAATCAGAACAGATCATTTCAAAACAGTTACTATAATGTGATACTGCTGAATATTAGTCATTTAGAAGGGTAAAAAGAAATCGTTGCCTATATTTGCTTAAAATGGAGACACTAATGCAAAATTTGCCTCTGTAGTAGCTGATAGCCAGCACATAAAGAAACTCCATTTGATCCAGACCCCCGCTTTCACCTCAGTTATGGATTTAAATTGTTATTTAATGAACTATTGTTGTTCTGTGCTTTTTTAGGCTATGTCCGTGATTGGTGACAGGAGATCCAGAGAGCAGAAAGCAAAACAAGAGAGGTGAGTAGATGTGTTAGGTTTTTTTTTTTAGCTTTTTATGTTTAATTATGTTATGTCTAATTGTGTTATGCGTTTCTACCTTTGCTCTGCAGAGAAAAAGAATTGGCCAAAGTCACAATCAAGAAGGAGGATGTAGAGCTCATCGTAAGTACAAAGTGTAGCTGCGTGTGTGTGTATATAAAGCCATTGCTGCTCCTAAGGCTCTGTTAAATACCGAGTGATTATTGTGTTTAACAGATGGGAGAGATGGAGATTCCCAGAGGTGTGGCAGAGCGCAGTTTGAGAGAACACATGGGAAACGTTGTGGAGGCGTTGATTGCACTGACCAACTAAACTGTACTGACTCAACTCTAACCAGTAGCATGGATACCTTGGACGGCCTCTCTGTCTGCAGTGAACCCATTCCACACCTTGCTGTATTCAACATCTGTAATAAACTATCTTGCCTGTTCACTAGTGCAATTCAGTCACCTCAACTTTTGTAACAAAGTACAGTTTTAATTTTGACTATGCCTTTTTGTATGAACGTTCAGTGTGTAAAACTATGCTTGGACAGGAATTCTACTTGTCATAGTAATTTATTAACAATACAACAATGTAATTTTTACAATTTTCCAAGTGGAAGGATACAAACCTCTGTAAAGAAATCCATCAGATGTACAAAATTAAAATGCAATAAACCAAGATTCTTTGCCACACTGTAACTGGAAATCGCAGCTTCAGTGGTACACTCAAGAAACAACTACACATAGGTGGTAGGGGAGCAAAGATGTAAAAACAGTTCTTATTTTAGTTGTGTCTGAACTCAATAGATGTTCAGAACGGTGCTCATGTCTTCCTTTTCTGAACTGTTGGACGCTCAAACACATCTCTCACGCCCCCTGCCTTCTGTTTGAAGAACTTGCTGTTCTGTGCACTTTCCTGTGCCCAAGGAGAGTCGAAGGAGGTGCTGTCCTGGTCAACCAAATGTGTGTACTTGGTGCGTCCTGAACGACCAAAATTCTTGACCTGAAAAAATAAAGACGCAGTGAATGCATCTGCATTCTTTTCATGGATGCAAAATATCTTTTAACTGTCACCACATCATAGAAAGAGTTAGATGCTTGAAGGTGTATCCAGGCTTTACTCTTTAGCACCACTGTATTTTCAGTCAGTACAGTAAAACTGAAACTCTGGAGCATTTGTCAAATGTTTCACTCATTTTCAGGCTTTCAAAAGAGCTTTGTCTATTTTCCAAACATCAGTGACATCCACACCAGGGAACTGATTCAAATGCAGTGAATGGTTTCACAGTAATACTAAACATGTGCATCACGATTGTCCATATATGAACCCCACACCTTGATTATGAAAGGACAGACCAATGACTAATACTCAATTGCAAACAATGTTGTATGTTTATGTATTCAGCTATAATCTATATTGGATGTCATTATCTTATGTACTACAACCAAACAACAGTTTGTGTTACAAATTACCTTTACTGATGCTTTCAAACTAGGTACATCTAAAACCCTACTGCAGTATCTGCCAGGACAGAGTTACTCTCAGCCTAAGACATTCTGCCCACACACAGATGTATTAATATCTGAAGTGCATTGTCAGGATTCTGACAGTTACATTCTGAATGGCTACTGTCATTTCTGTGTCTTGTTTTGTGCTGGTCCAACACAAGTTAATGTCAGGACATGAACCAAGGTTTCAGCTAAGATGGGTGTAGAGAACAGTAGTCTCAGTAGAAGCTCAAGCCTTTGTATACTTTTGTGTTCCCGGAGATACTGTTTATGTCATGGCTCTATTTTCAACTTCCTTACATCATGTCAAATGGCAGAGTTGTGATTGGCCATTTTTGCGTGCATTTTGTTTACCTGCAGTGGTAAGTAGTGCTTAAGTGGTAAAAGGCATACTGCAATACCACGGCAGTGCTCTAAATACTCTTGCTTTATCTATACAGAATTCTAGCTGGTGCATGTTGCAGAAAGAAGAAGTTTATGTCAGCCCAGTAAAACACCACATCAGAACCCGACTAACTGAATAACAAACCAACCTGCATAACTTTAGGCAGAATAGTTTTGTTGAAGTGGTCCTCAAGGGTTGGGGCGCTGAAGTCTCTCTTGTACACGTCTTCCTCTCCATCCTATAATAGAAACAGTAAGAATAATTAGCAGTGATCAGGAGGATAACAAAATGCCTGCTCTGATTCGTCTTTCAGATTCACTTACCATGAAGAAAGCTCCTCTGTGGTAATACTTTTGCAGAAACTTGTATTTGCCCTTAGGTGCTTTGTTGGTAACGAGTTTACCATTGTTGCGAAGTTCAGCTCTACGTTCCTCCTCTGTGAGACTGTGGAATCTATCAATCTCAGATTTTTCCTTCTCCAATCTACAGATCACACAAGCGATAGTCATGTTAGCAATTCAGTGACATTTGCATAAACAACACTAAAAGGTTTTTTCATTCCAACCAAGGAGAAGCACATTCATGTATCTAACAGTCAGTTTTGCTTCTGCTTAACCGAAACAAAGAAAACCCCACTGCCATGATATTTTGTGGATAAGACAACATCGATGACGTTCATCAGGAACACAAAAGGCAAGCACTTACGCTTCACGAGCCTCCCTGTCTCTCTTGATTCGCTTCAGCTCTCGAACCTTCCAGGCCTCATACTCCTCTTCTTCATTTTCTCCATCTGTGTCCAGGCCATCCAGAGCAGCCAAAGTGCGTCTGTTCTCCTCAAACTCCTTCTTGGCCTCCTCCTCTACAATCTTGAGCGTGTAGCGACGCCTCTCTTCAGCCTGTTTTTTGGCCTCAGCTTCCAGCTCTTTCTGTTTCTGCTCCTCAGCTTCACGTTCTGCCACTGTCACCCGGTCCTTCCTGATAGGAAAATGACACCACTTCTTAGAGACATTTTAGAAAATGATTTAAAACCAAACAAACAGATAGAAAAACAGATTCCCTTTGAGGAGATGTTCATTAGCTGTAGCTTTTAATCCAATATACAACAATAGAAGACCCTGCACAAATGCACAATAACAGAAGAGCTACTCACTTGCGGATAAAGACAGGCTTTAGCCGTGGTTCAGTTTCATCTTCACTGTCTGTATATTCCTCATACTCTGACTCGGACTCTGATTCTTCTCCAGACTTCCCCTCTTCCTCCACTTCCATGATCTCCATCTCTTCGTTCTTTCTATCCTGGGCTCGCTGTCGCATCATTGCTCTTCGCCTCTCAATTTCCTGCAGAAAAAAATCAGCATCCATAACAATGATTGGTCAGTTTGGCTGTAGGAGACATCAAATATGTTAAAACATAAATTGAGGCAACGGGTCGTTACCTACATATGACCTTAAAAGAGCTCAGATCATGTAAAATCTAATCTTCCTTACATTTTTTATGCACGGTGTAAACATTGTTCAACTAACATTCACCACTCCAATATTTATGAGTTTTACATATAGAAGATAAAGAAAATAAAACTATGACTGTTTCTGGGTCATAAAACCACACCAGTGTTGCAAGAGGACCTTGGGGTGGTGTGGGGAGGAAAGAAAAACTTAAGAATATGGGGGCCTTTAAACATTAATCAATCATTAAATCAATGACCCACCTCATCATCAACCTCCTCTTCTTCTTCCTCGTCTTCACTGCTGTCCTCCCGCTCAGGGTGCCAGGTTCCTTCATCTGAATCCTCACTGCTCTCAGCAATCAGCTCTGGTTCAGCTATTTGTCTATGTCTTGCAAGTCTTACGGTGAAAAAACAAAACACAGCTTTGACATTTTCCAATCCGGTTACAACCAAATGGAAACCGAATGGTTACAACAGAGAACATCAAAGAAAAAAAACACAAATGTCAAATATACCTTTCTTCAACATCTTCCGACACACGGTTCAGAAGACGTCGAAGACGAGGGTCCGATACTTCCTCTTCTTCCGTTTCCATTTCCGGTTCAGCTTCCTTGCCCTTCTTAACAAACTGGAAATCCTCTTCCTCCTCATCCGAGGACTCCATTGGGGCATAATCGGGACGCTTTCCTGACACATATCGCTTCACCTTCACCTTTTCCATAGAAATTTCACCTGTAGGGATATAGGGGGGGGGCATGATAGAATGATCAGACAAGCAAAGATGTGGGGAAAAATAAGAGAATATTAATATTTCTAACATTTAATATTTAAATCGGCTGATGCTTATAAATAATTATAAAGTATAGAAACTGGGACAAGATACAAATTGAACAAAATCAGTAAAGTTTTAGCATTTAGTAGTCCAGCATTACTTATAACTATATTACCTGGTGTAACAGACATCCTATATATGGAAACATGTTTTTACATTGTATTAATGACCTGGTCAATGCACACACAATCAGCCTTTAAAATCACACTTAAATCCACCATACGATATATATCAGCTCAAAATTCCACCATATATACATTTATATATTGATTATTGTTCCCAATGTTGTTTCATTTGGCATTATTTAAGCAATGACTACAGAGAATTTGCTTAAAGACTGCTGATGATGTAAAAGGGTTAATGGCAGAGAATCCTACAGATTCAGTTTTCCTGATAGGTGGTGACAGAAACCAGGGATTGTAATGTCTACAATATATATATACAATCCCTGGTTTCCCTGGTATATATATATATATATATATATATATATATATATATATATATATATATATATATATATATATATATAGCCATTTTATTTTCCACCAGTGAACCCACACATGCAGTTTTAACATATAATGTTGATGATGGTAAAATAGTCATCTAAAAAAGTTTTCTCTGGAGATTATTTTTGTCTTATGCCACCAGGTATGTTTTCCTCCATCATACTTTGAGTAAAATAAACCATGATGATGTAAAATAGTATATTAAATTGTGGGATTAGTCTCACAGTGCCCTGCATGGCACGTTAAATTAATAAAAATTAATAGGCCTACATCAATATACATTTTTAAACCAAATTTGTACCATTCAAAATTTTGCATGCACAAGACAGTGTACAGCGGTGCTTAGAGGTTTGTAAATGTTTTTGAATTTTCTATATTTCTGAATGTGACCCAAACCTTAATCAGATGTGCACAGTCCTAAAAGTAAATAAGGAGAACCAAATTAAAGAAATGAGACAAAAATATTAGATATGGTCATTTATTCATTAAGGAAAAATATCCAATATTATATATCTGTGAGTAGCAAAAGTAAAGTTTGCTTCAGTATCTGGTGTGACCCTCTTGTACGGCGATAACTGTAGTACAGTGTCCTGAACTGATGATTAGTCCTGCAAAACAGCTTCAACTCTATTATGGTGGTGAGTTTTCTCCAATAAACAGTTTGCTTCAGGTACTTCCACAACATTCTACTGACTTTAGGTGAGAACTTTGATATATAATTTAAAAAATACTTCATCCTTCTGTAACTATTCTTTTGTAGAACCACCTGTGTGCTCTGTTTACAGCTCAAGGACTGTGTTATCCAGAAATGTTGACCAATCGGAAGATGTACCCTTTAAAACACCACAGCGAATTAGAATAATAATTGTCTAACTAAAATAAATCGATACACGAAAATGTCTAATTTTGGAAATGGCACTTTTACAATGTGTTAAAGACATTTAACATGATTGAGAGTTTCATGAAGCGCTTTGGTTCAGCTACGTAAAATAATCTCCTTTAGCTTTGCTGCTAACTTTAGCTTCATTAGCGTGTGCGTTACCTTTTTCATTTCGGACCGGCACAGCTCCTGCCGTGGACTGGATCGGCGGCTGTTTGGCATTTAGAGCGTTTTGTCCAGACATGTTGGGCAGCTCAAACTGATTAGTAGATTCTATAAAACTAATAAATAAATCGTTTTTTCCTACGCTGCGTTTCTTGTTTACCGTCCTTAGCACAAAGAGCACCAAGTACGCTGTCCCTCTGGAAACAATAACGGGACCCTAACGTTCCTACCCGCGACCTTCTTCTTCGTGTTAAGCGGATGCCATTCAACTGTAACATGTAGCGTCGCCGCCAGCTGGACTGGAGTATAGATAAAGCCGTCAGGGAGCTATTTATTCCCTTTAGTTAAGCGCAGACCTGTAAGTAAAGATGTTTAAGTCTGATCCAGTCCTCATTTAAAAAAGAACTGTCTTTTGTGATGTCACAAAAACCCAGTTTCTATTTATTTCCGTTTACTAGCCAATGCTATTTTTGAGTGAGACACCATGCAGAGCAGCCAATCAGAACAGAGCTAATATACATACAATACTGTGCAAAAGTTTTAGGTGCTACGGAAGATTAGAAAAACCATAACTAGCCTATTATAACAGTATAAACATAAAAACATAATACGATAAAAAGTGATTTACATAGGCCAGTGTGTCAATTTAACCATTTCGAGGTCTCTCCTTGAGAAAGCCCAATATTAATTAAATCAAGTGAGCTGGTAATGGATCACAACAAGTCTATGTGATGCCGACCTGGAGAAATAGTTCACATTATACCTACTTATTAACTACTTTATTTTCAAAATAAAATAATATGAATTTAATTGAAAAGACATTCTTTATTACTTATATGTGCCATTTTGCACAATACAGTTTGCGTTGTTCTATATATCTTTAAAGACACAGAAACAAAATCCGTTTTATTTTAACAGATAAGGGAGGGTTACAAAATGTAAAATCAATTAAGAAAGGCTTTTCCTACATAAAAACACACAACTAAGATAAGTGGACCTCAGGGGGTGAAAGCAAGATACAAGAAATGTGTGTCAGATAAGGGCTTTTAAAAATGTGCTGCACTGCTGCTATATATCCCCACACAAAAGACTCTGTAGATGAAACAGCTCAATTTATAGATCTCCAAAACTACTTCACAACCATGCTCTCTCAGGGATTGGTTGCATAGCAGGTTCCTTTATTTTCACAGCCTCAGCAAGCACTTTATTGGGAACACCTGCTTGTATCTACCCTCACTGCCCACTTTAGCAGGTCCACTTACCATATAGGGACAAACACAGCAAACATATTCAGCTAGTCTCCAGTGTCCCCCCCAAATAGTACCTGATAGGTGGTGGTCCTGAACAAGAACAGGAGGAAATGGGGCTATTGTTATTGGTTGAGCACATTTTTTTTGCATTGAAATTAGGAAGCTGTCATTCGTGTGGTTGACCTGTATTTTTGGAAATAACACATACATTTAGGGAAAAGACATACAGTGGGGAAAATAAGTATTTAGTCAGTCACCAATTGTGCAAGTTGTCCCACTTAAAAAGATGAGAGAGGCCTGTAATTGACATCATAGGTAGACCTCAACTATGAGAGACAAAATGTGGAAAAAAATTGAGAAAGTCATTTTGTCTGATTTTTAAAGAATTTATTTGCAAATAATGGTGGAAAATAAGTATTTGGTCAATAACAAACAAGCAAGATTTCTGGCTGTCACAGACCTGTAACTTCTTTTTTAAGAGGCTCCTCTTTCCCCCACTCATTACCTGTATTAATGGCACCTGTTTGAAGTCGTTAACAGTATAAAAGACACCTGCCTACAACCTCAAACACTCACACTCCAAACTCCACTATGGTGAAGACGAAAGAGCTGTCGGAGGACACCAGAAACCGAATTGTAGACCTGCACCAGGCTGGGAAGACTGAATCTGCAATAGGCAAGCAGCTTGATGTGAAGAAATCTACTGTGGGAGCAATAATCAGAAAATGGAAGACCTACAAGACCACTACTAATCTCCCTCGATCTGGGGCTCCACGCAAGATCTCAGCCCGTGGGGTCAAAATGATCACAAGAACGGTAAGGAAAAATCCCAGAACCACAAGGGGGGATCTAGTGAATGACCTGCAGGAAGCTGGGACCAACGTTACAAAGGCTACCATCAGCAAACACACTACGACGCCAGGGACTCAGATCTTGCAGTGCCAGACGTGTCCCCCTGCTTAAGCCAGTCCATATCCAGGCACGTCTGAAGTTTGCTAGAGAGCATTTGGATGTTCCAGAAGAGTATTGGGAGAATGTCATATGGTCAGATGAAACCAAAAGTAGAACTATTTGGTAAAAACACAACTCGTCGTGTTTGGAGGAAAGTGAATGTGGAGTTGCATCCAAAGAACACCATGACATACCAACTGTGAAGCATGGGGGTGGCAACATCATGCTTTGGGGCTGTTTCTCTGCAAAGGGACCAGGACGACTGGTCCGTGTACATGAAAGAATGAATGGGGCCATGTATTGTGAGATTTTGGGTGCAAACCTCCTTCCATCAGCAAGGGCAATGAAGATGAAACGTGGCTGGGTCTTTCAGCATGACAATGATCCCAAGCACACTGCCAGGGCAACAAAGGAGTGGCTTCGTAAGAAACATTTCAAAGTCCTGGAGTGGCCTAGCCAGTCTCCCGATCTCAACCCCATCGAAAACCTTTGGAGGGAGTTGAAAGTCCGTGTTGCCCGCCGACAGCCCCAAAACATCACTGCTCTAGAGGAGATCTGCATGGAGGAATGGGCCAACATACCAGCAACAGTGTGTGCCAACCTTGTGAAGACTTACAGAAAACGTTTGACCTCTGTCATTGCCAACAAAGGATATACAACAAAGTATTGAGATGAACTTTTGTTATTGACCAAATACTTATTTTCCACCATTATTTGCAAATAAATTCTTTAAAAATCAGACAAAATGACTTTCTCAATTTTTTTCCACATTTTGTCTCTCATAGTTGAGGTCTACCTATGATGTCAATTACAGGCCTCTCTCATCTTTTTAAGTGGGACAACTTGCACAATTGGTGACTGACTAAATACTTATTTTCCCCACTGTACACTTCAACGATCATTTGTCATTTTTATTCATCAGAACAATACAGTCAATAAAAGTGCATGATCTGACCCATAAACATTATGAGGTGAAAGAAAGATGTTTTTGTTCTGTAATATAATGACAAAAAAACAAAAAAAGTGTTTAGAGCAGTAAAAAAAAAAAACGGCACTGTGTGAGGTAGTCCTTTAATTAGCATTACAGCTTCACGCCTCTCTCACTAAAGAGCTGCTGTAGCTTTTCCTCGAGTGCAGAGTTGGTTCCTCGAAGTCCTTTTACTACTTGGGCTGCCCATAAAAAGTATTCCTGAACACGTTCTGCAGTCCATCCTGTCAGTACACAAAAGGCAACAGTTGTAGTTAGAACTTCAGGTAACAGGCTGGACTTCCGCCCCCACCTTATCACAACATCCTTAACAGCAGCAAGGCAAAACATACCTGCGGGCGTGCAACGATTAAGGTCACGCAAATTATACAACTTGTCGGCCAGTTTGACCAGTTTGGCTTGCTGGCTGCAGTGAGGTGCATGCTCCACTTGCAGGCGTTTCCTTTCCTGTTTAGGCAGCGTTTTATCATCTGACACTTCCTGAACAATCCTGGATACTGTGCTTCCAAACACAGCTTCTAACTCTTCAGCAGTTGTGTCTGTGTCTTCTACGGTGTCATGAAGCAACGCTGCCTGAATTACAGATGACAAAGAGGACGCAGCCTTCCTAATATAGTCTTTTAACACAATGTTAGCTTATGTATGAATTATTTAGATACAGCTCAGTTAGATTCATTGAAACTTGAAATGTTTACTACTCACTTGTAGAACTTCAATATCTGTTATTCCACCTTCATGACTTAAGATCCTTGCCACCCCTGTAAAAAGTCAACCCATTAAAGTTGACACATAACCTCTCACTTCTATTCAAGTATGATACAAAAATAAAACAAGACAAGTTCTTATTGAACAAATGTAATGTGTAGTTCCTCTATGGATTGATTGTTTTGATGTAAAGGCATACTTTCAAAGTCAATATTTCAATGTAGTTAGTTAAAACACAACATTTTCTAGGATATATAAAGTGCTCAAAACATTTTTAGCTTATGGTTTGGTCTACTACAAAACATTCCTCCAGATTCATGTCCATTTCAGGTATGGACATAACCATAACCTAAAAAGTTGCTTAGCGAGCGGTTACCTATGGGGTGGTTAATATATGGGGTTGCCTCTGGGTCTTTCCGGCGTTGGTTTCGATGTTTCTCTGCAGCAAAGTTTATGGTCTCCAGAAGTATCACTGCATCTGAACTCATCGCTAACTGCAAGGGACACAAATAAAAATACATCTTAATGCTTTACTGCAACATGAACCACAATAGCGATTTATTAAAATTAAGTAATTTGGCTGTTTTTCATTGTATTTATAATGTAATAAATCTAACAAAAAAACCCATGTGGGATCTGTGGGCTGATGCTGACTTACAATATTTATATTTATATAGCAGTTAATGCCAATACCAAATCACATAAACACTTACAAAATGAAGAATTTGCAACTAGATCCACCTGAATGAGTCTTTCATAGATACATATCACTCATATGTAGATGGGTATAACAAAGGCTATGTTCAGACTGCAGGGAGATGTCCTGAATCAGATCAAGTGAAAAGCTTGAATGTTTGTGTTAAGACATCATCAAACTATCTACAGTACATGAGCTGCTGTAGTAATAATGTAGGCATCAGTAACTGGAAACTAGTATTTATCAAAAGACTATAAAAACTGAATCTGGTAGCCCTACACTGCCTAAACAGACCGGATTTATTACCTGTCAATATCAATACACATTTTTTTTTGCCAATATCTGCTAATACCAATATAATGCTGATATTATGATCCCTCAATAAATCAATTTCCCTCCTGTATGGGCAAGAATGTGGCCATACAATACATATTATGATACAGAGATTATGATTTGATATATTGTGACACTGTAGGCAGTTCACAGGCTGTTAGGTAAGTCGTTTTAGTTAAAAACCACACACTACCACAGTGTTTCAAAAGAAGTACACTAGACCACCGTTAGCCCATTTATTAGTCCACTATGGGTAATAATTATAGTATGCGTACACAGGTGTGTCCTGTCGTATTAAATATGCCTATATAAAAACTTATATAAAAACAATAGTTCAGCATTAGTTAATAACGGAAATACGACTGGACACTTGGCTTAACTCAGTGGCATACTTTGGTTTTCCTACACAGCAGCAGTCTGAATGAGTTGCTTATATGACCAATACTCTAAACAATGTCGATATAGGGCTACTACATCGTATTTAGGCTTTCCAATAATCACCTACCTGTGCGCAGAAGCTCTATTTATACACAAGGTTAAATAAACCTTTATCTAGCTTATCAGACTATTTAACTCGCAGTCGTACTTGACAAGGCGTCGCTGTTCGTCTTTAGTAGTAGTGTGCGCTTCTGAAACGGGTCCGTGTAGAAACACATACTTTTTAAATTCTGTTTCTTCCGTAGGCGCAGCAGGCTAGGAGGTGAGGTGTGTATCTGGTGTGAATAAATGTTAAAGATTTGCCTATTTTAAGTATAATTTGTGGTACCAGCTCCACAAGGTTTATGTTATAATGGCACATGTATACAGGATTTATCCAATCGACGCCCGGACAAAAGCTGTTATAAGAAATTGGCCAGTGTCTAGTTTCAATCAGTCTGTCAGGAATTTATTGTTGAACGGTTAGCGTGTGTTTTAGGTTTAAGGTTTTAGGCTGTTTGGGTTTTAGGTAATAATGTTTGGTTTTAGGTTTCGTTGGGTATTGATGCACTTTGAAATAATGACCTGCTCCAAATATTTTGCGGGATTTCAATGTTTTTTTTCTTAGCATGAATAACATCAGCTCGGGCATCTTAACATTAGCCCGCAAGCAAACTGGGGAGAAACTAACGTTAATTCTCCCCCGTGGTAAATGTAAACAGCCCCATGTAAACGCTTACTGTACTGGGTGTGTTGTTTGTGTAATGCTGTGTGCTGAGGAGTAATAGCGTATAAAGATATTCGCTGTCCGTTCCCTTGCTGTTATGTTGACAGCTAGCCTCGTATTGCATTATGGGCGTTGTAGTTTTTTGGTCAGACCCAGCTGCGTCGAGATATCTCACTTTTGAAACTACAATTTAAGAGTAATCTTTAAAAGAAAAAGCAAAAGTTATACTTTATAAGTAACACATAATTACCAGAAATTTATAGCACTGTAATGACATGTCTTAGTTTGTGCTTTATGATTGTTTTGATTATTTGAACTCTAAACTAACATGATAAACCTTAAAAGTCAGATGGTGTGGCCAGCCACAAAGCTGCACAATTACATAATAAAAACTAAAACAAAACATGATAATATAGGAATTCATTTTGTAGGAATTACTAACTAAATTCAATTCTAAAATGGACCGTAGTCAAAAGTAGATACCTTTTCCTACATACTTGAAATCAGCATCACATTTTTATTGGTCATATGTACAATGTTACCCACTAATACCCCGCCTTGCCTTGGCAGACTCTGGATTGTAAACTTTAGATTGATAACCGTCTGGATGGTCCCTCTCTCCTGTAGTCTGGAAAACATGATGTCCAATATTTCCAGCATCTCTGGACAATGTTGATATATTAATTCATCACAGAAGAATGCCTTTTTTAATGCATTCAGTTGTTGTTTTTGGCTTTTCCCACAGAGATTTCTCCTGACTCCCTGAATTCTTTGATATTATAATGCATTGTAGAGGGTGAAAGATCTAAAAATCATTGCAGTCCCTGGCTGAAAAACTTTATTTTTAACCTGTTGCAATTTTTTGCTGATGCATTATTGACATTAACTGAACCGTGTTGCAGGCACAATTTCATAAAGAACATGTTTATACAAAATACAATGAAGAAATATATACATATTATAAGCTATAATACTGTATATACCAATACCTATATCCATGAAAACACTGGAAGTATTATCATTGGCCAATATCCAGGAAAGTGTTATAATGTTGTATATGCCAAACAGTAAAGCCTTCCCAAAGATCATAATGCTTTTGTTCTTATGTATAAACAGAAGCACGGTTGTGTTGCTGCTGTGCAGAGTCCCATATGGCACAAACTGGCAGGAGAGATGCTCCTGAGCTTCCAGACTTCTCCTTGCTTAAAAGACTGGCCAGAGACCAGCTCATCTATCTGCTGGAACAAGTATGATGCTCTCTATACCGGAAATGCCACAAGCTAATAAACTATCAGCTGTTGTAAAATGTGTGACTTTGTTCATATTTTGTCCTTTTAGCTGCCAGGAAAGAAGGACTTGTTTATTGATGCAGATTTGATGAGCCCTCTGGATCGAATAGCAAACGTCACCACACTCAAGGTAGGAATACATTAACGTGGATGAAGTATTTTAGTAATAGTATCACAGTATAATATCATATATAGAAGCTGTGTGAAAAGTTTCAGCATGATGCTTTTTGTGTTTTGTGTAGCAACATGAAGTGGACAAACTGTATAAGGTTGAATTCAAACCAATTGTCAGTACCTCAGATCAGTAAGTATTACTAATAAGTAATAAGCACTACTACTGTGACCGTGCATTAAAGGTAATGGCGTTTCAGCAAACCTGCTTGATTGCATGCTTTTTTTGTAGACTGTGCTTCCTGATACGGCCTCGAATACAGACAGTGAAATGGATTGCAGGTTAGCTCTACATTCCAAATATCACATTCCATAATCACAATAAGGTCACAGATGTCAATGAACATTAAAAGACTATAAACATTTAGTCAATGATTGCAGATTTAGTTAACGTGAACAAGGCAGCTGGAAGATTCAGAAGATATAAGATCATATTCACCCCACAGAAGGTAAGATATTATTGATTATTCCGAGCGCATTTAGTCTGTACCAGAACAGAATAATTATTATTGTCACTTTCATGAGAAAATCTTTTAACAGAATTTACAGTGATTTTAATTGCCATTTTTTTTATTATTGTAGCAAATGCTTTTTAAAAAATATTATAATGAAATGAAATGAGCATGAGCTGCTGAATCCATACTCTAAATAATAGGGGGAAATTTATTACCAGAAAATACACAGTCCATCCTCGTCCCTGTGTACTGCTTACTGCTTTATTTTAGAAAAAACATAGTAAGTTTTTTATAAAACATCTAGGGCTTTGTATTGGCTAGAATCTAGTGATATGAAATGGTGTTATAATACAGCAGTTACAGTTTCATTATATATTGAGAAAGTGTGGTATATTAATTTTTTTTAGGAAAACATTAGCTAATGCTAATGTTTGTGGTATACTTCTATATTACTTGTTTACGTTGGAGAGCAAGAGTCTAATATATTGATTAAAGCACTACCATTCAGTGGTTGAGGGTAAAAACAAAACACAAGATGTCTGCACCAACTTTTACATGGACTATTAATTCAAAATCTAGACTGTGTTTTTGAGAATCTATACAGTATCACAAAATACATATTATATCACAGACCTTGAACATAATAAATGAGAGGTTAGAATACGCGTTTGGGGCAGCGCATATCTTGTAATACCACTTTGTACCTCAAGAGGTGATAGTAAGTTGCTGCCGTAACTGTAAGGCTTTACAAAGCAGGAACATTGCTGTGAGGATTTGATGAAGCAGTAGTGAGGTCAGGTAGCGATGTTTGACATTTAGTTCTGAATCACTTCAGCTCATCCCAAAGATATTGGATGGATATTGGATCACTCCAGAGAACACAGTTACACTGCTGTACAGTCTAGCACTGGAAAGGCTGGCATTGAACATGGTTACCCTTAACCTATGTTACTGGTCCAGAGTGTCCCTTTCAACTGACCAGTGATAGAAGCATACAACAGTGGGTGCACCACAGTGGCTGCAATTTCTACAAAGCGTGTCTACAAACTTTTGGACAGTGTATTATATAATGTAACATAGTAAATGATACACTAACATGTGGTGTCTGGCATTCCTTGCAGTTCTATGCATGTGAGACAGTTTTGGAGGAGCAGGGGGTCTACGGTGGTAGGTACTTTTAATTTCCCCATACAATCTGGCGGCTATTGAAGTCACAGGAACCTGAATGGACATTTATTGACCTTTTCTGCAGATATTACGTCTGATGAGTGGGCTTTCTATCTCCTTCCACTTGATGATGACATCATAAGCCTAGAACTCCCTGAATTCTTCAGAGATAATTTTCTGGTAATATTTCACTGATGACTGTGTTTAGTGTACTGACTTAGCTGTAATGTAAAGCTACCCATGAACATATATTTTGGTTATTGTCAGTACTTAATGAACACTGACCAGGTGCATGTTTGATTCCATGGAGGGCATAATAAGTCCTGTTTAATCAGGTTTATTGTAGTGCAGAATGTGAAACACTGAAACCCTTATGTATTGTAATATTATACCTTGCCCATTCTTTAATCATATACATTACTCCAGGACTCCAAACCTTTGAGCAAAAGAGCAAATTCCTCTACAAACACATACAGTTTCATGGAAGTGACCTTTTCCCCTGAGTTTTCTTAAATATTTTTTATCTTGCTTTTTTTTTTACACTATGTCTATTCCTTGATATAATTCTATTAATAACTCTAAAATCTTCAGGAGGGAGATCAGCGCTGGGTGACCACAGCTGGAAGTGCATTACATCTGGTACACTCCTTATATGGGCCTTTCTCAAAGGTGTATGGTATTGGACGATGTGCCAAGGTAAGCAGCCACGGGCAAATACCATCTAAAATTTCATATTTATTTTTGGTTTGTCTAAGTTAACTTTGGCCCAAACTAACAGGTTCATATGGTTCTTCACTTGCTGCAGATGGTGTATGAATCATGGAGGGAGCAAGTCGAGGATGGAGAGCAGAAAGCACGACAGCCTGAAATTGGAAATGTTTTCCTCATCGACAGAGGTCAAAATATTGTGATTCACAGAGCAAAATAGTCTTCTTAAAGGCAAATGACAAGGCAGTCTTGTAATAGAAGTAAAAATATATTTTAGAATAAGTATTTTGTTGCTATGGAATTTTAACTTGATGCTAGGGGTAACCAGAGTTTTATTAATATCCCAAAATGAAAAAAAAATGTTTTTGGGTGACAGCAGAGTAGAGTGGTTGTAGCATGTGCTGTTCCATCTAATTTGGGTTTTTACATTTACAGATGTGGACTTTGTTACTCCACTCTGCTCTCAGGTTGTCTATGAAGGACTGGTGGATGACATTTTCAGGATTAAGTGTAGTAAGTGGTGTTTTAACTTTTAAATCTGTTGCAGATAATTGGTATGATTTTCAGTACTTTGTGCCATAGTCCTATAGAGTCTGAATTATTTCATACACAGACTAGTCTGGCTAAATCAAAGGTTCAGAACTTTTTTAATGGCTGCGGTCACCTGCGCAGAACTGACTTAACATCATAGAAATAAGCACAATAAGCAGGTTTTATTGCTAATTTCAGGTAATAAAACCTGTAAAAACTGTTTCGCTCAGGAGTTTATTGTATTGTATTGGAGATACACCCTTATTCTTTCGATTCTTTCGTGTGGTTCTACCAGAAAGGCAAAGGTGCGAGATTGTCCATTGCTGTGAGCTCACACTCGTAGATTATGTTGACATCTGTGTTTTTATACCCCACCTCTGAAGTAATTGGCAGCTCACGCTGATCAAGTCAGTCTATGCATGCCATTTAAGTGTGGGTGTGTCTACAGCAAAAGACCCTCCTCCTTTCCACCCACTTCAGGCTGAGTCAGCCACGTGCCTATTTTCATAATCAGTGGTGCGTTCCACAGAAGATGAAAAATATGAGAACCTTGTGAGAAATTGAGTTTTGCAACCTATGTATATTTTAATGTCCCCTTACTGTTCATATGCTGAATTGAACAAATTAAGTAGCAAAGCCTTTGCAAAAATTATGGCACATTTTTTTCCCAAAATGTGAAGCTAAGCAATAAATAAAAAATACTAAATATTTAAGTACGTAGATGTGTTAGTATATTTTCAGTTTCAACAGTTTTCAGTTACGTTAACATTTCTGAATACAAGAGAATTTTTGCATTTTTCAATACGTTTTTACACTATGAAAAAAAAAACTTCCCATTTGAGCATGTTGTGGTTCTGTTAGTGCAGTGACAAAAAACATTACTTTGACATTTACATTGATGTGATTTTCTAATAGGTTGTGTGGAGTTTGGTCCTGAAGTCACCTCCTCTGATAAGAGTATAAAAGTGATGCTTAACTCTCAAGACAAGGTATACTGTACATGTAGAAATGGAGAGGTACTGTTGCCTTGACTGTGATCATTTGTGACTGTGTTAAGATTGTTTTGTTTCTTTAGGTGTTCAATGAAATCAGGAACGAACACTTCTCCAACGTGTTTGGCTTTCTGAGTCAGAAGGCTAGAAATCTTCAAACAGCATATGATGTAAGTCTCTCTCTGAAAAGGCCTGTATCACGACTGAAAAGAGGTTACTGTAGTATGTAAACAAGTTTCAAAACATGCCATTTACTCTGTTTTGAATCCATTACATACACTCTTTCTCAAAAAAAGTTTCCAGATTAAAGTGTGGGATTTACCAGGAACAATAAATGATGATAAATTTAGACGGATATGATCAATATTTATTGAGCTACATGTAAAGAAGTAGTGTCTCTCAGTATGGCATTGGGCTGCCACATTTGTTAAGGCAGACGTCTCGGCATGGAGTTGTAGAGGTTCCTAATGGCGTCCTGAGATAATCCATCCCATGCAGCTGGAATTGTCCTGTAGTCCCTGCAGATTTTGTGCTAGAGGTGAAGTGACACCAGGCCCTCTGGACATGTGACGTGTGACAACACAACATTCATATAGCTGTCAATCACTGTGTCTCCACACACAGATTCGGTGGTAGTCTCCAACAAGACACAAGCGGGACTTATCAGTGAGAATTACCTGCTGCTATTCTGAGTCAGTTAAGGGCAGTTGTCGAAGTAGTCTGCATGCATGTTGTCCTGCTTTGTGCAGTTGCATTTTAATTGTCATTTATTCTACTTTAATAATAGAAGCGGCAAGGAATGGACATCAAGCAGATGAAGGCGTTTGTTGCAGATGAGCTGAAAGGTCTAAAACAGGAGCACCGTCTTCTTACTCTGCGTGAGTTATGTGAATTCATTTTGTGGTCACTTGGCTGTTTCTCTCTGTGGGCATTGTTAATGGATATCTGGGCTGAGTTGATGCTGTGTAATACATTGGTAATACCTTGGTAATTACTGTTTTCTGCTAATAACAGTACTTCATAAATGATTTTGCATCAGATATTGGAGCAAGTGAATGCATAATGAAAAAGAAAACAAAGCAAGACTTTCAGGAACTACTGAAGACTGAACACTGTAAGGAAAACTGATTCATTTGGAGAAACTATGAATTTATTGATGTATTTGTTAATGGATTAGCAGTCTAATTTTGCTGAGGAATTAAATTAAAATGTTTTTTTGGCGGGGGGGTGTAATTAGCTTTACTTGAAGGTTTTGAACTTCGCGAATGTATCTCCTTCATTGAAGAACACATTAACAGACAGGTATGTCAGCACAAAACAGCAAGACTATATCATATATGCATGCAAAATCATATGTCATAACAGTGAGTTACTGATCTACTTCAGAACTTGCAATACTGAATGTTACTATGGAATTCCATTAATGAAATTATGATGCTTTATTTACTAGATATCAATGACTGACAGTCTGCGGCTCCTTTGTCTGTTGTCACTTACTGAAAATGGTGGGTGCTATAAAAAGTTTATATTTAGTTATAAGCTTGCCACAGACAATTAATAGCCCACTAACTATTGCTTATACTTATTTTGTTATTACTGGCATGACTGAGATTATATGATACGTAAGATAAGATAAAGTGTGATAAACCCAAATACATAATGCTTTCTATATGCTATTTCATGTTCTTCAACAGGTCTTCTACCGAAAGATTATCGGTCCCTAAAGGCTCAGTATCTTCAGGTCAGTTAATACATATGTTATTGTTGGGCCAGTCTATTGGACATGGATTGTAGACCTCTGATGTCTGAGCAGCTTTTCTTGAGGAAACAAATTATGGGTGCAATGCAAAAAATTGTTGCATGAAAGCCTGCCACACACAAAAAAAATGTTGCTCTGAAGTAACTCAATTAAAAGGTGTATATTGGTTAACACATACTTTTGTCATAGTATAGGGTAACATTTGGAATATAAGGTAACATTTGGAGAGAAAATGTTTATCGCTAAAGTGGTCCTGGGATATTGTCTTGCATATTGTCGCTGTCCACAAAAACAAGTAGTTTCAATCAAAATTACTATTTAATAAATTGAACACAGCAGCTGCCTTTCATATTGTTTTACAGTGTCCTGATAATTGGACCAACAGAAATATTCTCAAAAATTGCTTGCCATGGCATTAACTTTTCTCTTTAATGTAAAAATAGCATCTTTTGGGCAAGGGCAATGAATTGGTGTTATCTCTTCTCTAATACAATTGATTCATTAGCTAATTATCAACCTTTCTTTAGCTGAAGTGGCTGTATCAGAGTAGGGGAAGACTAAACTTTGCAGGACAGGATCCCACAATCAGAGTTTATATAGCACATACGTGCACTTAATCTTAATTTTAATGTCTGCCATTTGTGAGTTAATGTCATTGTGGTTCCTTCTCCTGTTTTCAGAGTTATGGTATAGAACACCTGCTAACTTTTGCCAACCTGAAGCAAATTGGCCTGCTGGTGGAGCAACAGCCTGGTGAAACACTAACCGTCATGGAAAGCAAAGTGGGCAAATTGGTCAACGACAAAACTGCTGGTCAGATATGGGACAGCTTCTGTGAAATCTCTCTCTCTTTTGCACTGTTTGTTTCTCTCTCCTGTTTTCTCATTCACTCATTTCACTAATTCTCACTCATTTTCTCAATCTTACTACTAAAGACAGCGGTGTCAAAAAGGATTATCTGATGTAAGCCTATCACAATCATTGCATAGTCACCTGATTGCAATTAGCTCTGCTGACCACATTTCCCCACAGTTGCTAGTTGCACAACCATTGGTTTGGATAGTATATGAATTGGGTGTGTTTCTGTCAGCTGATCTGAGTTTTGAAACACCTCATGGGTCTTAAACACAAGAAAAGTTTACAAGAAAACACTGATTGGTGTTGTGTCACAAGTGAATTTCATTTTATCAACAACGGAGAGCTACTAAGTACTGACAACAAGAAGGAAGCAATATCAGCCAATGTGTGTGTGTTTAGAGTTGTAAATTGTTGATTGTATTTAATTATATGGCAGTCCTTCGCAAATCAAGTTTTCATAGAACCATAACTTCAAGCCAGCACCATTTTATATGTGAATGCAACAGCTCAGAAGGAAGCCATTGATACAGTGAAATTTCTTTTCAGGAAAACTGACCGATGCTTTCTCTTCATTGGCGAAGAAGAGCCATTTCCGAGCGCTGAGTAAAAGACTGGTCTTGGTATGTACCTTCTGCTATATTTACGAACAAACACGTTAAAAGACATTGCACTCATCTTATGTGTTTCTCCATACCCACAGATACCTAAATCAGGGGAAGAATATGACCTCCGTGTCCCACGAGACATGGCCTACATCTTTAGTGGGGCCTATATCCCTTTGAGCTGCAAACTGATTGAACAGGTAGGTGTTCCTAAAAACTAGTCCACTGACTTTTTTGTTGGTCAGCTCACTTTGTTCAGAAATGAAGGCAGCAAACATTCTTTAACTTTTCTCTTTGCAGGTATTGGAGAGAGATGGCTGGACAGGGCTTGAAGAGGTCACCCGCATGTTGAACGGGCATGAATTTGCAGTAACAGGTCCTGAACATCATATCTCTCCTTCTTCACACTCTGAGATGAGACTCTCACAAACACTTATCAGGATACACTATAGCAATGAGCAAAAGTAAAGACACAGTTCAGGCCTGCTATATGTAAGCCGTATGGTATCGTAACATAAGCAAGTAGGGGTCAAATGTTAGCCATAGGCTACCAGCCCATGATGATTGGCTCCCAACGCAAAACTACACACGACCCTCAAAACATAAGGTATCAGAAGAATTGGATGAAACTGGGAGGCATGTGGCCCATGGCAACTGCCACAATAATTTGTAATACATTCATAGACAAAAAGATACATGCATGTTGTAAAAGTAAAATAGTCCCAAAAGAAAACTTTTAGACCATGTGCTAGATTTAGCAGACATATGTAGGTTCATTAGCTGTTAAGGATATTTCATACACCACGGATCAGAATTAGGTCTGATCTAAACTGGTTTGTGCTGATGATGGTTAAGCTGGTCACCCAGCATGGTTATGAAGACTGACCAGCATAGCAGCATCCAATAACAGCATATGCTGATTTGGTGAGCAGCATATTAACTTCTGTTCCTAGTGACCACACTGTATGTAGAAAAAATACTGTGTGGCTTTTTTTAACGATCACCCAACTCACCCCTAATGAGCTAATTCTATTTTGAGTCAACTGAGCAGTTTAAGATGTAAAGATTGGGTTCTCAGTTTAAAAAGCCAGTTAATTAGTTACTGTATAATTATAAGTAGCGCTCTCTTCCCATTTCTAACAGTACACCATCCAAAACACAACACGCTGGTAGTGCTAGTATCCAGGCATGCTGGTCTATCAGGGTATACACGTGATCCGTGATTCTGCCATTCTGTTAAAGGAATCTGAGTTCTTTGACTTTTCTGTTGTGACTTATCTCACATCAAGCTTCCTCTGACAGAGAAAATTTATATTTCAGTAAACATCTCTACTTAAGATCTAAGAATTACTGGATTAGCATTTTAACGATTTATCATATCCTGTGCTGGTTGTTAACCACTGCTGTGCTAGAATTAGGATTACATTAGTTGTATCCTATCAGTTTCACAAGGCTGATTCCCTAACCTCCAGCCCATGCCTGCTGCTATGTAGGAACTGTTTGCTACAGTTTGACCACCCTATATTAAATTGTCACCAGTTTAATTTGAGATTTATTGAGCTTTCTTTCCGGTTAACATCAGACGCTCTGTTAAGGGGCTTTTAGTTTTCTTCTTCTTCATTAGCCTTGGAGCTCCTATGCCCAGTGCTCTTATTTAGTTACTTGCAATAGTGCTGTCTTACTTTAATACGTTGTGTCATGTTGTAGGAGGCACCAATGGAACTGAAGCAAGACTCAAAACAGATCCACAGAGGATTATTATTGTGATGTTCCTGGGAGGATGTACCTACTCTGAAATTTCTGCTCTCCGCTTCTTAGGTAGAGAAAAAGGTAAGGATGATTGAGTAGATCTGTAGTGGATTGAAGTGTTCTGACATGTAAACACTAACTGTATTCTTCTGTACCAAAGGGTATAAATTTATCGTGCTGACTACAGCCATCACAAACAGTGCCAGATTGTTGGAGGCTCTGTTGTACAATCATGCCTGAATCTCCAGTGGTTCCTGTTAACAAGGTGACAGTGTCACAGGAGGAAGAAATGTGACCTGCCTGTGGAACACAACTGAATGGGACATTCCAGAGGGCTTCTGCCCCATCAACGGACATGAATGCCTTCACTGACCAACCGCACTACTTATTGCCATTTCAGTGAATAATGCATATTTCCGGGACACTTTAATGTTCAGATGACTCAGCGCATTTGCCAAAAGGCCATTGTAGAAATTGTTCACGCTCTGAAAATGTTTTGCTCTGTTTGTCAATGTAATATATAAACAGAGCATCAGTTTCAACAGTACAAAATAAACATGCATTTGATTTTAAATATATCAAAAGTTTGTGAAGCCTTAATTTTATCTGATTTAAATATATGCACTTGATGAAAAGTCTCCTGTTATCATGATTCAGATCTCACAATGTCCAAGGCTTACCACATGTTTGTGTGGATCAAAAATAGGCAGTTGAATATGTAACTGGACTATCCAAGTCAAAGCACAAGGACATTACCCATCTTTCCATACTTCTTTACATTTGAAATTGTAGTAAACAAATGGAGATCCTGAGAAACGTTCCATGACACAATACTTGTCATATTAATATGACTATTATGTGTTAATTATATTTATTACTCTTTTGCTTTAGCTGTGCAGCTACATATTCCAGTATAATTTCCTCTTCCTTCCATTGTCTGCTAAATATTTCTAATGTTCTTTCAGCTGTGTGCACTAGCAAAGCTTACTTCTTTGACTCGGTTATCTGAGGGATTGGTCACTATAACTTTTTAGATTGCTGGTGTTAGGTAAACCCTTTAAAGCCTTTACTAAGGTATTTCTAGGCTTCAGCATGTTGAAATGCTTTACTGACCTTACTCTTAAAAAGAGTTCCCAGAGACATAATTGAATGAATTATTCGTATTAAAACTTTTAGTTGCAAACAAAGCCATTTAGAATAGTTTAATGTGAACTACGACATTATAGAAATGAGCCGGGTTTTATATTACATGAAGGTTTTGGTCTAAAACATGTTTTTCAAAATGTATTCATAGAGGAAATTTACATTCATTGTGCTATAAGGCAGCAGAACATCTTTTCCTACAGATTTACTACAACCCTAACAATAGAATTACATATTAAATCTCAGAACACACAGTCCCATGCTAGACAAGGCTGCAGCAGCAATGCATCAAATGTTGTGTTTTGATTTCTGAAAATTTGGTGGACTTGCCCCTGCGTATATAGCACAGTCGCTTGCACAGGAGCACAGTGGGTAAGTAAATGGCTGAACTATCCGAGACATGGTGGCTTAAAACACAAGTGTGTCGACCAGTGATCTCTGACCAGCCACTCCTCTGGGGCTCGAGGCGAGTGACCGTTTATTGCGTCATTGAAATAAATCGTCCACTTCCAGCACACACCCTCGCGCATGCGCTGTTGAGCCCCTCACTGACCAATCAGGATTTGAGGCACATATTTTGACGCGTGTTTTGAATCAGACAGAAACGGCTGGGAGTGATCGGGTGGGTCACAGCTCCGTCTTCCACCTGCTAAATCATTTTTCAAAAAGGATTAAAATCAGCACCGTGGGCACCATATGATGAGGAAAAGGTCAGTAATCTTATTTTTAAAGAGTTTGTTTGAATGTAATCGCTCTGTAATACCGTTATGTTTTGTTCACTAGTTTAGCTGGGTGACAGGCAATTTAATGAGCTTCTGGATAGTCTAGCGTTAGACCTGTACCTTACCAACGTTACCTCTGCCATCTCTTTATGCCAAAATAATTAGTTAGGCATTCTGGGAACCTAATGTGAGGTTAATGTTAGTTTATTCTTCTTCTGAATAGGCTTTACATTCGACTTTTCTGAAGGCTGAAGTCCCACCTTAAATGATGCAGCAGTAACATTCTGGCCCCTATACGCAATTCAGTAACCCTAATGTAAAACAAAGTTGCTCAGATGTGAAGATATTCATTGTAGAAGAGATTTCTTTACAGTGGTGGTGATGGGAACCAGGGCTCCAGAGGTTCATAAAGAAAATATACCCACTTGATTTCCTATGAAAAACTACCTACACGTGTTTTCTGTTCTTTAAATGTAATATTGACAATAATTATATAGTGTTAAACAAAAATCCCTAATAGTTTCATGGTTTCTTTGGAAACTATATAGCTTTAAAAGCACTTTGTGTTATAAAACTTTATACTCATAACCAAAACAGTGTATTCATAATTAATAATTGTATAATCTAATAACTTTTTGTGAGTTTTTAGAGCTCAAACCTCTGGTTCCAGTCATCACCATTGTGAAGGTCACCTCACAGTTATGGACCCAGGAAAAAAGGCACATGCCAGATTATGTTGTAATCGCGAGAGGTGAATTTAGAGGCATTTGGGACCTCTGCATGCTGATTTTTAGTCCCCGTGAAATATAAATATTATAAGCATGAAGATATTTATGGGAATTCCTTTGCAAGATTTCTAAATACAGCAGCAACCTAAATATGGATTTAAGAGAGTCTCTGAACACTAAACTAAAGCAATTAACTTGCTGTAACTTAATTGCATATTCAAGGCATAACAGTTCAGATAACAAGATTTGCATGTTTTTTCCATTATGATTTTAGTGAAGTGCTTGCAGCCGAGTCAGTGGCATGCCTGAATAAAGCACTATGCCAGCTGAAGGACATATGGGAGGAGATTGGGATCCCGGAGGAGCAGAGGCTGGAGAGAACAAATGTGGTTAAAAACCACATCAAAGTGAGTATGCGGTTTGTGTGCCCGTGCATGGCGTCATTGAATTGAATAGGAACTTCTGATTTGTGAATGTAATTCTTCATGTTAGGGCCTCCTGGACATGATGATAGCAGAGGAGGAGAATCTGAGGAAGCGCTTGATGACGAGTATTGAGTCGTGCCGCAAAGAACTGAACAAAGTGTGCTTGGAGCTGCAGCTGCCTCCATTTCAGGTAAGTACTTAGATGACCTGACCTGCAGAGTGTGCTTCTTAGCAGTTATAATCATCAAATGTCAAAACCAGTAGAAAAATGATGAGCATGGTTGTCATCAGTGGGCTGAGTTCTGCCACTTACAGCGGAGGCACATAGCTGCCAAAGCATTGTTGTTTGGCTATGTCGATTATGAATAAGCTGTTATGATGGTAGTATTTGTTGCTTATTTCCAGTCAATATTTTGACTGGTGTTAGAACGTCCTGCATTGATAAGGAGTTTTAAGTTTTGATATGTTTGATAACCATTGATAAGTTTTTTTGTGTTTATTAAGATTGTTTTATGGACTTTGTATTGTATTGTATTGTTATTGTATTAGTGACAGATTATTCCTCCAAAGAACCTTGCATTTAAAGTTGCTATTTGTCTTTTAGGAGGATAAGAGCAACACAATGCTCCAACAGGAGAAGGATATTCGAACCTGCCTTGAGGTTATGTTGAAGGAGAAGAGTCAGAGGATGCAAGCACTTAAAGCACTTATAGAGCAGGATCAGGACCTCTGCGACATTCTCTGCTCTGAGCCATATTCTATCTCCGCCAGCTCGGTTCCATCTCTTGAGCAACTGGAAAGCTTTAGACAGCACATAACCGCTCTCACAGAAGAAAAGGTATAACATTTATTGTTTTACTCATTCACAGTAGGCTTAATTTAAGTCCTAGCCCATTTTATCCTTGGCCTACAATAGCATTTTTAATCTTAAGGTCAGCTTCTGTAAAGGGTGTAGAAATTTCAATATGTAGCAAAATATACATTTGAAACAGAAATCATAGATACACCCCTCGTTTTTTTCTGGGGATTTCAAATCAGTCACACTTTACAGAATTGAGTGTACATGGTCATTTAGTAGTCATTTGGGGCATCCCTCCAAAGTAAAGTGTTAAGGGAGGCAAAAGGGCTTGTTGTATACACACACCCTCATTCAAACAACTGTGCTGTTTTTAATAGTCAGCTATAAATGATAAGGGTTACAATTAAAACAAGTTTTGTTAGAAAACTAAACTGAACCAATATGTCTTATGAATAATGTAAGCTATTAATTAGAATAATTAATCACAGAAAATCATACTGAACCCTAAAATATGTTCTAAAATATGTGCTTTATTTTGCACCTTGTGGACAAGCATGGTCTAATCATTAACATATTACAGTGTTACAGTGACATTGTACAGTGACGTTTTTAAATCGCTGGAGTTTTTTTTTTTATATTATATCCTAAATTATGGTGCATTGCATTAACATACACTGTCTGTTCAAGAAAAAGGTCATGACCTGGATTTACCTAAGCAAATGGGTAAGAGCCTCTCATTGGATAAGTACTGCATGGGTGATTATGTTTCAGCCGGCAACAAGTTTTTTTTACCCGAACTGATTCAGTAAGAAACTTCTCATTTGTTAAACAATCATGTCTAAAGACACATTCTGTGGTCATGGAAAAGATGTTAATCTGTTTCATTAGGGTCTGGCATGGATCAAGCAGAGAAAACATCTAAGGAGACTGCTAAAACTACTAAAATTGCCTTAGGAACTGTCCAACACGTTATTAAAAAATAGAAGGACAGTGGGGAAACATCACCTTCAGGGAAGGAATGTGATTGGAAAAAAATCTTGAATGATCATGATTGGTGATCACACAATGTTTGGTAAAATCAAATCGTAGATAAACAGCAGTAACCTCAGTGATATCTTTAATAGTGAAAGTAAGGGCATTTCCACAACCACAATGTGAAGGGAACTCAAGGGATTGGGACTAAACAATAGCTTTAGGAAAAAAACTTGTCAGTGAGGCATAAACGGCTTTAATTTGCTAGGGAGCATAAAGATTGGACACTAATGAGTCCAGATTTACTCTGTTCTAGAGTGATGGTTGCATCAGGGTAAAAAGAGAGACGGCTGAAGTGATGCACCCGTCATGCCTAGTGTCTACCGTACAACCCTGTGGGTGCAGTTCTATGATCTGGGGCTGCTGCAGTTGGTCAGGTCTAGGTTCGTTAACATTATGTGCCCATAGAATGAAGTCAGCTGACTACCAGAATAAACTGAACAACCTGTTTTTTTCATCAATTTTTTTCCCCCCTGATGGAACAAGCATATTCCAAGATGAATTCATCGGGCTCAAATTGTGAAAGAGTGGGATAATGAGACATCATTTTTAAACATGAATTGGCCACCACAGAGTCCAGACCTGAACCCCATTGAGAATCTTTGGCATGCTGGAGAAGACTTTGCACAGTGGTCCAAATCTCCCGTCATCAATACAAGGTCTTGATGGGGAAAATAAACCTCAGAATGTTGGGACATTGCAGAAGTTTGTGGAAACAATGCCACAGCAAATGCGTGCCGTAATCAAAGCTAAAGGTGGTCCGGCGAAATCTTAGTATGTGACCTTTTTTGGCCAGGCAGTGTATTTTACATAGCTTAAGTAAAAAAAAAAATCCAGGCGTTCTAGTCCAAAGATGGATGTTCTAGTCTTCTTGGTGTCAAAAACATCATTATTTTATATGAAATATTGTCAGGGGGTCAGTCACTGCACCCCTACAACTACTACGAAACCAATATATAGGCTGTGTAAGTAAGGACCTGAAGTGTGGATCTACAGGGTTTAAAAACAAAGCTGTTTTAAAAAGCTTTTTGTGTTTTCTTTAGGGGCGAAGACATAACAAGTTTATTGAACTTAAGAAAAAAATAATACTGTGCATGGATGACCTGGATCAATTGCCCGAGACTAGTTTTGAAAAGGATATTGTGTGTGAGGATGAAGAAGCTTTTTGTCTTTCTAATGACAACATTGACTCCCTTAAAGTCCTCCTTAATCAGGTAAGGCTATTATGCTCAAATCAGCATGTTCTGTACTATAAGTCAGCTCTAATGAAAGCACAATATGCATAACCTCTGTTTTTAAATGATTTTAGCTGCAGAGCAAGAAAGCTGAGAATGAATACATCTGTGCATCATATCGAGAGAAGATCCAGGAACTATGGGACAGGTTACAGATCTCGCAGGAAGATCGAGATGCCGTTTCTGAGCACATGACCCTGTCCAAGAAGAGGAACATGGAAGCTGTAAGTAGATGGCTGTCTTGTCACAATAATAACAAGTATGCCTAGTTTCATGTTCCACTTTTCTATTTTTATATATATACATATGTAATATTTTGGACACTCCTGATCAAATGGCATTTTGTTGATTTTCTACATGTAAATAAGTATCTACAGAGAAAACACTTTTAATTGACATATTTTAATTCACGATTACTGCTTATTAACTGATTTTTACTTATTTACACATTTTATACAGTATGTTTTTTTACCCAGCAAATAAACATAAGTTCTGCAGAAAAATGCCATATTACTGCCATATTAATGCCATCTTACTGATAGAAAATCACACCACATATAATTTAGTCTGTCATGTTTACACATGTTTACATGTCTTTGTTATTAGCTCCAAGCTGAATTCAACCGTCTAGAAGAACTGAAGCTTAGGAATATTAAGGATGTTACTATGGCCATTCGGGATGATATTGCTGTATTCTGGGAGAAGTGTTTCTATAGCACTGACCAGCGCCAGGCTTTTGTGGCCTACTATGATGGTAAGCAGAAATCCCAGAATTATGATAACATTTTTTTCTTGGTCTAAAAATTTTGGAATCACTGTTTCCATTAATATAAAATCATTTGGTTGAAGACAAGAGTATAAAACTCTAGCATCCTTGTCTTGTGCAACTTGGCAGATTGCAAATAATTAGTGCCACTAAGGAAGATGCTTGTAAAAAGTAGCAAATGTAAGATATGTGCAGAATGCTGCATACGATTCTTAAAGAATTGCAAAACCTGTAGCATTAGGAAATCTATTTCTAATCAAACTGACACCAGGCAGATAACTTGACAGAAACTTATTTAAATAGAGATTTAATACAATTTTATTTTATACAGAAAATTAAACATCTTATATATGAATTAAACATCTTATAGTGCTTTGTATAAATCACACAGTATGTATTCTCATTATATAAAGGTGATTAAAAATGATCAATATGGCACATGATTCCAGACTTTTGAATGCTAGTGTATGTGTGTAATATATACAAATATGTGTAATACCTGTAATAATTTATAAATAATTTCTCTTCTTCAGATAATTTTAATGAAGACCTTCTGAGCTTACATGATGCTGAGATCCTGCATCTAAAACAGCATTACGAAGATCATAAAGAACTTTTTGAAGGTGTCCACAAATGGGAGGAGAGTTGGAGAGTTTTCCTGGAACTTGAAGTACGTTGTTTGATCAAGAGATTCATGCTGATGTGGTGTACTGCGCACTATGTTCATCTACAGTAAGAACTTTTTCTCTGCATATTTATTTATTTGATTGTTTTCTGTAGAAAAAAGCTACAGATCCTTCCAGATTCACAAACAGAGGAGGGAACCTTCTCAAGGAAGAGAAGCAAAGGTCTGACCTGCTTAAAAGCCTTCCTAAGGTAATTGATTGTTGCTTCCAAAGCTTTCTTTCAGCTGAGCAAATCAACCTGATTAAAAAAAGTCCTCAATTTCTTTGATTTAGCTGGAAAAGAAGCTGAAGGCCCAGATTGAGCAGTGGGAGCAAGAGCAGGGAAGGGAGTTTCTGGTCCAAGGTCAGGAGTTCATGCAGTTTGTTTCGGAGCAGTGGGAGATGCATCGACTTGAGAAGGAGCGGGAGAAACAAGAAAGAGTAAGCTTTGTGTTGAAGAGGGAGGTAAAGAATTTGGAGATGTGTAAAGCTAAAACTGTCCTGTTGCAATCTTGGTCAACTCAAACCAAGCTAAGATACTATAGCTCTTCTACTTGTTTATAATAACCACCAGTTTCCTCTAGTTGTTATTTATTTCTAGTTAGAAGGTAGTTATTAAAACCATTTTTTTTTTCATTTCTTTTAGCAACAGAAAAAAAACAAACAAACAGAGGAGGATATGCTCTATGGCACTGCAGTACGGACACCAACTAAACGAAGATTCTTGGGGAGCATGACACCTTGCAAGGCACGAAAGGTAAAAACACCTAATGAGTTTGGCCTGAAGATCAGAAGGATCCTGATCTTTTACTGTAGGAACAAAACCTACATCTCCAGTATCTTTTCTGACTTCTTATTTGGTAGTTGTTTCTAGGTAACAAGTCATTTTGGTCAATTTCTATTGGTACAGTTGCCATGAAATTTTGACAGAGTGAAAATGGCAGCTGGCATTTTCAAACGAAAAAATGACAACATTGGAGATATAAGGCTTTGTTCTAACAGCGATGACATGCTTTTTATTTCTGTCTTTTAACTTACAGCTTTAAGCGAACTAATTTCATCATTGCATGAAGTGATTCATTACCTTTTCATTGCATCCCTAACCCTCTTTGCGTTTCCCTCAATAGCTCAATGCTACCTCCAGCACCTCCACTGGTACCTCTAACAGCACTATGCGCTCTGTATTTGGTGGAACTGTCTGTCATTCACCTGTGTCCCGTCCCCCAATATCAGCAAGCAAGGTTAGTGCAGGCCTATAACAAACATTAGATCTAGTTTCAGTCTTGCACTGCAAATGGAGCACCATTTTGACAGAGTACAGTGACTTGAAACAATGTCTTGTTTTTTTTGTTTTGTTTTTTTAAACAGGGTAATACAGTAAGGACCCCTGGTCGTGGCAAACCTCCCCATCCAGGAACCATAGAACGCAACAAGGAGAATATTTGTCACCTTAACCCTGGTATAAGTGGTGCGTTGAAGACTCCAGCTAGCCCACTACGTAACTTCAGTATTAACTCTGTTGCCAGCACCTATTCAGAGTTTGCGGTAATTTCTTTTTCTCTTTGTAATTCAAGTTTTAATGAACAACACACAGTCTACTCAAAGAGCAGTAAGCAAATAAAAATAGGCCTAAAATGTTGAGCCTGATGGATGTTTAATGACATTTTAACTGTTAGCATGATGCAAAATAGATTGCAACTCCTGAGTTGCAATTGTTTTGAAATGTTTATAAATCTGAAACTGATCATCTGCACCTTAATGGGGAAAATAGAAAGATTTTTCAGCCTTTCTTAATAATTCAATCGGTAAGATGTACATGAAGTTATTAAAGTGGTTAGATGTGAAATGATTATTCGTACAAAAATTTAATGACTGATTTCTTCATAGTGGTGGTGATAAAAACCAGGGGTCTCCAACACAAAAAAAGCCATTTTATTTCCTATCCAAAACGACCACTTTAGGTTAATGTTATTAATAATAACAATAGTCCAAAAGTGGTAAATCAGACAAATATGTTTTATTTGAGATTATTTTGCCCTTTATGTAAGCTAAAGTCATACAAAGTCTAAATACTCTCAAAACTGTTGTTTTTTAAAAAAACATTGTCTTAGGCATCAGGCAGCATATTTGTAACCGTTATGTGTAATGTATTTCTGCAAGCGAGCTTTTAGAGGCATTCAATTCTGACACAGACATCTGGTTCCACCTTGTTCACCACCACTGTGAACAATTTCTCTAGAAGGAGCATTTCACATCTAACCTTTCTGAGTGATATTTTTATATCGGAACCACTTAATTAAACAGAAGGTTTGAAAAATCTATTGAATTTTGCTTTATTTAATTGAGCTACAGTTAATTTTCTTTACAATTATGTAAATATCTTGCATTATTTTTTCTTATCTTGCCTCGATGTATAATTCATTTTGAAATTTGTTTTAAAAGGAAATAATCAACGCTGAATCTGTTCAATCAAGGTTTGTTTGAACAAATGCTTTTTCCTAGCCAAGTTTCTCATAAGTGCATGCTTACCTTAACAAGGCTGCTACAGCTCTATTGTGAAAAGAATGCAAATTGACTGCCCCTTTGTTCTTCACCATTATACACAATCAGCTATTTAATTTGTAAAGGTGGACATGCTGTGTGCATTGCCTATTTGTAAAAAGAAAAGCTGCTTCAGGCATTGATTTGTAATTTAATATCCTGCCTGATTGGCTAATGTCCATCTGTGTGAGTACTTACACTCTAGTAACAAAGAATGGACAGTACAGACAATTGATCCGGCATTAAAATACAACAGTGTAAATTGCTGTTTAATAATATAAGATTTGATTGTTGATGTATAAACATTTGTCTGCCTATCCAAACTTTTTTAACCCGTACCTACTTCTCCAGCGGAGCTGTTGCACATGTGTAACCTAGTAATCCATGTCCTCCTGCTGACCTGTTGTTTGGAGTTAGACTGTGTGTATCATAAAACCCCTTTTTCATTCTTTCTCATAACTGCACCTTTTAACCCGACTATTATTAACTATCCTTAACTATCAGTATCTTTCCTTTTTTGTCTGCTGAAGCAGAACTACACCAATACTTTACATTTCTTAAAATCTTTTGCTGCATTGTAAACAAAGTCGCTCAGTGTGGCTTGATGTGAAATGCCTCGTTCTAGTGAAGCTCACCAGAACTGTGATTGGTACCAGATGTCCTAGGTGTTTAAAGACTTTAAAAGGCTCCATCAAAGAAAGTTGAGATTAAATGGCTAGGAATACACTGCTTGATGCCAGAGACATTAATTTATGAATCAATATTTTAAGATAAAACTCTGATCTAAAAATGTATCACGAAAAACATATAGCATTTACATACAAACATATATGTGAAGCTATGCTGGTTGTTTTAAAAAGTAAATAAAATACACAGTTCTGTCATTTTTGAGATAATGATATTACACAGTCAACATTATTATGACCACAAGCTAATATCCAGAGCATTCGCCCTGTGAAGCACAAACAGCAACTAGACAAGATGAGAGTGAATCGATAAGGTCCTGGTACGTTGTCACAGGTATCAAGAGGCATGCTGCACTGTATCCCACAGCTGCTCGATGGTGTGTGGGGGAGAATCCATAGAGTGAACACAATGATCATGGTGTTCCCACAGATGCTCAGTCTGGGTATTTAGAGGGTTAAGGTAGTACTTGGACATCTTTGTCATGCTCTTCCAACCAATATGGGACATTTCACATTATCTTTCTGTAAGGTCCCATTCGCCCCAGGGAGGACAGTCAGCATGTATGAGTACACCGATCAGCAAGAATGGATTCCTATCCAAATATACAACCTATCAAACACCTTATATACTCACCAAGCCAGCTCAGGACATGTGACTTCCTTAATTAGCTATGTGCTGCCTCAGTCGAAAGTAAGAAGTCTCAGCTATTGAATTATGCAGAAATTATGCAGAAAAATGTTTCCCTTAAAAACAAAAGGTTTCTTAGTTGCCTTATTTTAATACATCACAAAACTGTGATAGTTAGAGGTGTAAGTACACACATATTAGTAGGTTCTAGGATATGTTTTGTATTGTAAATGTAAATGTGTCGGTTGAACAGAACACAGATTGCGAAGTGTTGTGTTCTTGTGCAAAATATTGAACTTATTAGATATAAAGACATGAGGTATACACAATAGAAAAAAACTGGAATGTACAGATGTGTTTCTAAATATCAAAAATGTTAAAACCTACATTTTCTCTCTACTAAAATCCAGCAAACAAACTACAACTAAACATTTTCAAAAATGTCTTGGTAAATTTGTCTTTAAGGGAAGTTCCATCTATTTTTTTTAAGTATATGGCAATTATTTGATCAAACTCAAATTCAATCATAAAGTTACTCAGAATGCTTTAATGTGTTATGCTTAATTTCCCGGATTTAATCAAGTTTACTAATTTCTTATACTGCTGATGATGCATGCTCTGATTTCTTGATTTGAAAAATACTTGTTAGGTCAAAACATAATCACAAAACCCTGTATTCATAACAGAAACAGTGCCTTCATAACCATTTCATCTAATCATGTTTTGCATCTCATCAGTTTTGATTGGTTAACTTTATCTATAATAGAGCATTTTACATCAAATCACTTTGAATGATTTTGTTCATAAAAACTGAATTATGCAAAATGTTCCAAAAAACTTAAATGTGGCAGGACTGTAGATTACCGTTACAGTTTAGTCATTGTAGGACCATGAAACAGTTCTGTGTTTCCAAATCGTTTTGTCCAGCGTAATTTAAAAAGGTTTTTAAAGATGTTTTTAAAATATGTACTTGGTCTTCTCAGGAGTGAGAAAATGGATGTTTGGTTAATTTTGAATGGTTATTTCAATGAAAGTGATATTTTGTTATTGTTTGTATCTGGTAAAGTAGAACTTACTAAATGTAGCCTGTAAAGCAGACAGTCGGGTTATACCATTTGAAATGAACTTTACAGGTCAAGGTAGTGTTGATATGAACATGCAGACTTGCTGATTTAAGGTGCATTTACATGACAGTCATTGCTAATGGAAGTTTTTTCTCCACAGCGAGATCTCTCCAAGGCCTCTAAGTCAAAGTGCACCCCAGATGTCTTGAACTCAACCATCACACAGCTCTGAATGCACATAGAAAAAACTAGTATTGGAACTGGAGGAGTGAATACTGCATAAACTTATCAATATCAAAAAGCTTGTTCACGTTTTAAATATCTATGTATGTTTGCATTGTATGTGTACATGAGGGTAATATATATTTAATACTTCTTAAAGAATCTGTATTGAATGTTCACTGTTAACGTGATTAACACTAGTTTAATGCACAGTCGAAGGTCCTTTTGTCTTAACTGTTTATGTTCATGTTAAGCACAATCATCTGTCCCTTGTAAAGTATTTACACATAAGTAGAATGGTGATTGGGTGTATGATTTAAGCTAGGCCAAAGTTTCTCGCCTCTAGTTCTGTTGTCCACCTGTTCTGCACAGTTTTTTCTCTTTTCTGTATTCTGTTGAGTCACACCAGGATAAAACACAGAAGTGCAGGTGACCCACAGGACTGGAGATGGTAACGCTGAGCTAGATTGTTACCAGCGGTATTACCAAATGTACTCCCTAACATCTATCATGAATGTTTTGCACAATATATTGTTACCATTGTTTTTTGTATTTTTATTGTACAGTTCACTATATAAAACTGATTTTTGAATGCTGTCAGTCATCTTTTAACAATAGAGTGTATAATATACGCATTTATTTATTCATTTAACAACCCCCATGTTGATTTCATTATGATGCATATATGGTCTGTTTATCTTTGGTCACAAATTGATTTTGTTCCTTACATCACATAGGATGCCTGGCATGTAGTAGTGACCATTTTTTTCTTACGATATAATTTCTAAACAGGCTTAAGTACTAAGTACTAACAAGTGCTACAGATTACGGTTGCATATGACTCTAATGTGTTGCCTATTGATGCATTATTTTCTTGAGTTGAGTAGAGGTGAACATCAAATTATATTTTTAAAAGCATTTATAATACCTGTATTTAAGTGACATTGCATTTCTAACAAATCTTGGAGAATAATGTAATTCTATTATTTTGCTATTGTTGCTATCACTTTTGAGCTTTGGTAGCTTTTAATCTAATCCCAAAAAACATATCCGTCTTCGGTCCATGCTTTTATATATAGCTCTCTCTCCCACTCTCTTTCAATAACATGCATGTGCCCTTAACACCATGTCCATGTCGACAAAGACTGCTATGGTGTTGTGCCACATTGTCATGGAGTGACTCAGAATAGTAGCAAGTCATCTTTGGACACCATTACTTCTACAACTCCATGCCGAGACGTGACATTTTGTGTTACCAAACATCATTTATCATTCCTGGTATACATATGTATATATACCCGGAATGATACCTGGTGTATATATATACCAGGAACTATAAATGATGATAAATTCAGAATGTTTGTTAGAAATTATATTTTTATTTTGTTGAACACTTTTTTTCTTTTTATGTTTACATGAACGAAAAGCATAATATGCCCCCTTTTAAATACACGCAAGGCTGTGAAACCAGTCTAACGGGTTTGATTTCATTCTGTTCATTCCTGTCAAGCATAGAAAACGTAAGGACACGGAAATGATTTTCACTTTTATTCAAAACATCGTTACAAATAAAATTGTGCTTTAAATTATATGTACAATGTATACATTTTTGATGGAAATTATATATGTACATATATATTGTAGATATAATGAATACGCACATGTACATTACAAAATAGCATTCCTGTGGACGCTGTTGCGTTGTTATAGTAACACCACTAGGTTGCGCGTAACCCGGATGGAGAAAGGCCATGATGATGACGCGGGTCGAATGGACGAGGGAGACAGGGGGAGAGAGAGAAAAAATGGCGTACGACAAGAGCGGCAGCATTAGCTTAAGAAATCATTTCAGTTTAAATGGACTGTGGAAAGCGTCGGCTCGGGGAAGGATGTTCGTCTTCATCTGCGTGCTTTTGTTCGAGCCTGGACGAGCTACCACTCACTGGGTCGTTACGGAGGACGGAAAAATCCAGCAGCAGGCACGCAGCCCTTTCGGTTTTAACATATTAAGCTAACGTTATAGCTATTTCTGACGAGGAAGCTCAACCGACTCCCACACTAAAATCAGCAGAACTGCCTGACATTCTGCTAGTGTACTGTGGAATTGGCTGGAAGTCGCTTTAACTAGTCACTTAGACCTTATAAAGCGCCAGGGTGTGTGAATGTTAGTGTTTGTTGATTTAGCTACACGTTACCTGATGCTACCAGCTGACAGCAGCTTGGGGTAAAGTGATAGTAATGTGAGGTAGATTCTCTATCAGAGACGGTGAATTTGTTCTAGCTACATAATTGTGGTTGCTTTTGGTTCGATCCAAGAGCAGTGTTGTGGTCAGAAACTGTTTCAAGGTGCGTGAGGGCGGCAGGCATGGTAACAGTCTGTATATACAGTCATGGTAGACCTACAAAGTAGGATTTCCTATAAAGCGTCCAGTAAATGTGTGTTAACCATTGACATTGAGAAATAAACTGATGTCAGAAGGGAAAAGGAAGCTGTTCACTTTAAATACATGTGCTGGGTTGTTGCTATTGCTGCTTATTCAACAACGTTGAGATTTAGATCGTTAAGCAGATAGGGACTGGCTCTTATGGAGATAAACTAATAGTAACATAAATGTTAAATGGATTATAATGGTCTCCAGTTTGCTAAGCTGCAGTCATTGTAGCTAGAGGCTTGTGGTTGTCCATGACTCCACTTCTGTGAAACTGAATATTGAAGGGCAAGAAGGTGGCTAACATGGCAACAGTCTCTGTATACAACAAATCGACCTACAAGTAGGGGTTTCTAATAAAGTGGCCAGTAGTTAATCATTTGGATGGAGAACTGAAGTGATGTCAGACAGCTGTTCAGTTTAAATTCATGCGCTGGGTGCATATCTATTACTGCTTTTTCAGTAAAGTAGATATTTGGAGCATCCATTTTGTCGGGATGTTGTTCTAATTTTAATCACTTTTGAGGTCTGGAATAAAACCATAGCAGAAAGAAAGTGGTTAGCCACAACTGACTTTAAAAATGCAAAACAAAGCCAAACTTCACAGATCAGTAGAGCGTGACGTGCCCTTTCCAACAAATCCTGCATTACTTTGCTGGCCCTCATGGAGATATGGACACTGAAATCACCAGGCTCCTCACCTTTAATCTTCTCTCCGAGGAGTCCTTGTTGTTATTGTTAAAACTGTGATTAAGCTTAAAGGTCTGTCAGCTAGTATGTGCAACCCTGACCAGTGACTTGAAATTAACTATAGGCAGAACTGAAAGGTGTTTGTCAGAAGACTGAATGAAGTTAGTCAACTGGATGCACTGACTCTTTTGCATGATTGTCTTGAAGGGCATAGAGGTGAAGTTATGGTAATGTAAGAGGTCTGCTCTGTCAAGTAGGTTGCCATGGTCTTTAATTACCTCCAACTACAGTCTAGCTGGATGGTTATGATTGTAATCACAACCAGTTCTGATGCTGGCCTTTAATGAACGGCTAGAGGGAGGCTAACATGGCATCGGTTGGGCTACAACAGTCCTTAGGAGAAAGTCTGTTCAATTGGCAGCCACATTTGGAATGCTCCTGTCTCTTTAAAATGGGGGGGGGAAGCCCAAATTATTTGAAAATGAAGGTCAAATTATTGTTTTTAAAATGATTTAAAATCGCTAATTAAATCTCACAAAAATACGTTGTTTTAAGCATTTAGCTTGGTGAACATGGAATTTATATTTAAACCAGTGATGTCCTCTTTTATAATGTCTCTGATTACCGGTGTAGTTCTGTAAGTTAAGAGTGTCCTATAAAGTGGGGCATTTTTAAAGTGTTACATGATTGTGTATAGGCAATTCAAAGCACATTCAGTTACTTTAATTTTTAGTTTGAAGGCTCTCCTGCATGGATGTTTAGCAGATTGGCCTTGTAGGTGAAGCAATAGTAAGGAGAGTCATTATGCAATAGGTTTTCATATTCCTGACCATGATTATAGTGTATCTAGTTAGAGGGTTATGATTGTTTACAGGCTACTTTAGGTTTTGCAGCCTTTGCACTTAGCTTTGGCAGCTCTGTGTCAGTTGTCGTGCTTTCTAACTAGATAAAGAAATAAATATATGGCCAACTAACCAACGCCAACAGTGTGGTGACTGTAATGTTATAGACCCAAAGTGACTGACGAAAACCTATATGGAACTACCCCTTTCTGAGTGTGTCATGTGCTTCTTTTTTACAGGTGGATTCTCCACTTAACTTGAAACATCCACACCATCTAGTTCTTTTTATGCAACAAGAGACTCGAGTGAACTACCTCAAGAAATTAGAGGTAATGCTGAGCCTTTACTTTTCCTACTTAACCTTATTTTTAGCAAGTTGAATGTCACGCAGTGCTGAGTCAGACATCTGTCACACGTTTTTCCAGAAATGCTAAAATGTTATTGGAAGTTTACCTAATATCCATTGTCTCTTACATTTCTGCTTTTCTTTCTTCCTTCTATAGAAGCAACTAGTTGCTCAGAAAATTCACATTGAGGAGAATGAAGACCGTGACACCGGGCTAGAACAACGTCACTATAAAGAGGATGCTGATTGTGTCACAGCTAAAGTTCCACTGGGGGATCTAGACCTCTATGATGGCACCTTTATATCTCTGGAGGGCAAAGGCATAAAGTTAGTTTTGTTTTTTACAATTGGTGCTTGCATTGCATGTAGTTCTGTTCCGCTCTTGATTTTTTTCTTTGCTTTACAGTCCTGAAGATTATGTGGATTACATGTCACTGCTACCTCCAGACCTGGAAAAACCTGATTGCGCAGAACTCCTTGAGCTCCCTTACAGCATTCATGCATTTCAGCACTTAAGGGTGACAATGCTCTCCTTAATTATACATGAATGCTTACATATAAAATATAAAAATCTCTTATTTAAACACTTTTTATCTCTGTTCTCAGGGTGTGCAAGAGAGAGTAAACCTCACTTCACCTTTGCTCTCAAAAGATGACCCAATTTTTGCTTCATTATCCCACAAATTGGGTCAGCGCATGGATGAGGTTGGCCATAGAATACACCAAGGTCTTCTGAGGGTACGTATATGTGTACAATATGCAAAACGTATATGTATATGTGAGAATTTTTTTTATTGTAGATGCCATACATTTGTTTTTTAAATAATCCTCCTCTCAGAAAAATGTATTTGTCAATCCATTTTTATACAAGAGGCAAAACTACCATGAACATGTAAGAACATAGCTTTGTTTTATGACCAGTAGCGTAATGTTTACATTTAAGCTGTATTATATATACTGAATCATACAAAGCTTATGTATATGCACAAAGTAAACAAATGTTAACTGTTATTTTTTCATTTTTAGATTTTAGTTTAAACCTTTTAGAGGGTCAAACAATGTATAGAAATAAAAAATTAAGATGCTCTGACAATTCTTTTAGACTCGTGGCACTTGGAATCAAATTCAAATCATGGAGTCTTAGCTAGCCCCACCCTAAATAAATAAATTAAAAAAAAAACTGCTTTGTAGATCATTTTACTTTTCCCAATATCTCAGCAGGTCAGGAGTGATATTCGTTTTATAGCAGTTTTACTTTGTTGTTGAAAATATGCTTATTATAAATCATTTATTTTTGCTTCCTCTTTTTCTGTCTCTTCTATATCCAGAATTCCTCCTCCTGGGTGCTTTATAACATGGCCTCCTTCTACTGGCGTATGAAGAACGAGCCCAGAAGGGCAGTTGACTGCGTGATACGTGCCCTACACTTCTCTCCCAGGTAGTCAGATCACACCAGGCCGTTGAAATACATGTTGACTAATTATAGAATATTACTGTCCATGTATTCTTCATAGAGAAGTAGAAGTAACAGTACATCAGTTTTCCTGTGGGGTGATTTCTTACTTTTTTGTGAGATATTGGGATGATTATGTTCTTTTAGCATAGGATTTGCATTTATTTCCATATTATACTTTCCCTTTGCAGGCAGTACAAGGATGTAGCCCTGGTCAATATGGCTAACATACTGCACCGAGCTCACTTTTCAGCAGACGCAGCCATCTTGGCACATGCTGCTCTGGATCTTACTACTGATCTGTTTACGAGCCACTACACCCTTGGCAATATCTATGCTGTGAGTACTGTGTGTCTAAGCAAGAATTACTGGGAGCTCATTCAGACTTGCATTAACACTCACTGTTTACTGTGTGGTAAACATGTTCCCCTCTCTTCCCTCCCCTGATATCAGATGTTGGGGGAATATAATCACTCAGTGCTCTGCTATGAGCAGGCTCTGCAGGCCCAGCCAGGCTTTGAACAGGCTCTTAGGAGGAAGCATGCTGTTCTATGTCAGCAGAAACTAGAGCAGCGGCTGGAGGCTCAGCATCGGTGAGTGGGGAAGAAAATTATTATGTTAGGGGATATTTTAACACTATTGTTATTAAAAAATATTTCCAGTACACACATCCACTTCATGTTTACATACATTTCTTTTGCCTATTACATATTAATAACCATAAACAAAGTTCAGAACTGTTTTTATAACCTTTGTTTTAGTTAAAAATATTCTAATACCACAGATGAATGACAGCTTTGGGGTTCAATTTTGACCTGTTCTTCTTAGAAAGTCTTTTTCAGTTTTCCAAGGTTACAGGGGTCTTTCTGATAGAATCACGGTTTTAAAATCTTCTGTGATTCTCAGTGGAGTACAAATCAGGAGATTTGCTAGACTGCGCAAGCACCTTTTACCTTCTGTTTTAAAAAACAGTCTTGAGTTTTTTTAGCTGCATGTGTGGGGTCTTTAGTTGAAACGGCCATCTACTCCACACATTCAGTTTGTTGGTCAGCAAGTTCCATGGATTTTCCAAATGAATATTATTGAAACAGCTGTTCTGACAGGGACATTTAAGTCTGGCTTTGTAGCTTTTTTTATTTAAATATTTAATAATGCTGTCCTTTTATATGGAAAGGTCTTTACCATGATTGCTGCTTGTTTCGTGACGTCTTCCCAAACAAATGGCAACAGCTGTTATGATTCTAAGTGCAATTTGCACATGAACGTTATCTATTATTTTTCTTGTATATGAATGTTTGTAACCTCATCTATTTTGTTTTTTGTATCTTTTTGAACGCTTATGGCTCAAAACCTTTTGTTCACATTGGTATAGAAAAAGTACAAAAATCCAAAGAAATATGTATATTTGGTGCTGATGTATGCACAGGATGCATGTTAAATAACAAACCAAACTGTCTGAATGCTTGTTTTCCTGTGCTGTGGTCAGTGGGATCAGAAATATCTAGCAGGGTTATGCATTTTGACTAAATATGATGTTTGAGAAAGTGTTAATGTTTTATTAATCTGTTAAATGCACGGAACAATTTGCCACATTTTACAGCCATGTAAAAGTATATACCAAGTTTCTGTCAAGGAACTGTTTTCATGAGGAAATAAAATTAATATCCGAATTGACTAAAAAAGTACTAGAGTACCCAGGCTCATCCCTAATGTCCACCATTTCTCATTTGTCACTTGTATACGTAGATCTGGAGAATTCAAATACCCATTCACACCCCCCCCCATATTGTGTGTAAGAACTAATATGAGTTCCTTGTGTGTGCAGGTCTCTGCAGCGGACTTTAAATGAGCTGAAGGAATACCAGAAGCAACATGACCATTACCTGCGGCAGCAAAGCATGCTGGACAAGCATAAGTTGATCCAGGAGGAGCAAATACTGCGCAACATCATCCATGAGACGCAGATGGCCAAAGAGGCACAGCTGGGTGAGAGTAGCTGGTCACCTGCATTAGACCTCCTCCTCCCCATCCTAAATGCATGTTGGTTCTCCACATTGCATGCACATGTTTAGATAAGAAATATTGTGCAATGACCTTGAACAGCTAACATGGCATGCTTACGTAAACAAGATTTCCTGGTCTTTACCTGGTTGTCACATGGTGCTTCTGTTTCAAAGCACCAATAAATGGGCTGTTAATGATTTATTTCTTTCCATTTTAGGTAACCACCAGATGTGTCATCTAGGCCAGCAGCAGTATAATCTCTTCTGTCCCTTTGACTTGCCTGTACGTTATCACCGTGGAGACCTGTTTGAGAATGTGCAGCATATTCAGGTTAGACCAAGCAAGCTTATTACTGGCTACTGATTCTCAAGACAACATAGCCCCTTTATAGTGGCCATGCTTTTCAGTGCATGCATGTAACACAGGATAAAGTGCTCGGATGCATAAATGTGCATTATCTGCTCCCTACGTTCTTCAGGTTAAGTTGTTCACTCACTCCAGGTTGGATAAAGAGCTAATTGGAAAATGGAGTATGGGCAATCTTGTCTGGATGTATAGAACCAGGTTACATTTTTGACACTTAGTGTCTTGGGCTGATCAGATTGTAATAAAAGCCAGGTTCAGCCAAAGCACATCGGACTAGGTTGCTATCCGAGTGCTTAGCAACTTTAGGAGGAGAAGTACTCTTTACTTCTTCGATAAAGCACTACATGGTTGCCTGTTACTGTCTTTTACACTATAAGTGTTGTAAAGCTGGTTTGTCCAGACTCTGTAGTTCCTTTAAAAAAAACTGCAGAGAACAATTTCACTGCCGGAATATTACGTCAGGAAATGCCATAGGAAATACAATATGTATTTATAGTTACATTACCATATAAGAATGGTATGTTTATAAAGTCGGTTGAATATGTTTATAAAGTCAGTTGTGAATGTAATGTTAATAAACCTAATCTAGATGTTACTGTCATATGAGAGACACATACTGGCCAGTGTTCATGTACTTATTGCCTCTCCAAGGCTATCTTCTAAGACAACTTTCTGAAAGCATAGCTTTAGCCTGTTAGTTGTTAGGCTGGTGCCAATACTAAAATGTGTATACTCATAAAAAAAAAATTGCACCCAGAAGGAATCAACCAACAGGAATAAAACTTGGTGGGTAAGTTTGACATTGTGAGACAAGTGATTGAGCCACGCATTTGACATACATGACAAACATGGCGCCTGACACCATACTGACAGACAATACTTCTGTATGTGTACCTAAATATCGCCCATATCAGTCTAAATTTATCATCATTTATTGTTTCTAATTAGCATTGCAATCCAACACTTCCTTCTGGGTGCTATTATTTTTATTTTTGTTTTTTACGATGGGTGTATTGTAGAAACTAACAAAACTGTTATGTTTTTTTATATTTACATGATAATTGTATTTATAAAAAGAAACCCCGCTGTATTCACAATGTCATTTTTTTAAGAAGACATTACAGTGCTAGTTGTTATACATGTACACTATGTACATTTAAATATTCATTTTTTAGTAACTGCAATAAACCATATTATTGTTGTTGTTTAAGAACATTTTATGTTTAATTATTAATAATATTTAGTAGTTGGAATAGATATTCAAAAATGTTTAAATATCTTCAAAAAATAAGAAATAAAACCGAACACAAATTCTCAGGCTCCGCTGACAAAAATTGCTGTAATTATTATTATTGACGGCAAATATTTGACTTTTAAGTCAAAACTGACTCTAGAAAAATGCAATATAACAACATATTAGCATAACATATTAATGAAATATAAGTAACATCTGGTTATATTTGAGATGTGCTTTTTAAATTAGATGCTATGGCCCATTTCGTAGCCACTCTTTTTAAACAGTCAACAAACCTAGTCATTCATGTTAATGGACTTTTCTCGCTAATTTGGCTTAAAGCTAAAACGTTCCCACACTGTTACTGTGAAATTTATTGTTGAGACCAAGTTGCACGACTTGCACTTTCAAAGTTTCTGGCGGGAGATGTGCCGTTTTTTTAATCAAACTCACCTTTTGGCCTCTAGCAACACCTTTGCCTGACTTTGTGTGTATAAAGGTGCTGTTATTGATGCATTAGTCGTTGCACACCCTTTTTTCTACACTAGATATTGCTGCCCGTTTACAGACCTGTTAAAAATTTAATACTACACAGCTTTAGGCTACAGACAGACAGTTGAAGCTTTTAACATGTATTCTGCTAACATTGTCATTCTTTACATGTTCACCAGTTTGATAGAGAGTCTTTCAATAAGCTTTACTATGTAAAGCCTAATTCCACTGTTTTCAGTGGAACTGTGCTGTTAAATTTCTCCACCTCCAGTGCAAATCTCTGCAGTGGTAGGTGAGACATTCTGCCAAGAGTTCAGGTTTCCCAGGTAGAATGAACACTTTGTATTAAACACTTTTAGTATAAAATGGTAGCTGACACCACCAGCCTCCATGTGAACAAAATTCCCACTGCCACCGTTAACATTTGTACTGGTGCATGCTGCTGGGCTCTGCACCATTACTGCTTCTGCTATGAGACAAAAAACATTGTTTTTGAACATTAACATGTAAACATAACATGCCTGTAGTTCAAAAAGTCCCAATATGTGGTAACATCATGGTAATGTCTATGTTGTTCTCTTTTGCTGTTGTGCTGAAATCTACACTCCTTACTGGCCCTTTAGTTTGTGAACTGTTTCCTTAATTTTTTTAAATGATATTTTGACCTGTTATTTTGTATGTTGTACAGTTTGGAGAGGAGGTGTCAGTAGCCACCAGTGTGGCACTGGTATCAGAGTTGAGTGTGAATGAGAGCCGAAGCCCACAGCCTTACTCTTCTGTCTCTGGAGGAGAGGAACCAGCAGCTCACTGGGGCAAGGAGTCTTCCTCTAATGCTGTAAGACTGTGTGTTTTGTTGTGAATGTCCTGCTTGTTTGCTGCAAGTACTCTTGTTTTTTGTTTCACAGTGGCCATGTATTCATTTAAAAAGCTATATTGGTGTTGTTTCCGGGAATCATTTTGTAATAATTCTTGAAGTGCCTTGGAGTGTGGCAACCGAGCTTATGGTTTGTCTATGCTGAATGTTAAACAGGAGTCTCATAGCGTGCTGTGGCCGAGAAGATCAGACTGTGTCCATCGATTTCCCTCCATTCCCTCTGCTCACCTGCTGCCCACCTTCTTCCTTCCACCAGAGAGCCATGGCTTGGGGTGAGCCTGTTTGACTTTCGCTTTCTCTGTTTTCATATGTTGACCTGAGATGTTCTGTCATGCTCACATTTAATACCCCCCCACACATATGATACAGTCAGGGAGAAAACACCTCTCATTCAACATCAGACATGTCTGAGGTGATGGAGCTAAACATCACATGTTGCCATACAAGGAATTTATAAGCTCAAGCATGTATTTTGTCACCCCCCCCAAAAAAACTTAAACAGAGATTGCCTAATTTTATTGATAATCTAATAATCTTATCTCATCTAATAAAGATAAATTGCAGTGGATTATCTAGATTGCGCTATATTTATGGTGCTGCTGTAGAGGTAATGGAAGTTTAAGCAACCTCAATACCTCTGATGTAGAACTCTTGTAAAGTGGAAGCATTTTTCATTTAAACCAAGAGAACTAGTGTCCAGCATTGTTTGGCGATTTCGATGTTCCAACACACCTGATTCAACTGCTCTGTTCTTAGCCAGGATTAATGGGTGTACGTGTGTAGTGAAATTTCCAAACTGTGGCGTACGCCGGACCAAAGTTGTGCACCCCTGGCCTAAACATTGGCACATGAAATCTCAGTGCACTTCAGTCAATTTTCTACCACTTACAACAAGCAATATGCCACTAGAAGCTTACACATTTTTCAACCTTGTGAGGTTCAGCTGTTTGAAAAAGAAAGTACAGTGTAAATGTTCTGCTTTTCTTGCCATCCTTTTTCTGGTTTCACATGACCTTTAACAGAAATGAGCCCAAAACTTTCTCTTTTTTGGGAGGGGGGAAAAAGGAGAAGGATACTGCAGGTGTGTTAAACAATATAAAATCATTGTGCATTGTCCTGGTCTTGGGTGCCCAGGTTCCGCCTCATTGTGGTTTTTCATCGGCACACCAAGTAAGACTCAGTAGTGGTCATTAATAAGCGGCTTAGTTCGATCAGATGTGTTGGGGGACAGGATATTTACATCCATTGCACAAAAATGTTCCAGCTGGTAAGTTATCTTATACAAGGTACAATACAAGGTTGTATATAATCAAAGACTTATCACTGTGATATGTCAACAATGGCTATTTGAATGTTATGCTGCTGCGTAATTATTCTAACCACCACGATTTACTTGCTTGCTGGTATGTGTTGGATGTTTTGATTGGGGGTAAATCTTATGTCAGTGCTGTGCACACAGTGGTAGCTTGCACATTGTAATATTTAGGTTTTAGCACCTTTTTAATGACCTTTCAATTAGAGAATCTGGTGATAGTAATAGAAGAAAACAGCTTAGGCTCAGAGTTTGTAATGTGTGTTTAATATAGACTACAGCATGACTATTTCACTATTAAGCTTTCTATTTGTCTATTAAGCACATACAAAAATTAATTAAAGTAATTTTACCAAAGTATTTGCTCGCTCAGCAGGTCAGAGGTCAAATGGAAAATGGGTTATATATATAGTAAAAAAAAAAAAAAAAGACCCTGGGTAGACAATAGCCATATGCACGAGTTTTTATGTCTTTACTCTCAGTTCAGAGTTGACGACCAGTGTTTGTACATTTTGCTTTTTGCCACATTTTTGGCATTTTTGCACTTTGAAGCATGAAACAAAATTTAAGGTTCTTTGAAACAAAAGCACATTATCCTGATACAGTTTGATCAAGCTTGCTGATTTTGTGTTTGTGTCCAGGGCTCAGAGTAGCCTATATGCGAATAAGAGCCCACCAGGGTCAGTGGAGCCCCCGGACTGCAGTTCTAAAGTTCTGCTCTCAACTGGTGATCCCCTTGCTTCTGTGGCCTGGGCTCTGGAGGGGAAGCAACTGCCTGACCAGCATGCCACTCAGGTTTGATTAATTGATATTAATTCTGAAGCGTAACTAGACACATTATCTGTTTATATCTTGAGGACATGTAACTTTTTAGCTGTAGATATTTAAAGTGTTTCTTAGGAATTTTATATTTTTGACAGAATATGGAGCTTTTTGATTAGCTTACCACATTATTGCTTTAAAGCACTTGGGCCAAACTTAGCAGTCCCAGATTTACAATTTGACTGCATAACAGCTGCATGTAAGGTGACCATGGTAATTTTCTTTTTATTGTTTACTTCTGATTTGGTGTGCAGCAGTGGCTATTTAATTTTGGGGAAAAACATTTTATACATACATGTTTTATACATTTACATTTTGAAAATGTTCCAGAATAAAAATGAGTTATCATATAGTTATAATTGAACTTAAATTGAGTATATTATATCTATAAAAAGCAGTTTTCTTGTCCTGCTTTTTGCTTTTTTTGTGTTGGAATGACTCTCCTGTTCTTTAAGGCAAAAATGAGCAATAAGAATGTGAATAAAAAAAAAAAAGATGGTTCTTCTAATATACAGTTTTCTCATCTTATAAATGTAACAGTGTAAAACATGTAAGAGATACATTAGCAGGCTTTGAAGAGTTTTTTTTAAGAGTCTTAAGGTTAAATAACTCAAAAAAATCCAATGTCAGCCTGTGGTTAAACCATCTGAAAAAGTGCATGAACAGCACCTTTAGCTTGATTAGCTATAGCTAACTCATAATGATGAGTTCTATATCTGAAATTAGCATAATGCTAGCAGGGTTATACTTGTTTTAAAAAAAAGCTAATAAAGCGTTAAAATTTCAGTATTAAGATGGGTGCATGGTGTATGCTGCATCTTCATTCACTGTATTGCAAATATAAAATTCCTAATCTAACTGTAATTTCCTAGGTTTTATTTGTTGGTTCAGTTTGTGATGGCTTGTGAATGGAGATGATTTTTAACAAGCACCAGGAGTCTGGGGAGGGAGAATCACTACAGACCCATGACAAAATTCAAGACATTTTACATTGATGTCAACACTAAGTGATTGGGAACTCAAATGTAGATGTCCACTGGAGTAATTTGGGAGGGCAAGTTAATTTAGCAGTTTATGATTATCCAGCATAAGTTCGACTTTATTCAGTCAAATGAAGTGTTTTACTAGAATAGTTGCTAGGGGGCAGTATAGAAAAGTTTTAATCCCTGTGTATTCATTTAATGCACTGTAGGGAATCAGATAAAGCCACATACGTCGACTCCGAGTCACAGCCTACTACATGAGGCTTCATGGCCGGCATAGTGCGTTTGTGATAATACATTTAGAATTGAAGCGCTGAAAAAGCACAAACGCATACCACATTACAAAAATGCACCTGTTAGAAAATAAAGAACTTTATGTTGACCACATTGTTAGGTAATCATTTACAAGTCAATATTGCCAATATGGACAGCGATTTAAAAAAAAAAAAAAAAAAAAAAAAGTGAACATGTAAAACTGCTGTTCTGAATGTGATGCAGTTGAAACTTTGGTGCTGGTGCACCTAAGAAAAAACGTTAGGCGCACCAGTGCAACCAGTTCAAAAAGTTAGTCTAGAGCCCTGCAACATGTCTTGTCCTACCATATTATACCTTATTAACTAGGCATGCTAAACAAAGTGTCTGGCATGAATGTAGTGTATGTGTGTATTCTATTCACAGATGAGTGATAAAGTAAAACATGATTGTGTGTGTGTGTGGTGCAGGTACTGCTGAGGCGTAGTGATGGATGGAATTTGGAACAAACTGGTGCAATGATAACACATGCGATGGAGAAGGTAAGGCCTAAGGACTCTGTTTAGAGTGATAATAAAATATGGCAAATGTTGCATGACCTTGTTTTTGGCCCACATTTGCAACTTGAAGCCAGTTATACTGAGTGAGCAGGATAATTATTATTTTTTTTGCTCTGAAAACACTTCCAATGTATGTAGGCTAACTAATTTAAGATTAGATAGATCGGGGGCTACCTGTGCAATGTTTTGTGGATTTCTTAATTGGCATTGTGACACAGTACACAAGGCTGACAGCTCAGAATGCCTACAAATCGCTGTGTAGACAGGCTGATTATTTTTACTAGAAGAGCTTTGGCACAGTAATTTAGGGATAAGTAAAGGGATTTGGCTGTCTGCTTTTTACAGGCTAAAGTATCTGGATGATTTTGACCACTGATAGTTTGGCTTGTAACTAGGTCTATCTAAATGAAATTGGTATTACAAACTAATTGCATAAAAATATAGATACAGACAGATGTTTAGGTTTGACCCTTATTTCACATGGATATTTGATTATGTTTATTTATCAAACAGCAGACAAACAGAATATGTTGGGTTGCTCCATTTCCTGGTTGTGCAAAAAACAAAACTTCACAAGAGAAGGAAAAATGCCAACCAAAAATAGCCTGTCCCCAAATGTCCACCCCAGAACTGTTATACACTGCTCAAAAAAATTTAGGGAACCCTTTGAAAACACATCAGATCTCAATGGGAAAAAATCATGCAGAATATCTTTCCTCATATAGACTGGGTAATGTGTTAGGAACGAAAGGATGCCACATCGTTTGATGGAAATGAAAATGATCACCCTACAGAGGGTTGAATTCAAAGACACCCTGAAAATCAAAGTGAAAAAATGATGCAGCAGGCTTGTCCATTTAACCCAAATTCCATTACAGCAACTCAAAATGGTACTCAGTACTTTGTATGGCCTCCACATGCTCCTAATGAGATGATGGATGGTGTCCTGGGGGATCTCCTCCCAGATCTGGATCAGGGCATCACTGAGCTCCTGGACAGTCTGAAGTGCAACCTGGTGGCGTCGGATGGACCGAAACATAACGTCCCAGAGGTGTTCTATTAGATTTAGGTCAGCCGAGCCGGTGGGCCAGTCAATGGTATCAATTCCTTCATTCTCCAAGAACTGCCTGCATACTCTCGCCACATGAGGCCAGGCATTGTTGTGCACCAGGAGGAACCCAGGACCCACTGCACCAGCGTAGGTTCTTACAACGGGTCCAAAGATTTAATCCTGATACCTAATAGCAGTCAGGGAGCCGTTGTCTAGCCTGTAGAGGTCTGTGTATCCTTCCAGGAATATGCCTCCCTAGACCATCACTGACCCACCACCAAACCAGTCATGCTGAATGATGTTGCAGCGGCATAGCATTCTCCATGGCGTCTCCAGAGCCTGTCACATCTGTCACATGTGCTCAGGTAAAACCTGCTCTCATCTGTGAAAAGCACAAGGCGCTTGTGGTGGATTTGCTAATTCTGGTGTTCTGTGGCAAATGCTAATCAAGCTCTATGGTGCTGGCCAGTGAGCAGAGGGTCCACTACAGGACGCCGTGCCCTCAGGCTGCCCTCATGAGGCCTGTTTCTGATTGTTTGGTCAGACACATTCACAGCCGTAGGGCTCTGGCAGTGCTCATCTTGTTCCTCCTTGCACAAAGGAGCAGATACCGGTCCTGCTGACGGGTTAAGGACCTTCTACAGCCTTGTCCAGCTCTCCTAGAGTAACTGCATGTCTCCTGGAATCTCCACCATACTCTTAAGACTGTGCTGGGAGACACAGCAAACCTTGTGGTAATGGCACATATTGATGTGCCATCCTTCAGTAGTTGGACTACCTGTGCAACCTCTGTAGGGTCCAGGTACCGCACCATGGTACTAGTAGTGACGCTGACCCAAGTCAACTGCAGAACTAGTGAAAAATCAGTGGGAAAAGATGAGGGGGGGACAAAATGTCAATGACCTCGTCCTTTTAAACCATTCCTGTTTTGGGAGGTGTCTCATTGTTGCTCCTCTACTGCACCTGTTGTTCATTTCATTAACACCAAAAGCAGCTGAAACTGATTAACGGCCCTCCCTATTACTTAACTGACCAGATCAATATCCCTGAAGTTGAACTGAGTTGATGCTGTACTCTGATTAAAAAGTGTTCCCTTTAATTTTTTGAGCAGTGTAGTTTCCTCTACACTTCAAGATACGCCATGAGAGGAAACTTTTCATCTAGTTTTTACAATTTCACTCTAAAGTCTAGGTGTGAGTGAGATATGCTATGTTTATAGCAGATGGTTGGATTTGACATTTTAGCCAGAGCGTCCCTTTTAAGTCTTTCCTTCTCTTTTTATGTAGATGACTGTGCCATGGTGGCTGCTGCAGAACGAAGCTGGGCTGTTTTGGAGAGCTCGTGGAAATGGCACACAAGCTTTGCAATGTCTGCGCCAGGCCCTTCACTCAGCACCACCTCAACACAGAGACATACCACTGGTCAACATGGCTAACCTGCTATTCCATTATGGCCTGCACCATGAAGCCCAGGGTTTACTGCAGCAAGCCCTGGAGCTCAACGCCTCAGAGGTACACCAGAGCCATCACTTCCCCGCTAACAGACATGGTCATGAGGCACAGCTAACAGCTCTAGTCGTTTTTATTTTTAAATAATCATATTTTATTAAATAATCTATACATATTTGCAGCTTCACACAGTTATTTGGTGAGGGGATTTTTTTTTTTTGTTTAGGTACAAATGCAGTTGTGACTGAAAGTATATTGTCTTATTTTGACTGACCATCGCTTAAGTAAATAAGAAAACAAATAGACTTTCCTGTTGTCTCACTACATCCAGCCTTATACTTTGCTGAGTATGGTGAGCGTGCAGCTCTCTCGGGGGAACCTGACTGGTGCGCTGGCCATGTTTCGGCACGCTCTGTCTCTGAGTGCCAGCTGCAGCCAGTGCCGTGCCAGCCTGCCTCTGCTGCGCTGCCTGCAGTTTTACCCCTTTCTCTACAACCTCCAGCACCAGGCCTGCCAGCGTGAGTACTCCTGCCACTAACTGTTGCTCTAATTGTCCTCCGATTGGGAACAGAAGGGAACACTATAGCACTGGGGAGAGGGAAGAGATTGAAAGGTAGGCATTTATTGTTGCAATTAAATATGGGCAACAGTGAGCTACCGGTTTGTTTTGTTTATTTTTTGCTAACCGTTTTTCTGTCATTCAGCATTTGACAGCATATTTTTATGTTAGTGGTTTCAAAATAATTGGTTTTATTGATGAAACTATCAAGGCTTATGACTAAATAATGGGCATGGTTTGTATTAACCTGAGTTTACCCTAGACTGTCTCCGTATTGCACCTTTCTCCTTCCTCTGCCTTGCTGTCTCTTTGCTCTAATCCCTTGTGTTTCAGCCTCAGTTGTGTTGTGGGTTGAGTCTTTTTATAGCCCAGTCACTGTAATCTCTCAGCCATTTTTAGCTCCTTCGCTGCTGCGTTTTCTATTCTAGGTTTGCCTTCTCTCCCTCCTCCCACTCGTTCTTTCCTTCTATCCATCTCTCCGCTTCCCCTGTAGTTCAGCACTCTTTCCCCTGACGCTGTTCCCTGTCAAGCCAAAGGGCTTTGAAGTAGAGAAATCTTGCACTCAATAATTCAACGGGCCGAAAATAGCTCAAGCTTTATTTAGATGCTGCTCTACTCCGCAGACAAAAACTGAACTCATTGTCCTCTCCTAGTTTGGGGGAACACATGCTGTTCTATTGATTCAGATATTAATATACCTCCCCTCTAGTCTTAATGGTGCATTTGTATCCAAGTTTCATCTTACCTTCTCAGTCTAAGTAAAAGTTTTTGCTAGTTTTCAGTTGCACAAAGAGGAAGAATAGAGTCCAATTAAATAGTAGCATGAATTCTTTATTTGTAGTGTTGAATGTCATTAGGCTGTTTGTTCGCTATGCAGATGGCTCTGGCTGTGGGAGAGATGAGGATGTGGAGGTGGAGGACTGGGACTCGGGCACAGAGGAGAGGCACGACACAGGGAACAGTGATGCCATGCCTGGCTCTGCCCTGGAGGACTCACTGATGTTTGAGAGTAAGGACACTTACTCATAATTTCTATCTTTAAGGATTTGTTAATAGATCCCTGAAGTCATGTGTCACAGTGTAGCTTGTGTCATTACCATATTAAGAGTTCAGATTCTAAGCAGATTTCTTTATGAAAGAATTAAATGCCCTTTTTTAAATCACTGCAGTAGCGCCTAGACAGTTCCAAGACAAATACTTTTTTTCCCTACATGCTTTTCCCCCAAGATCAATCAAATTCCAAATAATGCTAAACAAATGATTACCTAAACCACAGTTCCAACCAGTCTAGAAGAAGCATTGTAAGTTCAGCATCAGGCTACCTCCCTTTAGTTATCAAGAGCATCCCCAGTGGTGGCAACATGTGCCAGCTCTTGTTCTGCTTCAATTTCTATCCTGTCAGACATTTGTTTAATTTCACCTTCCTTTCATTGGCTACCTGTGCTTAAACTGTGAGGTTAGAATACGCCGTCAGAACTATGCTACTTCTTCATTCTTAAATGTTGTGATGATGGTAGACTTAAGACAGCAGATTTATTAATATGAGCATTATAAAATGGCATAGCACAACACAACTTCAGAGGTCTGTTGAGCGTTTGCAACGTAGTTTGTCTAATTTTAAGGCTTATCTATACTTGGAAAGTTTGTTTCCTGGACCCTGAAGTCTAAGCATAGACTAATTGGATTTTTAAGGATGAAACATTATTGGAATTGCAACTGTTTCTGATGGGCTAAATTCATGACTAAGTGTAAGAGCAGAGACTCCAACAATCTATTATAATAGTCTTACACTTTTTTTTTTTTTTTTACTTTCATACTCTGGCTCTCTTACTTTTTTATTCTCTCTTTCCTCCTCTTCACTGTGCAGAAGTAGTAGTGGACAGTAATGGCTCAGGAGAGGTGAACCAGCAGGAGAGAGGTGGGGAAGATAAGAAAGGAAGCCTGGAGGGAGAGGAGGACTGGCAGCTGCAAGAGGACTTAATGGGGGCGTTTGAGGGTGCTCTGGACATCAGTGGGAAACGTGGCGATCTGCGTGGGATCCGTGTCCTGAAGAATGATAAGGTCATGGGAGCCAGAAGTGGTGGACCCTGCTTTGGCAACTGTGAGGATGATGATGGAGCCGAATGGGTGAGCTGTGTATTGTAGCTCCTTTTTTGTTGATTGTTTTTCCATTCTTATTTCTGTTTTTAATCTGTTTTAAGATCTGACCCGTTTCCTCTTGATATAGTAAAAGCTTGGAATCAAAGTTTGGCATCACTTTTTTAAATAAAATAACCTACAGTTATTGTAGAATTTATGAATAGCATGATTTTATTGCTGCTACTGTACAATTTCAGGTTTCTGGTCGTATCTAGAAGTACACACAACTGTAGATTATTTTTTTTTAAATGTGTATTTGTACATTTGTATTATTTGTATTTGAAACATTTTTTGAATGTTTTGATACAGATAAATTGTATAAAATTGCTTTTTACAGTAGGATCATTTTTTTGCCTAAAATGACCATTTCTGAATTTATTGTGAGTGCAGTCATTTTTGTTTGTAACAAATGTATCTGGGCTTGCAGATTACATTCCAAGTGAAGCGGATGAGAAAACCTAAATCGGAAGCTTCAGAGGGCTGGACAGGGGAGGAGGATTTACCCCAGAGTGAGTCCTTGCCAGGGCAATCTGTTCTTGAGATTAGCGGACCCACAGTTCCCTCTCCTGGACCATCAGGTATGCATCATAACCGACCACTTACTTTGACCATTTTGCTGCATTTACTTGTACCCCTAAGAAAGGGTGCCTAGTGCTCTGTGTGCATTGGTAAATGGTAATGAGCCAGGACATATGTGTGTTGTGCTACCCAGGGAGGTGGAGAGACTACAGTAGTTTAGGCTGGCCAGGACCAGAAGAGTGTCAACGCACACGACGGGTAGACCTGACCACTGTGGCTAGTACTTGGCTGGCTGTGTCTGCCAAGAACATTGAGTATGTTATTGCATTGTTCTGAACTAAATACAAAACTGTATCACTTTTGGTCAGACCATTACATCTTTTTATGGTTCCCTCCCCACTTCTCTCTACCCTCTGTGTAGCATCACAGAGCATATAGACTTTGCCACACCACTCCAGGAGCCTGCAGCAGAACCAGTGTGCAATGCTAACCTCCCTGCTAGCATGCATACACTAGACCACTTGGGAGGCGTGGCCAACCGTGGGAGCATCCACTACACAGGAGAGAGCCAGCTCAAAGAGGTGTGTCTTGTCACTCTGCCAGTTAATCTGCATGCAGACTTTTAGTAGTACATTGCCTGTTTTTCCTATAGTTTACCTTACCCTTGCACCTATTGTTCAGGTGCTTCAAAATCTGGGAAAGGATAAATTCTCATCACAGTCTTTCGAGCAAGTGGGCACCCGCATTGCCAAGGTCTTGGAAAAGGTATGGCTGGCAATGGGTAGTATCAAAATTTTCATAAATAGCTATGCGCCAGAGGTACTGTTCGAAGCCATTTTTGCAGATATTCTGTTTCATTGTAAAATTAATTTAAAGGCAACTCTTATGAACTAAACAAATTCCATACACAAGAAATAATTTCCACTCAGTAGCAGTATTTGTGCATTAACTGTTTTTTTTTTTTTGGGCGGGTACTTTAGAACCAGACTTCATGGGTTCTGTCCAGCATGGCTGCGCTGTACTGGCGAGTGAAGGGTCAGGGCAAGAAGGCCATTGACTGTTTGCGCCAGGCTCTAAACTATGCTCCTCACCACATGAAGGTACGATCAATCTCTGTGTTCTTTTTATTAACCATACTCATTACAGCACTACCCATGCTCTGCGAATGCTAAGCTCTGATGCCTTTATGCTTTTTCTCCAGGATGTGCCCCTGATCAGCCTGGCTAACATCTTCCAGAATGCTCGCCTGTGGGAGGATGCACTGACCGTGGCCCGCATGGCTGTAGAGATCGCCCCTCACTTTGTTGTGAACCATTTTACGCTTGCTAATGTTTACATAGCAATGGTGAGTTCCAGGGTTTTCCTGCTAATCTGATTTAATTTGTTCTTCATTGATTCCACTCACACTGATGTCATGGTATGCTCTCACAGGAAGAGTTTGAGAAGGCGATGCGCTGGTACGAGTCCACACTAAAGCTTCAGCCGGAGTTTGGACCTGCCAAAGACCGCCTTCGCACCATCCAGTGTTATCTCCTCACCAAAAGGGACAGGCGAGCTCCATAAAGGCATGGGAGAGGGTTGCACACAAACACTCACTGTCTACACACGCACATATACATATGCATACAGGTACATGCAACTTCATTTTAGAAAGCATTAAAGCCTTTGTCTGTTTTGGTCTTCATTTTTTCCCCTCACATAGGGCGTTTCATCCAGAAGGGCTTGGCTTAAATGGTTAAGATATTCTGTGTCTCGTTTTAAAGAAAGGGTTAAAGTAATTCATTTTTATAGATTTTATGGTGCCAGGGTTTTATAAAAGGTTTTGTTTTAAGCACTCTGCTTAAAAAGGTTATTGTATTCATCTACACCAGCACAACACAGTTAATAGTCTAATCCTGCATTAAGATCTCAAGTTGTCCAGAACTGATGAATGTGAGGGGAAAGCCTAGATAACTTTGCAGTCAGTTTAGCCATTGTTTAGCCTGTTCTAGCTCAGATTCTAGTTGATATGCAGGTGATATGAGGGTAGATAGATATGCGACTCTACGAAAGGGAGACAGAAGGCGAAGGAAATAAACAATGGTCACGTTTTCTTAAAACCAATAGTTGAGAGAGCGTGGATGGAATAAGGGAGTTCATAAGTAGTCCTGTAAGAAAAAGGTAATTTGCTCGGTACTACTGATTTTTATTTTATTTTTTTTCATTTAAATGCCAAAATAATGAGACCTATACAGTTGTGACTGTACTTGCTTTAATGGTGGCAAATTGACTTACTTGTATGGCGGTTTCAATTATGTTTATATTTACAGGTGCTGCTTATAAAATTATAATATCATGAAAAAGTTGATTTATTTCAGTAATTCCATTAAAAAGTGAAACTTGTTTATTATATTCATTCATTACACACAGATTGATATATTTCAAGTGTTTATTTCTTTTCATTTTGATGATTATAACTGACAACTAATGAAAACCCCAAATCACAGAAAATTTGAATATCACAGACCAATACAAAAAAATTTTTAGAAATGTTGGCCAACTGAAAAGTATGAGCATGTACAGCACTCAATACTTAGTTGGGGCTCCTTTTGCCTTGATTACTGCAGAAATGCGGCATGGCACGGAGTCGATCAGTCTGTGGCGCTGCTCAGGTGTTATGAGAGCCCAGGTTGCTCTGATAGTGGCCTTCAGCTCTTCTGCATTGTTGGGTCTGGCGTATCGCATCTTCCTCTTTACAATACAAAAAGTTAAGGTCAGGCAAGTTTGCTGGCCAATTAAGAACAGGGATACTATGGCCCCTTAAACCAGGTACTGGTAGCGTTGGCGCTTTGTGCAGGTGCCAAGTCCTGTTGGAAAATAAAATCTGCGTCTCCATAAAGTTGGTCAGCAGCAGGAAGCATGCAAACTTCCTGGTAGACGGCTGCATTGACCTTGGACCTCAGAAAACACAGTGGACCAGCACCAGCAGATGACATGGCCCCCTAAACCATCACTGACTGTCGAGACTTTACACTGGACCTCAAGCAGTGTGCATTCTGTGCCTCTCCTCTCTTCCTCCAGACTCTGGGACCTTGATTTCCAAAGGAAATGCAAAATTTACTTTTATCAGAGAACATAACTTTGGACCGCTCAGCAGCAGTCCAACCCTTGTTGTCTTTAGCCCAGGTGAGACGCTTCTGACGCTGTCTCTTGTTTAAGAGTGGCTTGACACAAGGAATGCGACAGCTGAAACCTATGTCTTGCATACGTCTGTGCGTGGTGGTTCTTGAAGCACTGACTCCAGCTGCAGTCCACTCTTTGTGAATCTCCCCCACATTTTTGAATGGGTTTGGTTCCACACTCCTCTCCAGGGTGCAGTTATCCCTATTGCTTGTACACTTTTTTGTACCACATCTCCTTCCCTCCCTCTCTGTTAATGTGCTTGGACACAGAGCTCTGTGAACAGCCAGCCTCTTTAGCAATGACCTTTTGTGTCTTGCCCTCCTTGTGCAAGGTGTCAATGGTTGTCCTTTGGACAACTGTCAAGTCAGCAATCTTCCCCATGATTGTGTAGCCTACAGAACTAGACTGAGAGACCATTTAACGGCATTTGGAGGTGTTTTCAGTTAATTAGCTGATTAGAGTGTGGCAGCAGGTGTCTTCAGTATTGAACCTTTTTACAATATTCTAATTTCCTGAGATACTGAATTTGGGGTTTTCATTAGTTGTCACATATAATCATCAAAATTAAAAGAAATAAACACTTGAAATATATCTGTCTGTGTGTAATGAATGGATATAATATACAAGTTTCACTTTATGAAAAGGAATTACTGAAATAAATCAACGTTTTCATTATATTTTAATTTTATGACCAGCACCTGTATGTGCCTGATTTGGACCATATCAACCTAAATGGGACCTTAAAGTACACAAAGTGTACCAGAACTGCATAATCATAGCTTGTATTGAGTGTCAAGTAATGAAGATGTGAAGGCATGATGCATTTTCCTGTCGTGTTACCTCAACACCTAAAATATCATCTTTTTCACAGTGTTTAAAGAAAAATCAAAAATTAGACAGTGATGTTTTGCCATGCACTGCCATCTGGGTCTATCCATTGTATTTGTTCTATTCTATTTGAAAATTCAAGTTATTTTCATTACAGTATGTCTGGATGTATGTGGATGCAGGTGGCTATGATGATTCAGTATATAAAGGTTCTAATTGTTCTGTATTTATTTATTTTTTTGAATCACACTCTTTAAAACAACTTTGCTGTAACACTACACGCGCACACACACACACATATATACATACATATCAACGTTTGTAAAATGTAATACAACTCTGAACTCTTTTCTTTTCATCCAAACAATAAAAACTTACCAGTCTTATTTGAATAAATAAGTAAATATCACTGATATAAACAGTAATAATTATATACTATACATCATAAGTGAACCTGGAACAGTGTTATTTTAACTCTGGATGTCTAATATGATTAAAGATGGAAGATGATTCTGCTGGGTGGGTAAACTTTTGAAAATGAATTAAAAAACTTTTCAAGACAAGTTTTGAATTGTGTTTTACAGCAGGTACTGCATGGGCTCTACTTTTGAATGGAGTTGTGTTAAGGCTACGGATTATACTTTTTGTTCTTTTGAACATTGCTGTGAATAATATTGCACTCTCCAGTGTTACCAGAAGGGTGCAGCAAAGCACCATCCACTGAAAAACACTGTCAGTATGTTACAAAAAATAACTTTAAATCGCTTTTGTATGAACCATTCTGAACCATTCTAGTTCTTACCAGTTATGGTTTGGATTTGGATCATGCTCAGACAAGAAATATTGAGTCTTGTATATAACGTTTTTTTAAAAAAAAATGTTTTTATAGCAAAAACAAGCATATTCTGCTAATGCTTATACAGGCATAAACAGTGTGAATATTTTAATAAATGTAAACTCATGTCATGAAACTATAACATACTTTTAAATAGCTGTGAATATGGAAATTGTGCATTTACATATGGCTTTGAACAATAATGTTAAACCTTTCCATGTAGCCATAGCATACTTCACATGCACCTTTTGTAGATATTTATGTTGAATATTCTGAGTTACCTTTTCAGGCCAGTAGGTGGCTTTGTGCTTGACAGAAGCAGACTTTGACTAGGTGTTTCCCAAACGAGTGATCCATGGAAACACGTAATGCAGAAGCAGGCAGGGTAACGCAAGGTAACATGGAGTCCCTCTCTTCAGCCCTTCACAATCAGCCAATACTGTTTTGAAACGAGATGTTATATCTCTTATTCTGGTAATTACATCTTGCATTTTACAACAACTCTGCCATAAGTAGGAGTTTTTACATGTTGGCTTTATTTCTGCACGTCTGATTGTATTGCACTCTTCAAAAGCCAATTTCGAGTGCTTGTTTTATGGCACTCTTCACTTCGTGCTGGGTTAGGTCACGTCTTAATTCACTTATATTTGTACTAAGTGCAAAAGAGACGAGAGTACACCCCCACCCCCCACTAACCACCATGTACAGTCTGAGTCTCGCACATATTCCATGCAGCTGCTACTGGAAATAACAGAGAATAAGGGTCATCATCTTTTTAATAATGGAGAAAATGTGTTTTTGGTAGTCTTTACTACATTGTGCTCGTAGCACATAAAAATAGTAATAATAAAAATGATGTTAATTATTATTATTTTAGTAATAATAACTCCCCACTTTCTTACATTTTTACCCCCAGCCACCCCTACTCCCACCCCCTTGCCATCTGAATTAATTTGATGCTATTTTTGAATGTCTATGTTTCTAAGGGATACCTAATGACGCAGTGACGTCAATGCGGGTCAATAGCACAGTGATAGGCTGACGGAGTGGGGCGGCTTTTTTGCTCTCCACCAGAGGGCAGCACTGCAGCGTCAGAAACCTTCCCCAGGCTGGGGGCTGGCGTGTGTGTGTATGTGTATGTATGTATGTATGTATGTGTGTGTGTGTGTGTGTGTGTGTGTGTATGTGTGTATATATATATATATATATATATATATATATATATATATATATATATATATATATATATATATATACACACACACACATACATACATACGCGCGCGCACACATATAGTACTAATCGAAAGATTACTAATGAAAGATTAAAATATATATATTTTTTAGAATATTTTTAAAAAGTTCACTTCCGAAACTGCTACGCTGTGTTTTTAATAGTTCTTGATGTCCAGAGTGAATTCATTAATTTAAAAAATAAATAAATAATTAAATAAATAACCTTTAAGAAGCTCGTGCACGCGGAGAACCCGGTGGTCTAGACGCGCCCGTGCGCGCGCGCGCGCGCGCATGCCCGTACACGCAGTCCAGTCTGTCTGTAGTCTTGACACAGACGCACACGCGCACGCACGCGGAGAAAGCGTCTACAGCGCTAGCAGACGGCTGAACGGTGAGTGCTCGCGGTTTCTGTGAGTGTGCGCGTGCAGTTCCAAACTTGTCCAGTGTCTGTGTTTCCTGTGTCGCGTGAGTGCGTGTTCAGAACTCCGAAGTCTGAGAGTTTGGCGGTGGTCTTGCCGAGCTTGTTGAGTTTTAGCCGGTGGTCCGACTGAGCTCGTTACCTACGTGTGTCAAGTTTAACTGCTGTTGCTCGTGTTTTGCTTAGTAATGTTGCACTTTTCGTCTCGGGGCTGGAACTTAGCAGGTGTTCCGCGCGGTAACTTGTAAGAGTTAGAGAAATAGCTGCTTTCTGTGTATGTGTGTGTAAATACAGCCCTCCTGTTCCGTCTGAACGTGTTTTATGTGTCCAGTTAATGAAGTGAATGTGGGGAGCCGCTGCAAGCCCACTGGCTGCAAGTTCTTAGTGTAGCTGCTTGCAGTCACGACTCGTTCACAATTATACACCAGCTCACAGTGCACAGTGTACTTTTGCTTAAAGCACCAGCATGCTTAGACGTATAGCTATCTATCCGAATACATAGGCATGTAAGTTTATATACGTATGTATGTGCAAGTTTTATAGTTTATAGATGATGTTTCAGGTCATGTAGGCAGATTTTACAGCACAGCAGTTCAGAAAGGTAGCATGAGGACATTGAAAACCGAGCTCCACTCTTAACGATTTCTCTGTGGAAGGTCTGGATAACTCGGCGAATTCAGGTTTGTGTTTGTGTGTGTGCACTTTATGCACACGTTGTGATCACGCTTAGCATTAAGATAGGTCTTAAACAGGGAGAGCTGATGCCTGAATTTTGGGTTGCTGCTCAAACACAGGACCTCAAGTAGGAGTTCAGCACCATGGAGAGTAACCTGCGCACTTAAAGGGGAAGTCCACCGACTTTCCACAAATTCTGATTAATTAAATGCTTAACTGTCAGCAAAGTCATTCAGAGTGGTCTGGTGTGTAATGCTCCATTCTGGTAAAATATACTACATTAGAATTGTTCCCTGCAGTGCTGATAGGAACCAGACATCTGAAGTATTTAATGCATCTGAAAACTTCCTTACAAAGTTATTCCATGAAGTGTCTATGCTGCCTGATGTCAGAAACATTGTTTTATGATAATTTTAGTCTAAAATGTATTTTTAATTAACTTCTTGTAGTTTATTAATGGTGGCATTGTAAAGCAAAATAGTCTCAAAAGAAAACTGATATTCCCTATTTTACCATCATACAGGTTACATTTAACAACTCGGCGGCCTGTTTGGGGTCACTGGTGGTTTGGATCATGATGGATGTATTTGTGTTGTAGATTCCCTGATTCCCATTACCACCTTTATAAAGAAATCAGAGTCTGTAGGCTCGACAGTGAGCCATTCCTTATCAAACCACTTGACTTTGTTTACATTTTAAGGTCTGGATTATTAAGAACTGTTTGAAAATTTGGTGGAATTCTATCTTAAATCCATCTTTACGCTTTGGTTTTATGTTGTATGTACATGTTCACCATAACTCAGATAAACATATAGTGATTTAAACCAATAGGATAGTTAGAGAATGGAGAATGGAGTTCCTTGCCATAGGCAATATCCCAGTTGGATTTTCATGAGAATGAGTTTTGTAAGGTTGGTAAATAGTCGATGAGTTCAAGTAAGTATGGTGGTGGGGCAGATAGACTCTAGGTGCATATGAGTCCTTCTACCGGAGACAGTGCTAAATCTGTAGTGATGGCCATACTACTTGCTTAAAGACCTCTCAATGCATAAAGCTGTTGGTCGTGCAGTGAAACTGAGGTTCGATTTCCTGTCTAGACAGATGCACTTCACTTAAGTAATAAGAGAAAAAAAAAAACTCTGTAAAATGATTGTATTGTAGGTCTGGATAAGAGCAGCAGCGAAACGCCATAAATGAAATTCAAGAATGTTATTTTAAAGAATGGTGGTCCAACAACATGCATATCATTAAGAGTTAATTGAACACGGTAGAGTTAATTGGCCCTGTATGAAGGGTAGAATGGTGCTGTTTTGGGCCATTTTTGAAAGATTTCAAAGAATCAGTTTCTCCATCATAGCAACAAACCCTTCAGATGTGTGTTTTTAGTTGTCATGACTCTGTGACATTGAAAAACCTCTCTCATTGATGTTAAAGCAAACCTGAGCACTTTGCAGAGCTAGATCCTCTCTGAATGTATATACAATGCAATATTGGCAACTGCTGCCGCTTTGACGCTAGAAGATCAGCACAGGTCCGTGATCCTGAGCATCTGCTGCTATGTCACGTTTCTCACAGCCTTTGCAGCGCCATGACTGTACATGTGTGCTGGATTCATACGTGACTTCGGTGAAAAAACAGAAGTGCACTAAGAATAGTAACGCTGCATCTCCATTTAGAAGCCTGTTGTGGCCATTCTTGGTCATGCATGAAAGCAGAGGGAGAGAGGAAGAGAGAATGAGACAGAACACACATGAACGGAGATGATGGAAATAGACTGGCATGGTAAACCTGATTTGTCCTTTTCATGTAACACCAAATGCATTTAATGCATTTAAGTGCGCTTATCATGCTGTTGCCATTCCAACAAAAACAGCCGGCAGACCAATGAAGTCTTTAATCAGGGCAACAGAGAAGAAAAAGCAGAAGGAGGGTGGTGTGGAGCGGGGGGGTGGGGGACCTAAACGTGACGTCAATGCTTAGGAGCTGACGCACCCTGGAAAAAAGAGAAAGAAATAAAACGAAAAAAACATTAATTTTGTGTTATTATGTGCCCTTCCATATAACTCTCATTCATATTTTGTGTCTGGGATGGCGATGGAGGGATGGAGGGAGGCAGAGCTAGCGAGCGTGTCCCGTTGGAGCCTTAACAGACGATGGGTTGGAAAGATGGGGAAACTGGGGCGAGACGCAGCGACGCCCATGCAGGGTTCGATACGAGGCTCGCGCGAGTCTCGTGAAATAAAGAAAGGGGCGAATTTCCCTCGCGCTCCGGTTCGCTCGTAGCCCAGGCGTAAGGCACGAGAAGACAGCAGACGACGTGAACGCGCATGTCACGGCCAAAGAGGGGGAAGACGTGAACGCGCATGTCACGGCGATCACGTAGAGGAGCGTTTGTGGGCTAAAAATAGTAACGGAGTTTGATCGTGATCTAGAAATAGAAGGAGGGAGGGTGGAGAGAGGGGGGTTCACCCTCAGAGAGAGCCCTCGTTTAGAGCGAGAGACGGGGAGAGGGAGAGAGAGAAAGAGAGAAACCCTGGAAACAGTGCGCGTGCTTCATACAGATACAGTCAGAGTCTGTCCTTCAAAACCGTGTAGAATGTAGAGGTCTCCCCCCGTTGGTGAGTGGGCTGCATGTCCTGGCTTTATTTCATATTTTTGCTCCATATTTGAGCCCAGAAAAATAATACGTGGATGTCTGTTTGATATTGACTGACTCCCAGTCACCAAAAGGAAACGCGTGTATACATATATTGCTTTTGGTGACTGGGAATCACCCTATCTGCAAACCAGTGAATGAGGCAGAGCTCGTACAGCATGTGGGCGCTATTGAGCCCTTTCTTTCCTTTCTTTCACTTCCTTTAATATCTGAGCTGCAGAATGGAAACACTCCACTGTGAATGTGAAAAAATTCCAGCGATAAATTGTTTAACCATGCAGTGAAAGAACCTATAGTGCTTCAAATGTACACTGCTTGCACATAATCAAAATATTACACATTTAGGAACAAGGCTCTGGGAAAAAAAACCCTTCTGGTATAATAAATAAATAAATAAAATAAAATCCATTTGGTTCTAAAGGCACTCCTTAAAGGTCCCATAGAATGCTTTTTCATGCATTGTAGGGTATGTGAGTTTGGTCAGGGTGGAAAATGATGCCCATTTACACCTCATTAATTGGTTCTGGAATGAAACCAGCTGTTTCGCCATTTATGGTGTGTTCGTAAATTTTGATGAGCTCTGCACTGATTGTTTGGTTGGTTTAGAAGCAACATGTCACCTTAATGGTGCTGTGCCTACATCCTGGCACCTGAGCAAACTGGCGCATCTAAAGTGGAACGGAACGGAACAGTTGCTGGCCAACAGAAAGCCAATTCCAGCCTTGTTTTAAGAACATTAAGCATGCCCTTCAAAATTACATGAAAAGGATGTGAAAAGTACCAGCATCCTCTAGAAAAGTCTGGAAAAATAGATTTCTGCACATATATTCCACTATTGCTGTTGACCCGTTGCCGTTGTTTCGGCTGCGCTGGAGCTTGAGCTGGTATTTGAAAATGTTGGGGTTGTCATTTTGGTGTAGTCAGGACCGTCACATCACAGTCTTGGATTTTGAATTTGATTCTACATTGAATACAGTGCATTTTGAACCAAAACCCAAGATCTTTTAGAAATCAAATATCACCGTTCTAAACAGCATTAACTAATGAATCTTTTCAAATAGTTTTGTTTTGTGCAATGCCATAAACTAACCAGGTCAGAGAAAAGAGATTTCTTATATAAACTCACATATATAAAGGTTCTCTGCCACTTTAAGTGTTTTTCCTAGAACCGTTGTGGAGGTTCTTCACCCTACACATCTCATTTACAAACAGCAGCTCTCCAGGAAGCATCTACAGATAGCCCTTTCCCACTAACTTGGAACAAACCTAATTATGAATGGTTCAGCACATTTCCACCCAAAATAAGCAGATTTGGAACCCAGATCAACATTATGGGTGTGCATTGGGTGTGTGCTAACCCTTTCTACGTTGGTGGAAAAATGCTAACAAAGAATGTGATCTGGAATCTTTAGTTTCAAGAGTGTAGGAAAGTTTTTATAAAAATTTCTGGAAAGAACCAGATATAGTGGGCTTTTTCCAGAAGAGCCAATAACCTTTAATACATTCATTTTTAGAGCCATATGCATATAAGTTTTTTATAGCCTAAAGGTTCTTTGCCACTTTAAGGGTTCTTTTCTTAGAGTCTTTACATTAGGTGAAGGCTCTTTGACTTTATAAGTGGTTCTTATGACTTCCCTGTCTCATTAAACAAACAACATAGGTCTTTAGGCCATGGCATTGCACAAAGAACCCTTGCTCCCCTTTATTTTAGGGGTGCATTTTAAAAAGCACCAGATACAGAAGGTTTTAGAGAAGAGCCAGGAACCGTTTAAGATGTCTTCACCATTCTGCAGATGTCACAGTCACTGTCCAGTCTCCAGCTTTGTCATTTTTTATTGTTCTACACCTCAACATAGTAGCTGTCCGTTACGTTGCGTTCAAATTTCATGACGAATGGACCACTAAAAACCCTCCACAAAAAACTGGAATAAAAGCTCTATCCACTGACTTGTTTTAGCTGCACATGTAAAGTTGTGGAGATAATAGGTTTTCTGTGGAATTTTGGTTTAACTAACTCTAACTTTTAGCAACAATAACTAGTTCTGGTGCTATAAAGACCCAGTTTATTAAAAGAACCATATATGTACAAAAGGGCTCTGGAGGGTGGATCTATAAAGCAAACACAAAGATCGAGGTGGTCCTACAGACGCTTAATTGGGTTCTGGGAAGAAGGGAGTCAGGGTAGTACTTGGAAGCCTTGGTCATACTCCTCCAACCAATGTTAGACATTTCTGGTCATGAGACATGTCCTGCTGGAAGATCTCATCCGCCCCGGGGAAGACAGTCCCTATGAGTGTACGTGATCAGCAAGGATGGATTCAAACCCAAATCAATTGAGAGTGCCTTCCCCATGGATGAGTGGGCCCAAAGAATGCCACGAAAAGGTGACTTCCTTCATGAGCTATGGGCTGCCTCTGTCAAAATTAGGAAATGGTCATCATAACGTGACTTGACTGTGTAAACCCATTATATTCACTAAAGGACCGTCAGGTTTTAAGGGTGTACCTCAGCAACTGCTGTCTCTTAGTGAGAACTGTGCTAACATGACACTAAGTATTTGCGTGTAACTGACTGACATATTTGAATCCCATAAATCTAAATCAGCTTTTTTTCCTGCTCTACGAATAAACTGCAGATTTCCCAGGGTGGAATTAACATCCTGAATTAGAGGAGCTGTGGTGTGTAAACGTACAGCCACATCGCCAGCGTTAAAGTAACACCAGTGTTACTGAATTAACACATACACAGCTTTCCATTCCACAACGTGTTAGGTGTTAATTCAACATGTAAGCTTCGGGTTTGTGAAGGTGAACTAAAGACTTTATGAATCAGGTGTAGCTTTCCACTGCAAATTCTTTAAATTCTCCAGAGACATAAAGACATTGTCCAGCCCCATCCTGGTGCCATCATTTTGGGGTAATAGATGGGTATCCTTATCAGTGAATGATACTGGCTTTCCATAGCAGATGTTTACTAGGATCATATCACTGCATACAACTGAATTTAGGATCTCACCTGTGCGTCCCATTCACGACCACAGGATCATCCGATCTGAATGGCAGAAAGCCTTTCTTGGTGGCCTGCACAGCAGCAGCCTAAACTGCATTAGTCTTCTCCAAGCCAGAGTCATTAATGACAATGATGATGAGGAAGATGATGTTCTGTGGCATACATTTTGCTCTGGTTTGACTCCAGAGAAGGGTGGTGTTGGTGTGTGGGGGCTGTTGAATTAGGAATATTGGAGACACCTGAGGCGCTTCGCCTATCACCAGTGTGTAAAAATGTAAGGTGGTCTTTCTAAAGCCAGCGCCAGCGCTCGGCAGCGTTAGTTTGTGCACAGCTGCAGCATCAGCAGCAGCAGCAGCCGTGCCACGCCGTGTGGGCAGCCGGAGAAAGGCGTTTCTTCCCGTTTAGTGTTCGAACGAGCCCATTTGCGCGGCTTTGCCACGCGCACAGGGTGGACATGGGCGTGCTGCTCGTGGCTAATTCGTTTCTGGCGAACTGGTGGATCGGAAACGGCGCAGATTGGCGAGTCGTGACTGCGAGAAGTGAGTAATGCGCGTCGGCTGCGTCAGTAAGGGGCAAAGCGCTGGGAGCCCGACACACATGGAGGGGAATCGTGACTGACTGGAGACTTCCACCAAACAGCCCGCTCGTCGCTGCTGCCGCTGCCGCCGCCACCTGGAACCGTAAAAAAATGTTGTTCCTTTTTTTTCCCATCTCTCCATCACACACACTCCTGACCTTGGGATCCGGAGTCAGCCTAGAGAAACGAATTGGAGTACTGGGTTGTTGAATTGGGTGAGAGAGGTGTACTTTGTGTGTGTGTGTGTGTGTGTGTGTGTTTGTGTGTGTGTGTGTGTGTGTGTGAGAAAGAGAGCGAGAGAGAGAGAGAGAGAGAGAGAGAGAGAATAAGAGAGAAAGAGTTTGTTGGTTGTCTTTTGTGTGTATCTCTGTGCACGCGCGTCTGGGTGATGGGGGTGGCTTTATATATATGTGTGTGTGAGGTTGTGTGCACGCGCGAATGTGAAGGGGTGGGCTTGCTTTTTGTAATTTATTTGAACGTATTTCTGTGCATGTGGGGAGGGGTTGGGTAGTTGGTTTCAGGGCGGGGGGTGGCGGGGGGGAGTGGGGGTCCAGATATAGCCAAACTGGGAGAAATTTTCTTCATAATTCATGAGAGCGCGGGCTCAGAACGCGCGAGCACTTTGGTAAGTGAGCCGTGGGATCCTGCTGCCTCCTTTTGGATCGTAGTTTTGCGCGTAAGGTTTTTGGGAAAGCGCTGTTGGCTATCGGGGAGAGTCGCTTCGCGCCAGACTGGATCGCACCTGCTTACTGCGCGCATTTCGGTGCGTAACGAGAGAAGCGCACGCTGACCATGGGCTGCCTCGTGGACTCGAAACTAAACCCCGACCTAAACCTAATCTGCATTGATCCTATACGGTATCGTGCACTGTTGGAAATGTAGTCTTTTTTTTTCTCTATTTTTTTTTCTTTTTTCTTTTTTTTGAAAAGGGGGGTTCCTGTGCGAGAAGGCCACCGATTGGTCGATGACGCGTTTCTGCTCGCTCCAATCAGATCCCTCGCTGCTGTGTATTTACTGCGAGCTGGAGCGCACCGACTCCCCTCCCTCCTCTTCTCCTCTCCCCTCTCTCTCCTCCTCCTCTCCCTCTCTCCTTTTCTCCTTCCATCACATCCCAGCGACTGACAGGAGTGGATCAGCTTTTCTTCTCCTCACGATACGGGGGGATTCGTGGTCCCAGCGACCATCTCCACAGCTTGGATGAGGGGAAAACAAGGGGACCACCCCCCACCCTCCATCATCCCTCCCTACATACCTTTCTTCCTCCCCTCTCCTCCTCCTCCTCCTCCTCCTCTTCCTCCTCCCCACCCTACCTACCAGAACGGGACCTTCTCGTATCATCACACCACCGAAAACGTTCAGGACTGGAGTGGAGAGTGCGCCGTGTGGGCCACTTGCTCGAGGATTTGCTGCGCGTAAAAAAAAAAAAAAAACAGCAGAAAAGAAAAACGGAGGCCCGGTTTTCGGGGTCTTTTTTACGCACGCACGCGCACACGCGCGCACGGAGAGAGACAGACGGGGCTGCACGTGCACCGTCAAGCAGGTCCTTCACGAATCTTTTTGCGGTCTGGGCTTGCTGTTCGTGACTCTCATTGGGAAGCCCTTACCCCAAAAAGCATTCGCGGAGGGCACACGCGCCGGACGCTGCCACGAGGATGCTGCTTTCGCTTTCACAACTGTAATGCTTCTGATTTGCTGTACTGAACCCAGCCTTGTGTGTTTATGTGTTTGTTTATTTGTTTGTTTATTTACCCTCCTCCTCCTCCTCAACTCTGGCACACATAAACAGTGTTCGGTGTGTCCCACCCCACCTCAAGAATGTGCCAGGAGTCCTGCCTACAGACACGTTCGTGACATCGTCCGGTTCTGTCACACGTGGCACGGCACTATTAGAGAGTGAGCACTGAGAGGGATAAATGCTGTGCAGACCCGCTCTCGTCTCGGTCGTGACATGTGCAGTTTGGCACCGAGGCGCATGGCGCGCGCAGGTGTGCCGTTCCACTTGGTTAAAGTGCAACAGCAGGAACATCTTGATTATTATTATTATTATTATTATTTTGTTTATATGCCAGCAGACATCAGCAGGACAGCGCTGTACTTTAGAGATGGCAGCTAGATTAAGGAGAGGAGGGACCCCCAAAGGTTGTTTGCATTGACTTGCACACATGTTTGGTCAGCTTGGTTAAGATGCAGCCATTCATTGTGCTGAACCAAAATAAAGAGTCAATCATCTCATGTATTCCAGGAAAGTAAGTCAATGCAGGAGTTCTGAATCAGTAGAGGAGTCAAGAATGATCTTGTAGTTAAAAGTGTTTTCCAGCATGCCTCTGGTTCTCTCTCACTCACTTTTTCTGCAGGAAATCAATAATAAACGTGTTTGTTTGCAATGATTATTGTTATTATCGACATGACGCATGTCAGGACGTGTGCACTGAGCTAATGTAATTCTGCTGTTCATAAGTCAAATGTTTTGTAAAGGACATCAGCCCTGTGTTTCATAAAGGCAAGAGATGTTACTGTGGCTCTGGAAGAGTAGAATGACTGAGTGAGACACGTCATACGTCTTTATGAAAGTGATCGGATTTGGTGTTTCTTTCGGGAAGGTCGGATCCCATTCCATCCGATCCAATCACTCCACCCAGCTTGACACAGGACTCCAAACGGTGGATTTAATACGTTTTAACAAAGCTGAACATTGCTCTGTCATGAAGCCAAAGCGCTCTCAGTTGTATGATTGCAGAAATGAGAAATAAAACAATACGATTGGCATAAACTGTGAGTCGTGAGTTTGTACGTGTGCGTGTGTGTGCGCATGCTTGTCTGTTTACGTCTGTGCTGACAACATCTTGACTTCACTTACTGTCATTAGCAACAAGAAGACTTTTGTTGTTTTAGTATTTTGTTTTTTTTAATCCATGCTGCTTTTGTGTTCATCTGCAATGAAAATGCTGGGATGGAACGGAATGGCCACGATAGGGCCTCGTCATGTTTCAGGCTCCACGTCTACAGCTGGGGAGTCCCCTGATTGAACAGAAAGCACTGATGGATTAAAGGAAAGAAAGCCCATTTTTGTTCATTACAGTGTATATCTGAATGAGCTAAATGAGCCTGCGCTTTGATTTGTGTGCAGGTTATTCCAGTCCTATTCTCTGAGCTGTAGTGGTATAGAGGAAGAGTGAGTGAGCGTGGAGAGAGAGAAAGAGAAAAAGAGAGAGAGAGAGAGAGGGGCAGGGAAGCCCAAGCTGACAGACGAAGGGGCTCTTTCTTTAATGCCAGCCATAAGATAGAGTACATGCATTGAATTCCCATTTTTGTTATTTTCTTTCAGCCACCAGCATATTTCCCTTACATGATCTCTGGACGCTTGATTCTTTTTCTTCTGCCGTACGTGTAATTCACATTCAGTTATCAGCTATGAAATTAGAGTTTACATTCATTTCTGGTTGAATTAGTTTCTCTGTTTGCTATGTTTCAAACAGGACCAGGACTGACGACGGTTTAAATAATGAACCCTGGCAGGGCACATCTCCTACACATGTTGTGCTGCTCTCGGCCTTTGTTTAGGACGTACATTGCTTTTTCATTTGGGTTTCTTTGAATAATTACTGCATAAACTCAAGCTTTGTGCTGATTACTTCATAACCACATGCTTTCAGGTATGCACACGTATTGTGGAAACATGGTCAGAAACTGGAATGATGTTCCACAGCATTTTGCCTAAAACAGGGCTTACAAACTTTTTCACAATGCATTTGCTTATACCCAGCCAGGCGTTTTGTTTGTTTGTTTTGGTGTAATGCTGGACAAAGCCAGGAGTAAGCACACAATACATCAGCGTGATTTTCATCAGTATTACTCACAATAATTGCGATTATGCACAAACAAGCTTTGGGTATTAGTATTTTTTTCCTGAAGAAACAGAAGCACAGAAGGACGTGTTTATGGCTCGGACCGCCCACACCCCGCCTGGTCAAGTGTAACGGCACAGCAACAGTCGGAGCTAAAACTGTGAGACAGAGCAATCCCATTTAGGTACAGATTTCATTCAGATCTTACAGCCTTTCTCAAGATACGTATATGGACTAATAACCTAACAGGTCTGCTTTTATATAGAATATGACAATAGTGAATCAAACTTTTTTGCCCTCACAGCTGCTATTTCCACGCTTGATTTAAATCATAGGAACCATTATACCTAATATATCCAGTATTTGGTTACTTGATTATTTGATTTATTTATGCTGCTTCATTTGGTTTATGATTAGAGCTAATGTTTTGATGAACCATGTGACTATCCTATTAATGGAGCTTTATTATTTGCTCTAAATACCGTGCCAAAGTGTTAGACACTTAAACAAACTGTGTCTATATCAGCAGTGAGGGTTTCTACCCACTGCTAAAAGTCATTATAATATGAGGATAGATGCAATCAAACATAAATGCAGCAAAAAGTAACCACAGCTAAAGGAATTCATATCCTATGAGCTAGTTTGAAGGACATGGTTCCTAAAATTGTTGAACAAATTCACTGACATTTGCAAAAAAAGCTTTCTCAGGTGCCTAAAACGTCTCCACAACACTATCTGTGTTTATATGGTTTTCATTTTCCATGGCTTTGTGTAAAAGGAAAAAAAATAAATGTTTGCAAAATGCATTTCTTTTCTTTTTCTCATCTATTTTATGTTGCAGCATAAGTTGAATGAATGCCTTCATGCAGAGAATGTTTTTGGAAACGTATCACGTCTCAGCTCTGGACACAAGACACGTCACACTTAGAGCTGCGCAGGAACCATGTTGGATTACCATATGAGTTTATACAGTGCAGGTGATAATACTGTGTTTAAAAGTGATCTGTAGCAGGACCTGTCACCAGAACATTAGGAACTATGTGCAGGATGGTATGTTACATCTTTGAAATCTATACATTAAATATTCACAGTGAATTATTAGCCACCATCAAACATACTGCCATATGTGCACACTGCGTACACACGCAGAAGGAGTTGAACAAGCAGTGTGTGGCCCAAACAGCCAACGACGTTAACAGCTGCAGCAGAAGCAATAAAGCAAACAGACTGAAAGAAAGAAAAGAGTCCAACACTTTGAGACCAAGTTAAAAATATGGGATATTTAATTATTTCATTAACATTTGAAATAAATGATAATGTTTTACGATTAAAAAAATAAAGGAAAGAAAAGTGTGGGCAAAGAAGAAATATTAAGTTTCTCAAGATCATAATTGTGGGATTGACCATCGAAAGGCCTTTGTTCAACAATGCTTTTTTTTAACGAGCTGAGATGATTCTCAGAGGCTTCCACACAAACCTGCGGAGCACAGCTGCAAAGCATTTCACCATTAACCCTAATGGAGAGTACGAAAAACTTAATGGAAAACCAAATACTCTACTTTTCAAAGACCCTACTTTTCACTCTACCTGTAACACTGATAATAAAATGTGTGATGAAAAATTCTATTGCTTTAACCATTACAGCAGTAACTAATGGTCTCAGATTTAATGAGAAATCATTTTGTTACCTAAAGGGCTTTTTTACATGTTTCTCAAAATTTTGGCCATTCACTGAGATGTCATTGAGAGTCTATGTGAAATGGTTCACTGATAAACTTTGAATTGTTAACAGTACATGTAATGGGAACCAGAGGTCACCATGCCTACACCTCCTATGTATCCTACACATGACTACACATAACAATTCTGCAAAAATTATATATCTCCATATAAATCTCCAGAGTTCATCTTTCGAGCTGATTATCCAAACCAAATTTCAACATAAACACATTTACAAGACTTACATACAAATACACCAAAACCGCCAAACATGGTTCTTCATCTAGGGCTGTATAAATGCCACTTCTGGTCCCCTAGAAACATCAGTGGATTTGTAGCAGAGTATATGAGTGAGTGAAAAACATTTTCAACTTTGAGAGATCATTATAGAACCTTTATTTTTCGTGAACACTCAAAAAAAGAGGTTCCACAAAGGGTTCTTTTGAGCAATGAACCAGTTTCCCCTCCTAAAACATTGTACATGAGAAGTGCGAGTGTCAAAACCCTTTAAAAGTTCTTCTGAAAACATTTACAAGATGTAGCTCTTTATTCCTCAGAAAGTTTCTTCACACTAACGCATTGCTTTTTCTAGAATGGTTCTCTAAAGCACCAACACATCCAAGTTTCAAAAACAGTTCTCTAAAGAACCATGCACTGGTTCTTTAGGAAAGCAAAAATGGTTTATTAATGGTATGCAAATGAATAAAGATCATGCAAAGAATATCTATATATATACAGATGCAGCAAGCCAACTATTTTTACTGAGCCCCCATTGTGTCTTCTCTCTGAACTAACAGCATCAGTTTGTAGCAAGGGACATTTCTTTCTATGTAGCATGCTATTTTAGGTTAACTGAAGAGCTGGCAGTGCACTTAACGCAATTGTCCAGCTTATTGCTCACGATGAATCAGAAGTTCAAGAAAACAACATGCGTCTATGACACAACCTGCATCAGTTTCTTCAAATTTACATAATTCAATAATAGCCATGCCTCTGATAGCAAAAGCAATCGATTAGTCACTGCACAACGTCACATTCAGGTTTTAGAGGAACTCTGAAATGTGATAAAAGAATTTTGTATAATTCAGTGGCTGAAATGTAAACCATGTCATTCAGAGGGGTTTGGCACCTCAGATTTTCTTTTAACTTGGGAATCAGGCAGCATACTCATAGCCATTTCTTGTAATAGCTTTCTGTGAGAAGGCTTTCAGAGGCATTAAACTTCTCAGACGTCTGGTTCCAATTACTACAATGGTGAATAATTTTGACTCTCCAAATTTTTGAATTTCACATCAAAGTACTTGAAATGTGTTTGTTTGCATCTTGACGGCTTAATTGCACCGACTTTTGGGATAAAATAGATGGAATTTCCCTTTAATGTCCTCACTCCCACCATTTTCTCCTCTTGCCTCAAACTTTAGGGGGCCAAGCACTAAAGGCATATTTTTTGATTTTGTTATTTAATTCCCTGGAAGCGTTATTATTATCACTGATACATGCTTACTGTACAGGGGGAATCATTTTATGTTCTGTTTTTATTTTTTTCTCAGGTTAGTTTAGTTGGCTGGTTAAGGCTGTATCCTGTATTTAATGTACCATAATTTGGCGTTTGTTTCTATAATGAGATGAAAATAGTGTTGAAATCATTCATAAACAAACACAGTGATTATAATATGGTCATTCTGAAATGCTCAGAAGGTTTTTTTTTTTTTTTAATGGCCAGAGAAAGCAGAGCTTACATTTATAATGCTCGAGCTCACCGGAACTGGTGATGCTTTTGCTTAACATTGTTCACTACAGCCAAGCTGTACTTGGTAATATTGCAGTAATCCGAGCTTAAAATAGCTGCTTTTTGGGAAAGAATCAGAAATACATGGAGATGTTCCAACAGCTTAATGTCCAGATCTTCTCAGGTCTATCAGTGAGGTGGACCCCCTTAGAAATTTGTGTGCATTAGCCTATTTATAGTGAGTCTTGAATCATGCCTTATGAACTCTTGAACAGTTTAAACCATTATTTTAATATACGAGATGTAATAATGTATGCTGTGATTGCTTGGTAAGCTGCCTGAATCCCTGCCCAGGTCCGGACTGTAATAAAGGAAGGGTCATTACAAGTGATCTGTAGAGAGGAGCAGGCTACATAGCCCCATAAGTTGTGAATTGTAGTCTTGCACCTGTGAAAATAAGCCTTAGAGAGTCCTCAGTGCCCTCTGTGCAGCAGAGGGACGGAGCTCGCATGATGTACCAAACACGACTCTCAGGATCACTGCAGGCAGGGCTGGCTTAATACATGCGTTTAGCCATGTAAATCTCCAACCTTCTGAATGACACCCTAAAGCTTATTATCGTGTAACTATCTGGAAGACTGTGCAAACTTGAGGAGTTATTTATAAATGAAAGGGGTGAGGAGTAGATATATGGTCTCAGAGGCAAGTCCTGGGCATTTAAGGGGTTGATCAAAGTCTTTATATGCACAATATTGACTGTAGATTCAAACCTCTAATAAGCCAGATTCCATAATTATTATATGTCATAAAACAGAATATATTATCTATAAGGCTACAAAATTGAGAATTAAATCTCCCACAATCCAAATGTCTGACCACAGAGCCTCAGACAGAATTTGTCTTTCTGTCAGATGTTTGTACTGATAATGGTGACTTGTCTGAAAGAGCATCTTTTACTCAAAAAGATGATGGATACAGTAAAGACATCCTGAGGCCTGTCTGAAGTCACAATTTGGAATACATATATACAGAGATAATGTCAGAATTAAAATTATAATAATAAAAAATAATAACTTCACAGGAGAAGAAAATAGCATGCTTTACTTGTAAGTCAAGTAATTACAATCAATTTATGATCATTTCTTTTGGCCATCTTTTTTTCTATTTCCTTTTATCATGAAATGTATACACAGTGTAAAGGGAGACAGGTAGATTCAAATTATGTCAAAAATGGAGATGCAGCGTTTGGTTTGTTTGAATGCTGTCTGAACAAAACCTTGCATCTCAGTTATTATCATTTTTCCCCTTTCCTGACATAATCTGAAGGTGCTTGTTCCGCTTTACATTGTGAAGAGGTTTCATGATTAAAAGAAAAACAAAAAAGGCCCAAACGTACCTGGAAAAACTTACCAGAAAAATCTGGTTACATTATACTATTCCTGTTAGGTATCAATTTGAAGAAATGAGGTTTTGTTCCAACATCAGCAAAATGTTTCATATTAGCTAAAGTCCATGTATTTTTTGCAGTTAAATCCGAGGTAAAATATTTCATTGTATTTTAATGGGTTTGCGTTATCTAAAGCAGTGTTGGGTAAATCTGGGAAAATAGGCCTAAAACATATAAAAAACATCTGCCACAACAAAGGTCCAACATAATCACATACATAAAGCAAAAATAATGAAAGAAAAAGAAAGAAAATCTATTTTAATTTGTGGAGGTGATGCTGCTCACATCCCGTGATATAAAGTGAAGGGGTTCATTCAAAGGGTTCTTTAGTGACAGTAATATTTATATATAGAACCATAAACACTGTTTAAATGGTTAAATAGTTATTGGTTAAATGGTTCTTGGAGACCCTTATGTTTAAGGACCTTCACAGTCTTTTAAAATGGTTCAAATGTTTTCTTTGTTACAGAAAACACTTTAGTGCTATATGGAACAACTGAGAGTTGTATGTGGTACAGCTAATATAAAATCTGACTAATAAAGTATCATATGAAACCTACGCCTGCTGTTTGCTCTATCACACTGAATGTGGTATAGAAGGATTTGCCCTCATGTCTCCTGCTTTAACAGCATTGGCCTCATACATAATCTTGAGTCTATCCTGTTTTTCTTTCTGGCTTTGTCTCTATTTTAGGTGAAGGTGACTAAATTGAGTCTGTAAACATTTTTAATGGACTGACTTTGGTTATACCTGAGTGTTGTTTTTTTCTCTCTCTTGCTTTTTGTCTGGCCCATGCACAGTGCGGTAAACAAGTCTGCGCAGCATCTCAGGCTGCTTCCACAAAATAGCATTTTAAGCTTGTTAATTATGAACCCAGAACTGGATCCTCATTGGCACAATAATCACAAAAGCACTCAGTTAAACTCATCTCCTGTTGTCTCTGTGCTATGTGCACTATAAACTGATCTGTCTGGTCTCAAAGTGGCAGTCAGTGAATTTTCTGTTAATAAATTTGTGCATTATAGAAGGTCTTCTTCAGCACCGAAAAACATGTACAAATGCACTTTTTGCCACTTTAGAGAACCGTTTATAAAAGAGTATATATAAATATTAATATATATAATATTATTACAACCTTTGTATTTGTATACCTTTGCAAAAAAACAGTCTTTCATGTAACAACTTTCTTATCTTTTAATAGAAGATACTGGAGAAAAAAGATATCTAAGTCATTTTGGAACATTTCCAATTGATCATGCATCATGAAATGTTAACACAATATAAAGGCCAGCTGTGTCAGAAAAAAAAAAAATAGAGATACAAAGTTTTGTTCTAACAGTGACTACAGAATAACTACAGAATCCTAAAGAACCCACTGTTTTTAAAGTTGCAAAAAAAAAGAAGAAAAAAAGGAACAAAAAGCAACAACATCATATATGGACAGATTCAGTGTCTAATTTAATGCAAATGTTTGAAAACTGCTATATTTCTTGCTGATGTCTTTAGCTTAAACTCATATTTCACTTTGAAAGGGAATGATTAATGTATTTTGCAAAAGTAAATGGCACAATATATGCGTACAAATGTATAGAGCATGTAATACCCAATACTTTTGCCCAAACGGTCAGAAAAGCAATTTAAAAATAAATCATAGAAATACTCATGTTGAAATGTATAGAAGTCATAATGCAGTGTGGCTCCCAGTAAAAATACAATAGAAAGTAACAGTTCTGTAAAACATAAAGGGATATTTACAGACCCAGTCTAAAAGCAGGTTTAAGTTTTTAACTAGGTATAAGATGATATTTAGATACAAAGTTAAGTACAGCCGAAGGCTAGACTTATTATAGCAGAAGATACAATAATAAAAATAAATAAATAGTGTACACAACCATGGAAAATGACCCCAGCTCAGGAAAGCAGTGAGGAAAAAAATGAGTTTTATTAATACTGAGAGGTTCAAAAACAGTTGTATGCAAATAAATAGAAACTGTGACCTAAAAAGTGTAGAGGATTGCCATATTTAAGTGTGTTCCCTGTAGAGCATATGGAAATAAACAAAACTGCAGTTTAACCAGGGGTAAACATATACTGAAGGTAAAACTTAACTCAGAAACCCCAAATTATGTCTTGTGTTTCTCCTTAGAAGTACAAACAGCCTGTCCAGTTACGATACAAAAGCATGGTTTAGGTATATAACAAAGTAAGGCTACATATCGTCACAATCTCCCCCAAAACAATAAAGGATCATTTTCTACATCATTTGAGCTCATCATTGTGTGAAAACCTCACACTGAATGAACCAATAGAAATGGTCCAAAATTGCTCTGAATAAAACTGTTTACATTGTAGGAACTCACACAGCAGACACAGTAAAAGTAATGTAGTATGACCTGTAAAAGTAATGGTGTTAGAAATGCAGTCAGGAGCCTTTACTAAATGTAACGTGTGCTGGAGTTTGTATTTATATGTAATTTCGGTTGTGCATGAATAAAGAATTCAGTACACGAGTAAAAGTAAAAATATGTCTGATAAAATATGATAAAATAAGGTAAAAATATCATTTATTTAATATTTATATTATATATAAAATAATGTTTTTATGTTTAGCACAAATGCACCTGCTTTTGAATATACTTAAGTTTGAAAATACCTGAATTCTTTATATAATATCTAATATTTTGACAGCACAAACTTTCTGCTGTGCGCATTTGGTTAGGAAATGGGTCAAATTTCACCTCCTCCTTTAAGGTATCAGCTATCTGAATTAGATACATCACAGTACATTTTATGTAATTTCTGTACTTTTCTCCTGCAGTTGCTGAGCTGTGATTGAACATTTGGTATTGAGGAGAGGCATTTAGTGAAAGCCTGCAATGTGTGGTTTAGTTTCTCTGTGAAAGTGCTTCATATAATTGTGTGTATTTTTAACTACTCAGTGTCCTACTAAAAGTAGTACAAAAAGAATACGTTTTATAAGTGCATTACTTGAGAAAAGTAGTGCTGTTACTGTCCACTGTCATAGCCTGTTTTGTTGTTAGCCTGTACTGAAGAGCAGTCTGGTGGTTACATGTATGTGCTAATATGTCTGAGAAGATTTGTAGAGAAATTGATTCAGTTGGCAGCGTTTTATTGGACAGAAATGAAAGGCACTACAGTGTGGGTGAAATGTACAGTGTGTGAATGTGTGGTTTGCACTTTAAGATGCATTTGTGTGAAATTACAGCAGTTTTAACACACCTGTGCACATCGTCTGTTGATTTTAAAATGAAGTAGAGATAAGTGAACACCTCCTTTAAAAATGATCTCATATTCAGCAAACAATAAACATTTATTAAAACATGGTGTTCTCTGTAGACGATGTTTCAGGTTATTATTGAGTCAACAAAACATGCATCTGGACCAGATAGGCCCAATCTTTTACATAGCAGTGTGTATACATCACTGGTCATATTAATAATCTGCTATTAGTTTATATTAGTCTATGTTAAAGAATCATTTATGCAGTGTATGAAATACTGTATGTTTTTTTATCTCAACACAAAATAAAACATATTAAATGAGAAATAAGAAAATAACACAAATATGTGTTATTCCTGAATATTGTTTTTATTCTTATTCAAAATATTTTTGTAGTTTTCTGAGGAATCCCTAGATCCATAGAATATAGAATACACATCTGTTCATCATTCTGGACATTTTGTTTAATATTATAGAGCTTTCAAATGAATTGAGCTTTGAAGCTGTAGAGTAGTAGCATCTCTAACATGTTATATTAATGAAAACAATGTAAATAAAGTTATTATTATTGTTAGTAGTAGAGTTGAAGTGTGATGTGTCTGAATGTAGAATTAAACAGGCCTTTTAGCTTTATCTGTGCAGATATTAGCAGTTCAGAATGGAAGCACACTGTCAGTATGAAGAAGGATGCTGATAACTTGTAAAAGCTTGAACTATGCTGTTTTTAAATCCTTTGGACTTGTCTTATTTATCAGATGCAGAGCTTTGGGCGTTTTCTGTGGCACAAATATTGTCTAATAATGTTTTGTTTATGTTCACTGATCATCAGCAAGTTTTAGATTTGTGTCTTATGATGGATTATTTTGAAGGGAAATTTGAGCACACTGTCTGCTGTATGTGTGATATATATATAATGTTTTCTTATATCATGTAAAAGAACAGAAAACCCTCAGAACTGAACCGCTCTGGTAAACTAATCCGATGGGCAGATGCTGGCAGTTGCCGTTAACATACACTACAGTGTTGCCATCAGGACAAAACCTCATATCTGTAATATTGTACCTATTATTTTTGCATGCTGTAATTTGTAAACACCAGCTGCCATTTACACTGTATCAAAATGTCATGAAACAGAAGTTCTGGTAAATTCCGTTACAAGTTGACAGGAAACAAACAACGGTAGAGTTTAATGCCTCTAAAAGCTCGGTCACAAAGTTATTACATGAAATGGTTATGATTTAAAATATATTTGATATTTAATATTGTTTAACAATATTTTTGAGTAGGGATGAATACGGAAATATTCAGACACTTAAATATTGCAGTACTATGTTTTGTGATTCTGTATTAGTACTTAAAATCAGGGTATTGATTTTTAGTAATAGTTAATGTTAGTTTATGTAAAAATTGCTGGCAGACAGTGCTTAACCTCCGACAGATAGATAACAGCCATTAAACGCTTTCATTCCAACATAAACAAGTAGCATAAAGGTGCACCCCTAACATTAGCAAACCAATGCATATGGTGGTGTGTTAAAAATAATGGCAATATATCTCAATATATTGAATCATAACCCCTTTATTATGGGATGAATCTCTCACCAGGTTCTTGCCAGAATACAGGGTAGGTTTGAGAGTTTTTCCATTACCACCACTCTTAAATAAGTTTCTCTATGATGAACCATTCTTCAGCAAACTACTCTGAATGACTTTGTTTACGACCACTAAAAGACCTAAAATCCTCTGTAAGGATGCTTTTCCGGCTCCTGAAATGTTGCCATTTTTGTGACTTTAGTTTTCTGTTTTCCTAAAACAGCATGTGGTAATTGATTTTATGTTACAGGTACAAACGATTGAGATAAAGTTGAAAATCAATGTATTACTTTAACATTTATGAGCATGTGGATCAAAGCACGAGTGCCTTTGTAAATATGAGTGAGTTTGTGTATGTATTTGCGTCTAAATTCTATTCCTGAAACAAAACAAAACAAAACCATAAGTCATAGGTCATCACAACTTCAGCTATGTTTAGTTTACATGCACAAAGAAGTAGATTTCTTAAAAACGCCAAAATCATCAGACATTTACTTTCTTAAAGTGGTTGATATTATTTAAAAGTCGTTATTAGTATGACTTTTAGCAGTTTTGTTGGACTAGTGGGGGAAATATATACCCTGTTTTACCCATATCAGCATATACAACCTCATAGAAGACACATATAGGTTCACTGGAGGTTTAGAACAGTGAATGAAATGGATATATTTGTATAGTACACATGACAAACCCTGGTTCCCATCACCACCAATGTAAAGTAATCTATACCTGGCTTTAGAGACTAAACATTTCTCTACAAACGCTTCTCAACAATCCACTTCACGTCGAACCACATTTCAGAGATATTCACATTTTGAAGTACAATGTACTTTAAGTACATGACCTATGTACTTTAAGTACATAGGTCATGAAAAAGTGGTTTTGCTTGTAGAAACATCTTTTAACATTAGAATACATTTACATTTACATACCAGCATAATGGTTGTAGGTTTCTCCAGCTTTTCTCTTTGCATAGATTTGCCAGATTTGGTTAGCAGCACACCTGTTATAATTTATTAATGTACCAATACTACTGAGTGTTCTAAAGGAGAGGTTTGAAATGGTCAAATGAACAAATTGTCACTACTTTTTGCATATTAACATAATTTATATTTATTCTAATATTGTAATATTCTGTTCATTTTAGTGCCAAGATGAACAGTTTTTCAAAACTGAACTCTGAGGTATCTAAAACAGCACTACATACCTAACACAAAATCAAAGTCTAAACTAAACTAAAGTAAATACAATATTAGCGTTGTTTTCCAGGACTTAATGTGTTCACACAGCTTCGATTCTTTTTACAGTCGTTTTCAGGAATATTTTTCCAGAGCTGTTTGTTTTTATTTATTTATTTTTTCAGAGCTGTTTGTTACATTTTCTTGATTCATGTAATAATAAACACGTTCAGTGATGTTGAGGTTTGGAAGATGGAGTGGTTTGTCCACTCTTCTGTGAATACCAGCAGATTATTTGTTCGATGCGTTCATCTTGATGTATTCAGCTGGTGCTTGAATTTGTTGTCTTGCTGTGGAATGAATGTCCTGATCATGCGTATTCCAAAGTGTATTGCGTGATGGATTATAACGTTTACTGCATGTTGTGTAGAAATGTTGTTTAATAAATGTTTAAAAAGTGTTTTTGTTTTTTTTAGTATATATACAGTCTGCTGTTATTTACTTTTCTCATCAGTCCATAAAACCCTCCTCCACATCTCAAATGTCCAGTGTCCAAATGTTTCATGTTCTAGTGTACAGTAAATCAATCCGAAGCTGCTTGACATCTATACATCCTTTCAGACCCTTTACATTAAGTTGTCTCTGATGGACAGAAACATCTGAAAATGGTTTCAGATCTGAAGCAAGAGTCGAGACTGTTTTTTTTTTCTTCTGTCGCAAAGATGAAAGCTTTAAATGCTGTTTATCTGATAGAGACAATTTTGGTGGTCTGCCAGGTCATCCAGGTGGTTGTTAGGAGTCCCATTTTCTCTGTGGCTTTTAGTCATTTTAAGTCCAGCTTTGGAAAGTGGGTCACATATATACCATGCTGCTGTCCAAATAAAACTTTGTATGTCCAGTTTTTATGTTATTCAATTTGAAATTTCTTTTACATTGTGTATAAATGTCAAGTTGAATGGACCAAAATCTGGTCTTCCTTACCTTGGCTTTTATTAAAAATAAAGAAGGTTTTGTAAAGTCTGTAAAGTTATAATATTTTGTTAGCTTTGTTTACACAATAATAATATACACACCGGCCACTTCATTAGGTACACCTTCTTTTATCTATACTTATTATTAATTTTTTTCATCTCCACTTGCCATATTGGTGCACTTGGTAGTACAACCTGTAAACCAGCTGTTGTTCGGCATACTTTGTTAATCCCTTTTACCCTGTTGTTGAAGGATCCAGACTCCCTCAGGACCACCACACAGTGGAGTACAAACAAAGTAGGAGTGTCTAATAGAGTTGATACCTGCCCTGTGGGGGTCCTGACCATTAAAGAACATGAAGGTGATTAATAAAGTATGCAGAGAAACAGTTGGACTACAGTCTGCATCTGTAGAACTACAAATCCCAAATATATGGTAGGTGGAGCTGATAAAATGAATCAAGAGTCTAGATACAAAGAGGTGTCCTTAATGATGTGGCTAGTGGGTGTAAATCACTGTAGTTGTGGGTATCTGTCTATATCTATTTTTTAATATTTCCTTACTTCCTTATTTTTTCTACAGAGTCTGTGACAGAATGTAGTGTAATTAGTGCTGTGCAATTTAGGTAAAGACTATGTGAGGAGCACATAATATCTGGTGCTCACCTGTTATTATATTGTGCTCACCATGTATAATCTGGTACGCATCTGAAAGTATCTGGTGCTCACCATGTAGTATCTAACACTCATCTGGTAGTATCCCATGCCCACCTAATAGTATATTGTGCTCATCACATAGTATCGGCATCTCTCTTGATAGTATCTTGTGCTATCAAACTATGCCACTCACCTGTCTGACACTCTCCAGGGGCTCTGTTAATCATTTTAAAGGCAGCTAAGATGAGTTTGTGTAGTTGTTGTGTAAATGTTAGAGTCTCATTGAAGGGCCACTGCCATTGTTGGGAATATTGGAAGAGTGGAAGAAGTTAAGTGTTGGTAGAGTGCACAAGGCGTGTCAAAATTAAATATTGATAATTTGATATTGCACTCAGTGTGTAAGACTTCTGTGTCATTTCCCTCTTAAATATATGCTTCCTGCGTTTTCCTTAACATTGAAAAACATATAAGCTTCACTCAGTAGCTGCTCTGATAGGTGGTTTTCGACTTTTGAATAGTAACATATATTTATCTTTCCTTGCAGGAAAACTTACAGCGGAACCCCTATATTTATATTAACATTTTTCCTTAGACTGTGACCTTATATATATTAGGGGACTTTATCAGTGCCTGAAGTTAAAAAGTGTTTCAGCTCAGACTGCTTTGTGAAGATACAATAAAGGGCCAGACAGTCAGAACAGAGGATGTGTAAATATATATTAGTCTTAAAGAAATAGCAACAAGAACATTCTAAAGGATTGTAAGGGTCAGTCATCTAAAAATAATTTCTGTTTATTTTTTGGTACATAAAATTACATCATATACTGTTTAATAAACGGACCACAAGAGAAAAACGAGAAAACTTGGCATCATGTGAGAAATGTGTTAACTTGCTTCGACATATACACTTAGACAGACAGAGTTCACTGGGTAGGGCTTCGAATATTCTAATTAGTGTTCCAAATGATAATAATTAAAATAGGGCTTGTTTATGAAAGTTTAAATAGTTAAAATGCTATAAATAAGGCCTACTCTAATGTAGTGTCCACTTAAAAGTTAAGGGCACAAAATAAAGTGGTTTCTGTATTTCTGTCTAAAAGCATTTGAAGTGGAGGTTCATCCTCAGAATACTATTATTAGTACTGACATAAGACAAATATGACAAAACTGCTGTGTTTTGGTCGAAATGGATGTTTTTTTTTTGTGCATTAAAAGTGCTTCTTGGCTTGTAGGTGTGGTTCTGGGAAAATCTTTTAATTAGTATACAGCAAAACAGAAATATTAATGATGGGCTAAGTGCAAAAAAGATAAAACATCATTGTGACATTGCCATGGGCTCTACAGTAAATGGGTCACTCAGGGGTGAGGCCAAGCAGAGTGACTCTCAGCATGTGTTACACTCCCAGGTTAAAAAAGGACACTTGTTGCTGTTTGTTGAAATATCTGTCTAAAAAGAGCATTTGCCTGTACAGGAAATGTTGTCTGCCTCTTCTTCTGCATCTATGCTACACTGGTGTCAGAAGTGGGGTGTGGAATCAAGTCCAGTCAGCTGCCTTGGTCTAGGACAGCAAATGAAAAAGGAGGAGCGTAGTTTGAGATAGATGCTCTTGTTCACTGTAGTCTGCACACTGCAATTGGCTTTGTACCACCAGAGTTTTGTGCATAGGTTTGCTATAGCCACACTGTTGCACCCCCTCACAGAAAGAGGGGTGTTCCAGTGTTTTAACAGGACATGTTCCAGTGGGACAAGGAGACCAAACATTTCCAGGGTTAGAATGTCCCAGTTGGTGAACTTCTCATGGACTCCAGCTGGTGTCTGAGTAAGCCAGAATGCAACTACTGCATGATGAGGAGGAATTACTCTACAGTGCTAAAGGAAACGGAAAGCTATGTGTGTCTTGAGTAGAGAATGGAGGCATGAACGTGAGGTGAAAGGAGTGTCCCCATTAGCAATGGATTTGATGCTGTCAGTTGTGAGGAAGTCAGTTGTGCCTAGAATGAGGATCCTGAATTTTTTGGGACACATGGACGGTTCCAGGTGGGCTGGAAACCTGTTTGGGCAGACATGACATGGGCCCACCATGAAGGCATTGGCTGGGACTGTCTCTGGATGTACAACAAGGTACTGTACCAGATGTGGGAAGAGCCTGTGAAGGGTTAGCATATGTGACAGCTGATGCTGTTCAGTGTGCAGAATACTGTTGTGACCTAAAACATCATCATATTTTCACACAAGTCTCTCCAAAATGGACATTGCTGGGCATCAGCAGTTTGCTAAAGATCACTCAGGCCAGAAGACTATTAAAGACCATTAAAAAAATTTTGTGGACCAACCAAAACCAAAATAGATATTTTTGGTTTAAATGAGAAGTGTTATATTTGGAGAAAGGAAAACACTGCATTCCACCAAAAAACCTTGAAGGAACAATGAATAATAAATCATGCCAACAAATTCTAAAAGAAAATGCCCAAACATCTGAATCTGAGCTGAATCTTAGGAGAATGTGGGTCATGCAGCAAGACTACAACCCTAAGCACACATGGTTAAAGAAGAATACAGTTGGAATACAGTTCAAAGTTCTGAGCTTAATCCAATAGAAATGTTGCTGAAGGAGAAATGTTTCTAAAGTGAACCTTTGTATAGGCCTGTTCTAGGAACAGCTGTTTTGTGTACAGAGAAATAGGCTAAAATTCTTTTTTAGCAAAATTGCAGGAAAAATCAACAGTTACCACAAACAATAAATTGCAGTTATTGCTGCACAAGTGGGTCACACCAGAAACCAAAAGCAAAGAATTACATATTTTTGCCACTCACAGATATGTCATAATGGATCTTTTTTTTTATCAATAAATAACCATGTCTAATATTTTTGCGTCATATATATAATTTTTTTTTCCTTATCTACAAAAAATCTAAAGAGTTCAGAAGCTTTTAAGCATCACTGTATGACTGCATGAAATGTTTTACTAAATGGCCTGAGGCATGCGTGGTTCTGGAGTTACACTTAGTTACAGCCTTGAGGGCTAGTTAAGTTGGCTGCTTACAACTCACCTTACCATGATTATTACACAACACCAGCACAACTGGGATCGTTTCCTGGTCCTGTTGGCATGGCGCGCTTCTCTGCAGGAGTTAACCGGCTTTACCCCAGCTTTTCTGATGTTTGGCTGCAGGCTCAGGTTGCACAGAGCTGGTGTTTGGATGCCTGCCAGAGTCAGAGGACAGCGCACCTGAAGCAGGGTATGCCAAAGAGCTGTGTGTCCTTGCGATGCACCAACTCACTAGGAATCACCAGGAATTTCAGCATTTACCACAAAACATATGGTGCCATGGGATGTAGGTGTGGTTGTACAACCAACACTGCAGGAAGGAATAGTAAAACTAGAATCTTCTATTCTTTTCTGCACAGATGTACATTTCCTAGTAAAAAAAAAAGCCATTAAGTATGAGTTATTATTAATTATTTTTTATAAGATAATTCTGTGTTCTAAATTCTGTGGAGTTTAATAAACTAGTAAAAGAGGACACAATCAGTAAATAGTTTAGCAATACGAGTCTGAAAGGAGATGTCAAGATGTCCTGTAAATAAGGAAAGCAAACAATTAGATACTAATTACACACAGAGAAGTTGCTGGTGTTCTCAGAACAGTGGACTGATCTTTGGACTGTCCAGACCTCAGCATTACTGAATATGTTTTGAATGACATGATTTCTAAGAATTAATTTTGAAGGTGTTGAAAAATACCCCTGCAGATTTCTTTGAGTTTCCCAAAAGAACTGAATCTATAAAAATATAAACAGTGAACACAGTAGGACTAATAACACCAGTAGTTGTTAAGGTTTGAGTTGTTGAGTTGATTTTCTGCAGCCTAAGTTCACAAAGGTTCCAGGATATATAAACGTTATATAAGTCAGATGGAAGGTTGACAGTCATGTATTTTCTCATTGGTTGAGTCAGTGGGGTTAAACTAACATTCTGGACAGAAGTATAGAACCTTTATATTATGTTCTTGAAACTCGTTTCATCGTATTCATATCATTGATCATTTACCATTAAAAGGCTCTGTATGTATATATGTGTGTATGTATGTATGTATGTGTATATATATATATATATATATATATATATATATATATATATATATATATATATATATATACATATATAATATGAATGATATGCCGCTTCCTATAGCTTCTAATGAGAGTCTGGGTTGTGACTGAAGGTATTTTAGACCATTCTTCTTTACAAAACATCTCTAGTTCATTCAGGTTTTCCGAGCATGGACAGCTCTCTTTAAGTGACACCACAGATTTTCGAAAATATTCAGGTCTGGGGACTGAGATGGTCATTCCAGAATGTTGTACTTGTTCCTCTGCATGAATGCATTAGTAGATTTTGAGCAGTGTTTAGAGTCGTTGTCTTGTTGGAAGATCCAGCCCCGGCGCAGCTTCAGCTTTGTCACTGATTCCTGGACATTGGTCTCTAGAATCTGCTGATATTGATTGGAATCCATGCGTCCCTCAACTTTAACAAGATTCCCAGTCCCTGTACTGGCCACACAGCATGATGGAACCACCACTAAATTTTACTGTAGGTAGCAGGTGTTTTTCTTGGAGTGCTGTGTTCTTTTTCCTCCATGCATAACGGCCCTTGTTATGCCCAAATAACACAGCACCTTATTCAAAATGTGCTTTAGCATACCTCAAGCTGCTCTGTTTGTGATGTGGGCGGAGAAAAGGCTTTCTCTGCATCACTCTCCCATACAGCATCTCCTTGTGTAAAGTGCACCGAATAGTTGAACGATGCACAGTGACTCCATCAGCAGCAAGATCATGTTGTAGGTGTTTGGTGCTGGTCTGTGGGTTGACTCTGACTGTTCTCAACATCCTTCGCTTCTGTTAATTCGAGATTTTTCTTGGTCTGCCACTTGAACTGTGCCTGTGGTCTTCCATTTTCTCACAATGTTTCTCACAGTGGAGACTGAAAGCTGAAATCTCTGAGATAGCTTTCTGTATCCTTCCCCTAAACCATGACGAAGAACAATCACTGTATATATATATATATATATATATATATATATATATATATATATATATATATATATATAAAATATGAATGATATGATATGAATATATCTTATTCATATCATTGATCATTCATCATTAAAAGGCTCTGTATGTATGTATATATGTGTGTATGTATGTATGTTTATATATATTTATATATATATATATATATATATATATATATGCAATGGAATGATGCATTGTGGGGATGATAAAGGTTACCAGAAACAATAAATGATGAGAAATGTAGACTGACATGGGCAATATTTATTGAGTTACACATACAAAAGTAGTGTCTCTCTCGGACCGCCATGTTTGCTAACACAAAATGCCAGACGTGTTTGTCATGGAGTTGTAGAGGTTCCTAATGGTGTCCTGTGATAATCCATCCTCACACAATTCCTGCAGATTTTGCGGCAGGGGGTGGAGCTGCAGTGAGACCAGTCCATCTGGATGTGTAATACGTGACAACAAACCGTTCATCTTGGTGCTGACCATGGTGCCTCCACACGCGGATTCGTTGGCCGTCTCCAGCAAGTTAAGGGCGGGACTCGACTTGTCACTCCATGACAATCAAGCATGGCACCATTGCAGTCTTTGGTGACGTTGACGTGGTGTTGAGAGCAGTCGTCGTAACAGTCTGTGTGCTTGTAGACCTGGTTAATGCAACTATCTGCAGGATGACTCATGGAGGGCACAACTGCTTGCTGAATGTTTGCAATCGTGGCTGTTGCGTCAGTCAGGTACAGTGATAAGACCTGTCCTTGCTTACATCACATGTGCGACTGAGAGTAAAACTTGAATCATTCACATGTCTCACAATGTCAAACCTACCCACCGGGTTTTTACCTGTTGGCTGATGCCCTCTGGGTCCAACTATTGGTGATGATAAGTGTCTATAATATACAGTATATAAGATAAAATAATAATACTGCATATTTAAAAAAAATCTCTTTTAAACAGCTTTTTTGCAATTTTACTGTTATTCGGATTGCTGTTATTTACATCCTCTCTCGTAGTATTTTAAAGACTGGACACAGCCTCCCAGTTTACGAGAGCTGGATACAGATATTTCCAGGGCACACACACTTATTATTATCATTCTTACACATGATATACATGATTGCATGATGATTTGTACTGTAGCTTGAAGCAATGATGTGATGGTGAGATTATAAACCAAACAACATCCACCCAAACAACATCCATCTATTTTTATTATCACATGGAACATAATGGTAATAATAACAATGTGATTTGTTCTTGGGGAATTGAATTTAAAAACCAATGAACATCAACAAACACATTATACCCAGTTAATCCATCATGAAGAGATCAGTTAGATCCTCGACCAACAATGGACAGATTTTATTTAGAAAAAGGACTGTGGGTTTGTTGATATTTAATAATTTGAATACTTAATAATATTCAGAATTCAAGATGGAGGAAAAGTTCAGTTTCCAGTTACCTCAGATGGAGGCATCACACTCAGGAGTTTTAGAGACAAGACTAAAACCAACCGATGCTCGGACTGAAATGAGCTTGAGACCAGATTCAAGTCCAACACCACTCCCACATAATTCATTTTTTCAATTCAACTTTTATGAACAGATGTTATCTGTGATTTACTGTCAGGTTTTCCAGTGCTGTGGTGATGCATGCACCGTAACAGTCTGTCTTAGTCGGCCCTTGAGTGCTGAAACTTGGGGAGACCAAACTGGCGCAGAAGCTCTATTCCTAGACCAGGGCTATACCCACTTATCTGGAAGGCACTAAGAAGGGCTCAATTCCCCACTGGGGTCTATCTGTACACATTCCTGTGACACAGCCTGTGGCTTTCAGTTAATCTAAATAGCGTTTATTTCTTATTGTACAATTCTTTTCACAGGAGTTTGAAGTTGTTTCAAAATTTCAAAAACAAGTTATTTAATTATTATTAATTTGGTTATTAAGGTAAAAGTAATTTCCTAAGATATGTTTGCATTTAAGTAGTTGTTAAGACACAAATTCCCCTGTACCTGAAATATATTTTATATATATTATCTTATTACCTAGATTTGGTAAGCTAGTTTGTCTGGTTTGTATTTTAAGTGAAATGCAAAAAAAACATATTAAAGTACTTTAAGCATCCATAGCTTCAAAATAAATATTAAATGATAGTTTCATAAAGTTATAGCAGATACTTTTGCTTAAGTATGCTTCAGTATACCTTATTTATGCAAGAAATACTCAAGGTTAATTGAGAAATATTTTTGCATCCTCCTCTTTCTTAATGTCCAGTTTCCTTTTTTCACCTTTACATGTTTCTACAGAACTCATGTTTCTACAAATAATTAATTTAACAGATCTGGTTTTTTTTTTATGTCTTGTCATAAACATTGCAGCTGGTGGGAGCTCACCACCTCGAAGACCAAATCAAACCCTGTTTCTTGAATGATCCTGTATTTATTTCAGAAATGTTTTTATATGTATGTCCTTCTAGAAGTGGAAGCTTGTGGAAGGTAAAAAAGGTAATACTAGATATTCATTTGTACATACACAAAAAATAAAGTCCAGTTCATGTGCTACATTATGCTTTGAGTAGTGTAATAAGCTACTGCCTAAAAATCTCAATCACTTAATCATTAAAGTAATGGTGCTGTTTGTGTATTTAGGAGTGACAGTAAATGATGATCTATGAATTCGGGTATAATTTTTATTTTAATGGGTTTTACTGTCTAGTATGAAATTAAGCTCATTAAATCTGTAAGACTTTGAAAAAAAAATTCCATTTTATTTTTGTCTACAACAATATATAAAACATTTGTAATGTATTTAATATTTCAATATTATAAAATGTTATATGACTGCCAATAAATTTTACAGTGAGTGGTGAGTTTTATTCAGACTTTAAGGTCTGTTTCTCATTGTTACTTCTGAAGGACTGTAAATGTGGACTCTAACGGTTATTCTATTTAAAACTGCACAGAATTGTAGATTCTTATCCTTTTTCATGTTGCTTTTGTGTTTGTTTTGCTCTTCAGTGTCGACCAAAGGAGGATGGGTTCTCCATTTGAGTCTTGGTTCCTCTCAAGGTTTCTTCCTCCTGCTCTGAGCTCGAGTTGGCTCGCCCTGATTGCACAGTGGGGGCATGGAGCAGGATTCTCTGTGAAGCTGTTTTGTGACAACATCTTTTGTAAAAGGCGCTGTATAAATAAAACCTGACCGGTCCTGACTTAATTGTTTGAACCACTTATTTATTTTAGATGTAGTACTGTGAATTAGTGTACATGATTTCTTTGTTTATTATTTTGAGACAAACTTACTATAAAAATATTGTATTATTTCAGGAACTGCTCATGCAGAAATTCAGACAGTTCCAGGAGTCCAGCTGTGCATACAGAAAGCATACACTAAAAGTTCAGTGCTTGATTTGTGTCTTGTTATGTTGGTGATAATAAATATTTTCATTTTTTCTGGCAAACAAAAACCATAGTTCATATAATATGTTATATAATATGCAGCACACAACATATTTCATACCAAAACACGGTTTGTTTGGTATTGAGATTTTTCTTTTAGCTTTGTAACAGTATGAAACATGTAAAAGTCCTGTTTACCCATATCTCCTCAGGTTGCACATAATGCACCAATAAAGAGGGTCCTTAGAAAGTGGTGGGTGCATATTAAAGCAAATATGAGAACTACAGAAGTACAAATACAGTAATCAAACCTCTTATAAAACAACATGAGAGAACAAGTAAATTACTGGAAAAATTCCCACTAAATTGCTGCTATTTGACAACAGCATATTTAAGAGCACACACTGAGCCACACTCCAGGAACTCCTCATGCATCGTGTCAAACTGCAGTGGAACATCTTAGTACCTCCAGCATCTATCTATCATCTATCTGTGCTCTATTTTTCTTACTTTAGGATCTTTTTAATAAAATGCTATTGCTAATTCTAATGATGCATATGCAATGCAAAGGTGTGAACACATTTCAGTGAGATGATCTGTAACTTAAAAAGAGTAACCTGATGGTATTTATGACCTGAATGTACTATAATAAATGTATTATTATTATTATTCATATATCTGGTGGGATACATGAGGGGTCTTCTATGTCAGTTACCGGAGAAATCTACAGTTGCTGTTATTTGACACTAACTATCTTTTTATTTTTTTAACAGCATACAAATATTAGTCACACTGAGATTACAGGCACTCCTCCTGCATCGTGTCGAACTGCAGTGGAACATCTTAGTACCTCCAACATCGATCAGCAAAGCAAGTGAACTTTGTAATGCTCTATTCTTCGTCTTATTAGCGGTGCTAATATGTTGGTATCACTTCTGGACAATGTGTATGTTACATGATGGATGTTGGCATGCTAATGGATTACATCACAATAAGCTTTTCTGAGTGCGTCATAGGTATCGTCAGTACTTCTAGAAGACTGGACAACAACATGTGTCATAAAGACAGATTTAGACCAATTATAGAATGGCTGTAAACAACAACAACAACAACAACAACAAAACAACCAGTGTAGAGTAACTGGATAAACTGTGTAGTAACAAGTAGCTGATTGGAAGACATTCCAGAGTGACATCCTTTTGCAAAGACAGTTGTTCTATATAGAATCATTAACACCCAAAGAATTTCCCTAAATGTGCTTTGCATGATGAAGTGGTTCCTTTTTGGCTGGGAAACATGTTGTTCATGGTTCTGCACATTTATTCTGTGCAGAACCAGGAACAACATGTTTCCCAGCCAAAAAGGAACCATTAAACTAAGGAACCATTGTCTATTAAACATGACATTAAAGGGCCAATGTGCTACATTTTTTGTGTGTGCGTGTTTTATTTTTTGTCCTTGAGGTCAGCTTACAACGTTTGTGTGGTTATATGTACCAGTGGCCACAGTTAATTTTACTTGACCATCTTCCAACCTTTCATTATCCTTTAAATTATCCCTTATAATCAACCTTTAAGGCTGATCTAAGATATCAGAGATCTGTTTAGTAATAGGTGAATATGCAAATTAGTTGGTTTCACTGTTTTTCATGTTTCAGGTCAGGTTTCATGTGTGGTATCGACTGGGCAGTTGATGATAAATATTGAAACGTTGAGATTTATATGTTACTTTTGACGCAAGGAAAATTAGCTTACATGCTCTGTCAATATAAAGATCGATTTAAGCATGCAGATTGTTCTTTGAGTGAACAAGGTTCTGTATAGAAACATTATTTCTAATAAATAACCGTTAAGGAACCATCTTTTTTAGGAGTGTTGGTAAAGAAGCTACACAGATTTTTCAAATTTACATCAAAAACACACACATGAAGAATAACATATGTGAACACTTTATAGGCTAAATAAATAATCATATAATGTTGATATTTATATTAGGCTAGTTGCTGCACACTGACAGTGGCACAGCTCAGTGTACACATAATGCGTTTCCACTTATGCAGTCCCTAGCCATAAGTCGCTTCAATAAGCATTTACTAACAAATCACAAGGATGAAATATTTGCCCCTCCCACACAGAGCAGGTTCAGAGTCAGAGAAAATTGGCAAGCAGTTAACCAGTATAAGCAAAAGCTAGAAAGCTAGACTACCTGTCTTTAGCTGCCTGTCGCCCCTTTATTTCTTTATCCATATGCCATTTGTTCATCTGTTACATCATTTACAAGTTGCTTTGCCTATCTCTCTGTCTGCCTGCATGTCTGTCTGCTTGTGACGTTTTTGTCCAGTTAGTGTCACACTAAGGTTAGATAATCATTCTGTATTAGTGGAGGAGCAGGCTAGGAGTGTTGGACAGAGAGCTGTCAATCAGAGGTTAATCAGAGGTTTTAAGATGTTTTGCCATATTTATATCTAATATTTTTAATTCAAGCATTGTTGGATGTTTCATATAACACTTGTTATTATCATACAAACACATATTATATAACAATACATTAACAATATATTACTATGTGTTCTCTGATATCTTACTAATAATATAAAATATGTAGCCACTGTAAAATACAAATTGTATTAAAAAACAGATATTGGAAATACCCAATGTATTTATTTTTGTTTGTTATACGTTTTATAGTGTTTAGAATACAATTCCAAGAATATACATAAATTAAGGCCTGAAGAATAATCATTTTGCTCCCAGGTATGCTTGAAAATGCTTGCAGTGACAATAAAGTTCTTCCCGATTGTCCTGGTCTTAATGTGAATGTAGTTGCATTGTATTCTACAAGGTCCCTAAGCAGAACTGTTGTTTGAGATGTCCTACAGCTCCATAATCAAACACGTATCTTCAAGAGACGTGCAGTGATTGAAGAGTAAACTTTCCTGCAGCTTCCTGTAAAGTGATAAACCATTGTTCACTACACCCCGTGTAGTTTGAAGTTCCCTTCCAATGTGAATGCTTTTACTTTCCATGGTTTAGAATATTTCTGAACATGCTGTGTAGTTCACTTTGCAGGGAAAAATAAGGGTAAATGAATGGACCTTGTGAATAAATAAAACATATATGATATGTTTTTATATAAAACTTTTTTTTGGGGGGTTAGGATTAAAAGTATTATCAGTTCATACCTACTGAGTAAGAGGATTAGTACTGACCTATACATTGTGCTTGAATGTACTTTGAAAGCCTGTTACATGCTTGTTTTTAATAACTGTACTGGAAATAATGACCTTGCTCCACACATTTATTACATGCATATGTATGTCGAGATTTCAATGACCCAATCATACTACTTACCACGATAGCACAAAGCAAAGAAAAAGCAATAAAACACAAATACAGGTAGACCAATATCTTTTATTTGGTAATATTCGATGATACACAACTTTACATTACCATTACTATTACATTCAACATATTAGTGTAATTGACTCAGCACTCCTCTGACATTATGTTCAACTTTGATTACATTTAAAAGGGGCACAGAATTGTATTTTTATTCATACTATTCAGAATTTTAGATTTTTATGACTGTAATGTATTATCTAGATTATAAATTAAAGCAGGAATTACAATACTCCACCCAAATTATATGCTGGTCCATTTTGTATACATTAATCAGTTCATATAGTTTTTACAAAAATGTTTTCTTCCTTTACAGATGACAAATGCAATCTTATTACAACGTTATTATTACTATACATTCCAAATCACAAAGGAACTTTAAAACTTTAAACTAAAATTTAAATACATTAATTTTGAGTGTACGTTGGATTTGGTTAGTCTCGTTTTATAGCACTAGTAAGTATTTTTGTAGACAAAATACATTTCATGGTATTTTCCAAAATGGTACATTGTTGCCCTAAGTCAACCAGTTAACCAATACTTGTGTTTAAATACTTAGATTATTTAAGGGATTTTAAATAATAAAAAAACACATCAAGACATTTTTTTAATGTTTATCTAAGCTGGTGTGGTGTGTTGGTGTAGATGGTCATCCTAGCACGGTCATGCTGGTTGACCAGCATACCTGCATCAAAACACAGCAAATGCTGGTTTTGTCCATCACCAGTTTATCAATGTACACGTTTGATATGACCAGCATACATGCATCAAAACACAAACTATGGTGGTTTGCTGGTGACCAGTTGTGGGCTATCCTGCATATTCATGCAAAGTTTTTGAAAATCATTGGAATCATTGATCTTTAAGGAATGACAGAGAGACACATGCAGGTGTGTTAAAGCAAATTATTATCAAAATACCATTTTCAAGATTTAATATAAGAACTGGACAGTAAATAAAATGCCTGTATTTGTGTTGTGATCCGTTCCCTGGTTCCTATCAATACAGAGGACCTGCCAGTACATTTCTAAACACTCTGTGACTCTGTAATCTCTGTAATTGAGCTATGCAGAAATTCTAAACAATTCTACACACTAAATTCACCAAAACAATTTAAAACTGAATGTCGCTTTAAACCAGCGAACCAGAGATTTGAAGCCTGCCCTCTAATCCTTATTAACTCGCCTCGCAAAAACGACGCCTTCCAATCAACGCTCGAGATGTCGAGAAAGCACCGCCCTCACACTCGGACAGACAGGCCTCTTAGCTAATCAGGAGGCGCCTTCCGGCGTTAGCGTCATCGGAAGACATAGCCAGCGTGGAAGCGAGTCCATGGCTGGAGGTGCATGTTGGGTTTGTCTGAGGACTTGAACTGGTATTTTTTGAGTTGTGTAATTCTTAATATTAATATATTAGGTTTGTTATAATGGAGGTACCGCAGCCAGGGCAGCTGTTATGTTGGCTGGGCGGTGCGACTGCGGTCTGGCTCACGGCCTGCGCTCTCTACCGCCTGCTCTCCGGCCTCCGGGTATGGTTCGTGGGGAACGGATCCCTGATCAGCGCCTCCAGACTCGGCACATGGGCAGGTCAGTCCACCACAGCTCGACCAGCAGACCTACACCCTGTCCTCACCTTGAGGTAAAGGTGGTCAGGAGGGCCTGGCAGCCTGCCTGTAAGCTGCTACCAGTGTGTAGCCATGATCACATGGCTTTACCCTTACATTACACTCATGCCTTTTCTATTAAGGCTGAACTCTGGGCCTTGGGCTTTGTTCTAGTGTATTGCAAAGCTATATTAACAATGAGCTTGAGGTATAAGGTGATGTGGAAGACCACCAGTCAGACATTGACACTGTTTACACAGGATAGCTTTTACGTCTGCTCAACAGTGTCTAACTTAGCACTAATTATACATGATAATGAGAGAATTTTACAGGTTGAACTGTTAAGACTGTTAAGTGCTTTTCAGCCATATCTTGTTATAACTTCACCAGTGTGGGTTTCATCAGATGTCAGAGCTAGCAACATACATATTGGTATTATTTCAGTATAATATAATTTAACTTTATATAATAAATCGACCAAATATGACATATATTTTTTTAAACCCTTAAAAGGATAGGGCCCACCGGTGGACCAGAAGTGTTCTATAACCTGAAAATACCCCAGTTTGCATTATAATCTTTGTAGTTAATAAGTAATTAGTAATAAATCTGTTATTAGTGTGCAATAAGTCCAACACATAAGTTTCCCCACAAAAAAGCAGGTATTCTTTAAAAATCTGAGTATTAAGCACTTGGACATGTGGAGAAGCTCTTTAAGAATCTTTGGGATTGTTCTAGGCACTTGAACTGAAGACACAGTTGTCTAAGATGACTTTTGTTTCCTGTGATACATTTTAAAGTACAAATTTATAAAACCATTAACATTTTATTTTGCACAACACCATCTAAAAATATAAGCTACATCTGGATGTGGTGGGTCTTTATTAGAAGGAGTCACTGCATTGCCATTAGCAGAATCACCCGATCTTCTGCTCCAGCCACAGTTGTGCAAGACTTAGTAGTTGGAAGTCCAAAAGTCAGTCTGACTATGCAAGTCATGCTGTGGTGTGCCTTAGTGCCCAGTGAAACAATGCTACTTTGCTGCACCCTCTTTCACTGACTGCTGTGAAATCTTATCTCCAGCCCCATTCAGAATAATTTGAATCATGAGCCTTTGTATAGTCCTTCAGCTTCTGGCATTTCCATAAGGCCTGATGCAGCTCAGTACGTCTGAAGAACATTGAACATACGTCTGAAGTTTGAAGGCTAACTTCATTACACATATATTAATTAAGATATATAGAAAGCAGTTTATATCTTCATTCACAAGACGACTTGATGTTTAATTAAGGACATATGGACTCTTAAACTGAAGTGCCAGACATTTGTTCCTTGTGTATAGCTTTTATTAAGCCCAAGTAAATTAATTTATTAAAGGTCTTGTTAAAGTAGAGTTTCACGAGTTCTGAAATGGTTAATTGTAAATTTTACAGACTTGCATATCTTTATAGTGGGAGTCCAGCCATTGTATCTTCCTTTCAGAATGATCCAAGTAGTGTTGAACATGGTGAAATAGTGGTAAATCATAATAAAGATGTTTTTTGGGGGGCAGCTTTGCCTTACAGTGCCCTGAATATACCACATCACTGTAAATGGATTTAAAAAATACTTCAGGCCACAAACCTATCGCAGAACTATCAGGCAACAGTGTCTCAGGCATCAGGCGTTGTATGTTGAACCATCTCGTGTAATAACTTTCTGTGAGGGAGTTTTTAGAGACATTAAACTCTACAGGTGCCTGGGTTCCTCTCACTACCACTTTAAACAATTTTGATTTTGTGAGTTTCTCTAGAACACAGCATTTCACATCCAAATACTCAGAATTACTTAGTTTACAAATGTAATAATTAATCAATTAATTCATCCATCCATCCATCCATCCATCCATTCATCAATTAATTAATTAATTACATTCCATCTTCTAAGTTGCTTATCTTTCTGGGTCACAGAGGAGCTGTAGCTTATGCCAGCACTGACACTAGAGCACCTAGAGGAAACCCACAAACATGCAAACTCCCCACAGGAAGGACCCTGGATGACCTCATGAGCTAATGAGCTGAACCCAGTCCCTTATTGCTGTAAGGTGACAGCGCTAGCCGTCGTGCCACCATGCTGCACCTATTGATTTAATTATGCAGTTTTGAAAACTAGGGGGAATTTCCCTTTAACAACATCAAATATAAGTACAGATGTACCGTTTTATAAAAAGGGGGTCTGTGTCCAGGCTGTCCACTGCTAATATTTGCTGATATCAGCTTAGTAGCTGTCCCTTATATTGTGAGAAAAATTCAAGAATGTTCCACCAGAAATGCTTAGAAATTTCTTTGAATTAATTTATTTACATTAGCCTACTGTAAGAGGAAAGAAAGTCTTCATTTTGGAAGCACTTTTTTTTCTTTAAACAGCAACAACATGTAACAAATGATCAGTTTAGTTTCATAAAAGTAATAGATGGTGTTCTGTAGATGGTGTTCTGTAGATGGTTTTTATTTAAGAATGATTCTTCATAACAGTGTTATAAATGGAATGGATTTCTGGCACTTTATGGTCGTATGTAAGTATCCTTTAGATGTTCCTGAGAATTAGTGTGACTGTTTTATCATCAGTGTGCATTTTTGAGTACTTGGTCAGGAGTTAATCTCAAAAAGATAATGATCTCTTTCTGTCAATGCATTTCTGCCTACTGACTGGAGGAGTGACTGACAACCTTTTCAAACTCTGCTAAAGTATATACATTGTCTTGATGCTACTTATGTACTTGGCTCACAACCACATTCAGACATATATAAAGTTAGCTTGAAGCTAACTTAAGTACCTAGCTAGTGACCATGTTCACACACTGCTACAGTACCCTATGTTACTTTGGTGCTAGCCTAAATTATTGACTCATGCTTGTATTCCTACTGCTACAGTACTTACGTTAGCTTGATTAGCATCATTAAAGGGAACCCTGACTGTTAGGCTCCAAATGTTGTATGTGACTGATGCTATTAAAATATGCTGGAATAACAAAACAAAATATATATATATTTTTTATTAAAAACAGATAAAAAGCAGAATAAGGTGCAATTTTGTGGTTGGGGTGGAGGCCTTGGGAACGTTAAACAAAAAACTGTTATTCTTGCGATCTGGAATGGCCCTTTAACAGAAATGAATACCAGTTTGAGTAAAGGAATTTAAATCCACATAATATATTTAATGAAATTGATTTTTTTATAATAATAATGTAATTGAAACGTGATATGAACTTCCAGTTGTAATAACCTGCTTTTAATGTGGGAGATATTTGTGCATATATATTCGCCTACTTTTGCATCTTTAGACTATCTCTGCTTTATGATTTCATTTCAGAAGCTGTTTCGTTTGATGTTATCACACGGGCTATGGATAGCAACCATCAACTATAAACTCGAGTGTCGCCCCAGCAACACATAAAAATCAATGAGCGTGCAGAAGGTTCGCATACACTCGAAAAACAAACAGGCGCAAGCTATTTTTACTTTTGCGACAATTCCCCCTTGATGTGTGAACGCCAGTTTCACTCGGTGTTTCTACTTTTGTGAATGAAGGCATTTGTTCTCAGTCCAGGGAATGACTGGCTGTAATTGGCTGGCTGAGAGCAGCGATGCGATTGGACATGCGTGTATAACAGCATCTCTCGTGATGTGCACCCTCTGCGACACGTGCCACAGCTCTCCGTTTTTGCATATCTCCTCCCATTCAGCTGAGCCTCTTTATTCTCCAGCTCTCCTCTCACTCATAAAACAATGTGTGCTCTTACCCCACCATCTCTGCCCGTACACAGAGATACAGTGTGTCTTGCCCACACTCGTTCTCTCACCCCCTACTCATTCTGTGTTGCTTCTGGTTGCATTCTGTAGTTCAGTATGGTCATTAGAATACGTTATTTATTGAAACAATGTTTCTACATTTCATAGGCCAGATATTTGGATATTTTACTTTAAATTTGTTTAAGTAGGTTTGTTTTATTTATCATAATAAATATTGTAGTAAAATATCAGTATTTAAAGAAGAATTCAGCTGATTTTTCCGTACATAAATGGTGAGGACATAAACAACATCATTCTCAGTGTTTTAATGAGAAGTGTATGGTGGAGATGTATGTGACGGGCGTTCTGAAGAAAAATAGAACCCAAAAAATGTAAGTTTTAAAAAAACGTAAAAAACAAAATACACTCATTCAAATAATCAAAAAATAGTTGCACCCTGAAGGACATAAAGAAAGAGACAGGTTACCGGAAGCAATAAATCATGATGAATTTAGACTGATATGGACAATATTTATTGAGCTACACATAGTGTCTCTCAGTTTGATGTCGGGCCATGATATTTGCTTTTGCCACATGCCAGACATCTTATCATGGAGTTGTAGAAGTTCCTAATGGTGTCCTGTGATAATCCATCTCATTCAGCTTGAATATTCTTACACAGTTCCTGCAGATTTTGCAGTAGGGGTTCAGGTGGAGTGACGCCAGCCCTGATACACGTGTGACACTTGACAACAAACCGCTCATCTTGCCGCTGACCACGGTGCCTTCACGCATGGAATCGGTGGTTGTCTCCACTAAGACAAAAGCGAAACTGAAGATGACCCGCTACCATTCTGGGAACTCCATGAGAGTCTGACATGAAAACATAGCGGTCGGGCAGTCGTTGTAACGGTCTGCGTGCATGTAGTCCTGCATTGTGCAGTCGTCTGCCAATGGTGCTGGCACTAACAAAATGACTCAGGGTCGGCATCACTGCTCACTGGATGTCCACAATCCACCCACCACGTCTTATTCCTCTAGATTGAGTTCTTGAGCGCAAACATACATTCGGAATCAGCTGTCGGCCAATCATGAAAAGCGATCAGTATTGACCCCTAAATCACTGATTGGTCCGTCTCCTGTTATACATGTGCATTGTAATGAGTAGTGTAATTTTCTTAAGCATTACTTAGTTAACAATGAAATTACTGGCTTCTTATTCTGCTCAGGGGAATTGGTCAGTTACTTGTGAATTTTGAGCTTACAGAAGATGGTCGTGTCGCTACTTATGTTTCGCCAGCTGAACACAATGAATTGAACAAGTGATACAGATTCTTCATTTCTGCTGTGAATCATAGAGTGACTTTAAGAGGAGCTTCAGGTTGGAAAGATCTGAATTGTATTGGTTAGCACGGTAGATGTGCCTATACTTCAGAGTATGTCGCTGTTGTTAACGTTTCTGTATATGACTGCATTGTTGTGTACACCCATAGTGTCGTCTTCTTTCATGCCCCTTTACAGAAACCCGCACCATCTCTTCTCCTGTTCGCTTTTGTTGTAACCATGCATGTTTCCCCGCAGTAACTCCCTCCGTATTGCATCTTCCTTTGTATCCCCTTTCTGTGCATTAATCCCAGTTTCTCCTCATCCGTTTCAAATTCTTCTGAACGCTTCATTAATAGATATTTATGAATTGATGTAATGTTACTGTACTGCACACTTGAGCGAGGAAGACATTCACATAGTTCTCCCCCTTTCTGAAAATATCTCGCCTCAGGGAAAAGCGAATGCATCTCGAGCTATATTTAGAGCAGCCAATTTTAAAACCCTCCTTTTGAACAGTGTTGCTGATGTGAAGCAAATAAAGCCATTGAGAGAGGCACGTGGCATCCCATGCTATTTAAGGAAGCATGTTACTGGGAGTGGGGGCCCAGGGGACCCTTTGAAGCCTCTGCTGCAGCATCCAATGAAGAGTGAGGATCCCGCTCTGCGGACAGAGAGGGGTGTGCGATTACATAATACAGCATACACGGGAACGTCCAAGGGCAGCGAGGGATGGCACTTCTTTTTCTTTTTTTCTCTCTCTTTCTGTCTCTCTCTCTTTCTAAAGTTTACCGAGTATATGAGGGGAGGGTAGTAGTGTCGGAGGAGAAGGTGACGGAGCCCATGTGGATGGGGCACGTAAAGAGTGTTTGTTTTTTTTTTGCTGTAGAGATCTGCCTATGTTTGTCATAGTCCCGTCTCTACAAAATGGCCTCAGATCGCGCGTGCATCAGCTGATGGGGTCGAATACAACAACGCTTCCATTAGTAGAATAGATTTACTATAAAGACTCATCTGCAAAGTATTGTACTACATACCACTGAAAACACTGTGATGTTTGTAGTGCTGCACCGACTTGTCTAGAACTGATTCCACTGTTTGTTTAATCGACTTATCTGACTGTGCCTTGTGTCATTTCTTCTCACTTTCCCCTTCAAAGCATCACACTTTCTCAAACTAGGGGTGATCAATATGATATTTTATTGTTATCATGAAATATTACATCACATTATCATAAACATTATGGATATCATCACTTACTAAGTAACTACATAGATATACGTCTTTGCAAAATAAGCATAATTAGGTTAATTGAATTTACAATTTACAGTGTTTGTAAAACTTGTAGCCCTTCTGTTTCTCTGTATAATTTGTTAATTCTCTTTTACCCTATGCTGTATTGATCAAAACCCACACAGGACCACCACAGAGCAGGTGTTATTTGGGTGGTGGATCATTCTCAACATTACAGTGACACGGACATGGTGGTGGTGTGTTAGTGCTGGTACATGTGGATCTGACACAGCAGTGCTGCTGGAGTTTCTGACCAATGAGGAACAGGTGTGAAAGGGCATTAACAAAGTATGCAGAGAACCAGGTGAGCTCCAGTCTGTAATAGAACTAGAGAGTGCACCTATATACACTATATGTGGAACCAATCAAATGGACAATGAATGCAGATGCAGGGAAGATCAGTGGGTATATGTGTCACTGCAAGTTCTATTTAGTCAGTTCCAGTTTATTAAATCTTTGTAAAATACTATGATGCATATTGTGTATTATGAAAATGTCCTGGGATATCGTAATGTAATAATAAAGCCATATTTCCCACCCCTATTTCACTTTTACACAGTTCCTGTTAGAATGATTGTTCTATAGATTATATAGGTATATAGGATTGTAGAGATCAGTTGGTTTTAATTAGCTGATAGAAAAGTCTTTTCTTCATAATCCGCATTACCAATGTCTGTTCATTATGTTGTTAAAGGCATATTTACTCCGTAGAGAAATATTCTGAGACAAAAAATATAATGACGTTTTAATGCAGTAGAATCTTCATATCGAGAAGTAAAGGATGTCCCCTAGTACTAGTGTTAAGAAATCACTTTTGAGCACTCCAAATAAAACATGCACACACTGTGTACATACAGTCGACAAAAATAATAAAACACTATGACCTAGATGGATAAAAATGGCTATGACCACTCTCTGTAGCGGATTTTCAATTCTCCAGCTGAATGTAAAACCGGGAGAAATCCCTGTTGGAAAAAAAGAGTTTTTAATGTAAGGGTGAGGTGAAAAGTTAGATCATCATTAAAGCTGAAATGTGAAAAATGGTGATGGAAAAAGGGTTTTGAACTGTGAACAATCAAGCTGTTTGTCACATGATCATGGTCCATGTGAGCTTATTGCTTGGCATACAGAGTATACACAACGTCGAACTGTTACGCTTACATCAAACGTTTTCCCTGTGACCCTAAACACCACACTGGTGTTGTTGAATAACGCAATGGCAGTTCCTTTTTCAATTGGCACGAGTGGTCAGTACCTGGGAAGGACTGGCCCTACAGAGGGTTCGATCGTGCTGTGTAGCTTTGCTAAGGTTGATTTTTGACATTCTAAAGTGCTGAATCCAAAGCGCTCTGGAAAAATGGCATAATCTGCATAATGTGCAGATTTGGTGGGCTTGCGTTCCCAAATGCAAGGTGGACGTTGTCAGGGTGGCACAGATAATTCAGCCTCTCTTTAGGTGGACCACTGCTCATCCCAGTTGCACAATCATAGAAAGCTGGCCAATGGCAATAAAGATAATTCTTAAAGTTAAATCTCTATCTTGCTCATTTCGATGCAGCCCCTAATCGTGATGACCTAAGTGTACGTTTGTTCATGTAACTGTAGTGAATGGAAACACAACTTATTTTTCTTTTTTTCCAGACAAAATTTAGTGTATGCGCATAACATTTTCGAAGCGTTTGACGGGAAACCCAGTATTTGCCAGTGTTTCTCAGACTAACAAATGCCAGTGGTCAATTTCTGATATTAAAGTGTGAAATACGATCATATGCGAAGGTATGAATATTCTGGTTAGATTATGTGTTTGTTGTTCATTGGTAATGTTCAAATGAAAATAAGTGAGCACATGCTCTACAGGGGGCAAATTCGAATGCAGCTTTTATGACAGATTTTGATGTGCACAGTTTGTGTTAATTAGCAGAGTTTAACATATTAAGACAATATGAAGTATTGGCATAGCAAAGTAATTTTTATTCACTATGATAAATTCCGCAAATAAACAGAAGTGGGATTTGCGGTGAAATGTGTGGAAGAGCCTTCTCTGTAGGGTATGTAGGAAATTATTTTCCATTAGAAAATCAATGATTGGAGCAATAATTCAAAAATTGGAGCAATATAGTGAGAAGGATATTACAGAAATTACCCGTGCCTATTTCTGCTAGCTATGGCTAGTCAGTCTTTGAACACTTCATGCTGTTAAACTGGTAACGTATCACCACACATTCTTCCTTCTGGAAAGTAGTCCAGACACATTGTTCCAATTCGCAGATATTAGGAAAATAAAAGAATGAAGATAAATGTTTACATTGGAAATTTAGAAGTGGCTTCTTCTATGTGGGATTTTTTATTTGATGGCTTTCTGCTGTTTCCTTAGTAGGGCAACATATCGTTTGTAACTGATGAAGGTTAGCTTGAAACCTGGAAGTTCGCTCTGATCTGTAAGCAGCGTTCGCGTTAGGCCAAGCCAAACATGCAGCCAGGATGCATTGACGCCGGAGCTGCACAGCTGCATGCTTGGCCCGGCTGCTGTGCCCCGGTGCGGTGTCGGGGGAGAGTGGAAACTCGTTGGTATTCAAGCGCTGCAGCTGTTCCAGACGAGGCTGCAGTGCCTGCCTGGTATTTTTAATCTCCCGTTCTTTTTTTAGCCCCTCGGTATATTTTGCGGCGGCAGCAGCAGCAGCATCAGCGTGCGCTGAGAGGGGGCGTCCTCACTCTCATAAGATCATGGTTCATTTGACCAGATTCCTGCATTTCGTTCTGTGGGTTGTAGTTTCTGCAGAAGAGGAGGGGATGATGCTTGTATCCACCAAAGATTCCTCATTCACCTTCAGTGTGGTAGCTTCCTATAACTGTTGTCATTCAGGATGTACATGTAAGAATGATTCATTATGCCTTTCACATTGACACTGGCCAACATGAAGACTAAGTTGCATAGCTAGATGAGACATTGGTGTCTTTGTAAAGATTCTTTGCATAATAACACTGGTGTTCATTTATTTCATTTCCAGTCAAAAAATGTCAGGTCATGACTGTAGCTGTTAAGTCATTGAGTACTCTGGCGATTATTTGATCAGTTTATCGAGTAATCGAATCAATATTTCAGCCTAAAGAGTAATAGAAAATATACAGATGAGGAATTTTATCGCTGAATTGGATCTTTAGCAGTAGAGTTGCTCTAGTTTCTCAAGAAACTGTTTCAGCAATGGAAAAAAATCAGTGTCAGGGAAATGGCAAATTGCACAAGAGCCTAAATAGAAATACAAAGTGTCTCCACTCTTCTTCTTCCGTTCCTGTCAGGATACTTGCTTTCAGTTTATCAAAGAATTCTGCTGGGTTTTTTGGGGGGTGGGCGGGGGGATTTAGGTTGAGTTTTCTGATTTTAACGATCCAACTACTCCTGAACACACAATGTTATGGTTAACATTACACCGTTCTGACCATCACCTTCTCTTAAGAAAAATGAAAAGCTTGTAATGAATGGAAGGTTTAAACTGACTGTTGGTCTCTGACATTTGCACAGTGTCTTGTAAAGAGAACAAGAAAACATTAAAAAACTAAAGGAATAAGAGTTTCATTATACCAGGATCCTGTAAATTCATGTGTAATGTTTGGATCTAACACGATTTTAGAGATTTACTGCTGGTGTGTAATGGAAATACATTTTTAAATTTCTCTAATCAATTCTGATCGCAGTGTGGAATGCCCTTCTTAATATAGCTCGTGCTAAAAGAAGTGAGTTCATAAAATGGTTCAAAGCCAGACACCCCACCCTCTTTTTCCCCCTCTGCAGATTCTGCACTGATGTGAATGATGACTCTCCCCACATCCTCTGAATGGAAAAGCGGAGGTTGCAGGGCAGGCCTGGAACTATGCTGAGCAAAATAAACATCACGCGTGCTAATAAAGGATGCGCTCGAGTCGTCAGAATCTTTCTACAGCAGTCTGTCAATGAACACTCAGTGGTGCTCATTGACGTGAATATTCTGTTTTGGCTATGGCCATTTTTATGGCATGCTATTTGACATGGGAACAATTTGGCCGTCAGTGCAAGCTTTCCACTCGTTCAGTATATTTCAGAGGTTTTACCCACTGAGTAAGATGTTTTAATTCTGGTCTCATTTAGAGAAGGTATTGTAAATGTGCCTAAAAATAACTGAAAAAATCTCTCTCTCGCCTCTAACTGTGTGTCGTCCCCCATGCACCCCCCCCAACGACTATACTCTCCGCTTGCTGCTTGCCTTTCACTCTTCCTTTCTATTTTTAGCTGCCCCCAGGATCAGTCCTCACTCGCCCCGCCCTCGTGCTGTCTTATTGTTCGTCATCCTCCCTCCCTCCCTCCTTTCTCTCTCTCTCTCTCTCTCTCTCTTTCTCACTCACTCCACTGGATGCGGGAGGCTGCTCATGTAAATCTTTAATCAGTGTTGCCTCCTTAGACACCAGCCATGCCAAGGTCAAGGGTAGCACTGTGAGGGCTATGCCCTCAATGCCTGTGCAATGCTGGTCACGAATTGGGGGGCTTTTCTTGCTTTTTCTATAAACGTGATGCAGTCTCACCTCCATGTCTTCCTCCCAGCTATTTTTACAAAGAGGTGAGCTGAGAGTAAGTGTGGGGGGTGGGGGGTGGGGGGGTTTGATGGACCAAGTGGCTTAAAATAGCCCTGTTGTCTTGGTGAGGTGAGGATGTCCGGGCAAGAAGGGCAGAGGAACATGCTCTGTGTCCTACTGTTCCCCCAGTAAATCAAGCAGTGGTAGTCCTAGGCTAGTCCTTCATTTTATTAATGGATCTTTATAATATATATATATTTATGATATTTATATTAGTTATATAGACACTATATATATATTAGTGTCTATATAACTAATAGAAATATCATAGCACTGTGAGGGCTATGCCCTATATGTCCTGCATCACATATTATAGCTTTCCCACCCATTTTCTTCAGTGATTCCATGATTCCAGTTTTGGTCCCGTTGTGGAGTGTGGGGATTGCTTTGCCAGTAAAATATCTTCAAGATGGGACGCTGTATCTCAGTTCCAAAGTGTGCCATATAGCATGGTATTCCTGGTTCCCCTTGACTGCATGTGGATGCAAATCCCTGGCAATAAAAGTTGAGATAGCGGGTCCACTGGTCTGCCATAAGCACATTTAGTCTCTATCAAAATATCAGGATGTATGTAGTGTATCATGATACCCGAGCGGACTCAGAGTTCTCTGTAGAGGCTGTAGGGTATTGTATATTGTACTTTCTGTCTGCTTCATTACTCATAATGTAATTTGCATTAGCTATCGGTGGTAGTGTGGATGAGAGTATTTTCCATGATTGTCCGTGGTGGCCAAGTCACCATTGGTGCGCTACTGAATGTTCGTATAGCTATGTTTCTCCTCACTAACCTTTACCTCCCTTTTTATCCCTGCAGTTGTAACTGGGGCCACAGATGGAATTGGGAAAGCCTATGCGGAGGAGGTAAGATTCCAGGGGTTTTATTCCCCCCCACCCCGTCTCTCTCTTTTTCCACTTCAAGGAAATCACAATGAGTCATCAGCGGAGAGGTCTTAGTGAAAGATCAGGGGAGGACTCCGGACTCCACTCTCCAGGGCATACCTCATGCAGCAGAGTCGCCGGCAAGCCATCAACACTGCTGCTTATTCATAGACTTAGCCCCATGTTTTGAACACTGTTAGGCCAAAAGTGGTTCCTAGAAAATTCTTTTTTTAGATTTTGTACCACTTCATGAAACCCTTCAGAGTCCATTGCACTTCAAAGCTTGTGTTCATTAGAGTTTCACTGGAATGGTTCAAATCATGGGCCGATTTCTTAAAAGCAATATTACAATGTCACTGGATTTTATAAATATGTTATATGTGCACCATACACTTTGTTATAGGTGTTGTAAGTGCATGTGGCTTTGTTTTTTTCTCCCTCAGCTTGCACGTCGAGGCTTTTCCATCGTTCTCATCAGTCGCACCCAGGAGAAGCTGGACGAGGTGGCAAAAGCCATTGGTATGTTTGGAATGGGCTCTATGTCAATGACTCCTTCACCTTCATTCATTTAATGTTTATTTTATTTCGCTCTCAGATTTTAAGGATTTAACAGTACATTTCATTGGGTAGGTTTGACATCATGAGACCTGTGAATGATTAAAGTTTCACGCTCGGCCGTGCATGTGACGTAAGCAAGGTTGGGCCTTATCACTGTACATGAGTAACTCATCATCCATGATTGCGAACATTCAGCGAGCAGTGATGAGCCACCCTGTTAGTGCCAACACCATGGGCAGATGGCTGCATGTCATCATGCACGCAGACAGTGAAGACTGCAATGATGTTGTGCCAGACTGGAGTGACTCAAAATTGCAGTTGGTCATCTTTAGTGATGATTCCCGCTTTTGTCTTGGTGGAGAGGACCAATCAATCTGTGTGTTGAGGCACCGTGGTCAGCACCAAGATGAAGGATTCGTTGTCACGCCTCTACATGTCCAGAAGGCCTGGTACCACTCCACCTCCACCACTACCCCTGCGTGAGAATATTCAAGCTGCATGGGACACCACAGGACACCATTAGGAACCTCTACAACTCCATGCTGAGACGCCTGGCATGCTTTGTGTGATAGCAAAGATGGGGCCCGACGCCATACTGGGAGACACTACTTCTGTATGTGTAGCTTAACAAATACTATGTGTAAATAAAATATCTGTCTATATTTATCTAATAATCAGAATGTGGTTGGATCTGAGACTCCCTCTTGACTGCGATTGGGGCACATCAAATGATCAAATGATTGCCTGCATCACTGGATGAAGTGTGTCAGTGGCCGTGCAGAGTCAGTAAGACGTAAACTGAGTGTAAACATATGGCTGCGTTCTTGCCGATTCAGGTTTATTTAGTTCTTTTGTGGTTTGAGCTAAACTGCCGGCCTAAGGCTTTCGTCTACAATACAATCTTTCTTGGCCTGCACTGCATTGTTTGTGGTTTTGTGTAGAGCTGTTGTGTATTGAAGGGTATTGCTATCAGGCTGATATCAGGAGAAGAGGCGGGATTGGATATCGGAGGAAGAAATGAATGAATCTGTTTCAATCCTGTAACAAATCTGCCCTAAAATAGTGCTCACTCACACTGTGTGGTGTGATACTCGCTGTGTGGTTTCTCCTGTGGAGTGGAGAGTGATTGAGTAGTTTGAACGCGAGAGGATACACTATTAAATAATCTTAAATAAGGTGCTTTCCTTGCACCACTTGCAACGTGCCAAACAATGATGACGTCACAGCTAGAGAGACATAAGTTCTGAGTTTTGCTGTGGAGTTTCTACCTGTGGGATAGTGGAGTCGAGTAGTGTGAGGAGTTTGAGAGTCTATTTTTAGGTGATACGATTTTAATTATGTTTTTACATGTCTCTGTCTAGACGTTCTGGCCAGACAAATGAGATTTCCATTTGTTTTGTTCACTTGCATAGTGTCAAACAATGACTTTCCATTTAGAGTGATGCAGGTACTGGGCTTTGCTATGTAGTTTCTTCCTGTGAGGTGGTAGAGTGATTTGAGTAGTTTGAGAGCAAGAGACTACTCTTAGATGGTCATCTTAAGTAAAGTGCTTTCCTTAAAAATGGTTTATTGTAAAGTTAAATCAGTTTTTAAAAAACAGATTGGCCGATACTCAATGGTTCAATAGGTTGAAAGGATAACCTGAAAGCCAATGGCATCGGCCTGTCTCAAGTACTTTGTCACCCTGCCAGCCCAAATGCGATTTTTGGCCTATCCAGATTGAACCCAGATTGAGTTTTGACAGTCTGGACAGCAACAAAAACTCAGAAATTCATTTTCCGGATTTTATACAGATGTGTTTCAGTCCAGACACTCTGGTCACTCAGATGAAATTTCAAAGTGTCTTTTGTGTCAGTCGCAACATATCAGACAATGACCATGACAAATCTAGAGTGACGGAAGTTCTGGGATTTATTATGTAGTTACTGACGCCTACAGCGTTGCCACTGCAGTGCCTGCAGATAGGTGGGGGATGTCTGAACTGAAGATTTAACCTGATCACCTGCAGATAACCGTGCGGACAGTAATCTCCAAAGACCTGATTTGAGAACATGGCCCAATTGTACTAGATGTACAGCTGTACTAGATCATTGTGTTTGTTGTATATCGCTCAGCCATACAATTAATACCACAGTATCAAATAGAACTGAAGTATGAACATTGTAAATCACCACACTTGGGAGACCCCCTCATGCTTATAAAGCTCTGAAGTGCTGTCACAGATGCACAACATAAGCTGAACAAAGGCCTGTGCAGGTAGGCAGACTGGAGGAATGTGTGGATGGATCAGGAATGGCTGGGGTGTAACCCCCCCCCCCCACACACACACACGCACACCCTTTTTTTTACATCTAAGCTCTGGGATTGGCTGACTTTTTGATTTGTGAAGGAAGGCATGATTTGATGCACATGTGTGTACGTGTGTAAAAATGTGTGTTGCTGTGTTTCTCCTGTGTACCTGTGTGTGTGTTAGAGGCTGAATCGTGATGGGAAAGCGCTGCTTGTGTGTGTGTGAGGCAGCGAGTGTCTCCCTCTGCTGAATGAGTGTGGATGTTAATGAACTGGGCTATTTTTAGTGCTGTGCTGAAAGGCAGGCTGTGCGCCAGCTGAGTTGCCTGCCTGCTGCTGATGCTGCTGCAACAGGGAGAGGGACTTTTCGCGGATGGAGGTGCATCCTGGGGGATGTCATGGGTGGAGAAAATGGACAGTAATTCTGTCAACTGGTTGAAAAGGACTCTTATTTGTTCACTTTGCACAATGACTACGTGTCCTTGCATGGTCTACTATGCGACTTTCAATCTGATCATTCTTTTATACGTAGGCGGAGGTAGCATTAGGAGTCTTGCCCAAGGACAAAGGGAGTGTAGTGTAGGGTGCCTGCCACCCTAACCCTATTCTGCAGCTTGGAGGTGAAGGTGTTACAACTAAGCTATACCAACCAAAGGCTGTTCCTTTATTCATTAAAGTGTTCTTACAATGGTGCTAGTTCTATGGAGTACTATTTTATCTCTGGCAATGTGGTGTTTAGTGTAGCCTGGAAGCCTGAAACACAATTGGCCCGAGCAAACTTGCAGCGTGGGCTGCCGAGGCCCCTCCTCACTCTTGCTCACGTGTACTGCATGCGATTGGGAGATGAGCACGGTCAAAGCATGCTCTCCTTAGACGCTTCCTCAAGAACAAAAAATAGTAAAGGAGTCATCCGGTGGTGTGGTGAAGTCAACCGGATGGACACATAGAAGAGCAGAGTGTTGTACACAGACAGGCCAAGTTTATGTTATTCATTTATCTTACTGGCCATTCAGTGACCGATTGCACAGAAGCCTCAACCACGGAACACAATCTAATTTATTCAGTGTTTAATTACAGAAGAACAGTTTTTCCATACTTTCAAATCTCACTCTTAAAAGTCATTTACCTTGTTGATGTTGAGGTGTGGACTCTTAGGTGGACAGTGTAGTGCTCTGAGAACACCAGCAGCTTCTGTATTGTATTCTGTTTGTCTGTGTTTGACCCTCTACACATCCCTTCAGACCTAGAGTGTTGAGTTCTTCTCAAGGATGGACAGAAACACTTGCAGAGTTTTTAAAGACCTGAAGCTTCTTGATTCTGTCCTCTCTCTCCAAGATGAAAGCCACCAGGTCATGTACGACTGTTATTTAGTGTCATATTAATAGTTTTACCACCCGGCATTGCTAAAGCCGCATGGGCAGATGTAGCGAAGGATGGTGTATTTAATTGGCTGTGCCGTTGTGTCTGAATGAGAGATGCACCGGTTCACCTGCTCCTGCACATCTCTCTCAATGAAGCAGGGCAGCGTCTACAGGGGAGAGCCTGTGAACGGAGACTGATGTCTGTGAATGGAGTTTCTCTCTTTGCCCCCCCTCCCTTCTTTTCTCTCTTCTTCTTTCACTTGGTTTCTCTCCTTCTCTCTCCCTTCCCCCAGCCTTGTAGCTAGCGAGTGCTCACTGATGGAGAAGCACATTTAAGCCTTTTTTTTCCTTTTAAGTCCCTCCCCCAACAGATACCTCATAGACCAAAACAGGGCAGTATCAGTTTAACCTGGAGAAGATTCAGGCAAATCTCCCTCATTTGAATGATTTATTTAAGGCCAAGGGTGCGCTTTGTTTGTTATTCGGTTTCTGGCACTTTTTTGTGCAAGAGAAAGACAGTCTGAAAGCTGAAGGGGACTGTCTACGTCATGTAGCGTGTCACCCCATGCGCCGACCATTTCCTGTGCCTGCTACCGTTCTTTTTCTCAGACATATGGACTTGTCGTGCTCATAAGTCTACAATTCAAAGCCATTCATGCTGCTTAAATGAGCAGTTATAAGAGAATTATATTTCACATAAGGTGTGGTTTAAATTATAATGGCGTTCTTGAAATTTGCAGTGTTGTTTATAACACAATGAACTGTGTTCATGTAGAAAGTCTATAGCACACATTGAAGGAGACACTGCAGCTTTGTCCTCTTTGCCTCGGTGACTCTTGATGTCTCTTCTGACGTCACTAATACTTCAGCCCTTCTGCTATATTTGTTTTTTAAACCGAGGTCTGTTCACAAACAAGTATTTTGCATATTAACAACATCAGCTAGTGTTGCTATATACAGATATTAACATAATGCATTTAAAAAAAAATCTTTTTTTTTCCAGAGAGCAAGTACAAAGTCCAAACCAAAACCATCTCTGCAGACTTTGGATCTGTGGACATCTATTCCAAGATTGAATCTGGACTGGCTGGGCTTGAAATAGGAATCCTAGGTATGTTGCATTTGCACTTTTCACTGCCCGCACCTCAGCCGGCCAGTGGGGTTCTCTGTCATTTCGGAAGTCGTGATGTTCTCGTAGTGTCTTGTGTACTGTCTTTGTATCACTTGGGTTTTTTGGAACAAAATGTTCTGGGCGTGGACTGTGTAACTGGTTGCTCTTTCTCTAAAGTAGTGGATATTTTGAGTACAGTAGGAGTGTTTCTTTAATGAACACTTTTTGTGTGCTAGTATTTGCTGCCACCTAGTGGATGCCATCAAAGCTGATCATAAGTGGACATGTCGGTGCAGTCAGACAGCAGCACCTTGCTTTCTCTGTTTGGATGCTGAGTAAATTTCCTGTTTACTTTGTTTGCAGTGAACAACGTTGGAGTGTCATACTCTTACCCTGACTTTTTCCTCAACATACCGAATCTTGATGACGTAAGTGGTGCCTTTTTCAAGCGGCCTTGATGCATAATTTAAAGGGGGATTCCACTGAATTTTTCATAATACAGACATAAAGATGTAAACTGTGAAATGGTTAACTGTAGAGAAACTTACAGGTGATTTCTTTACAGTGGTGATGATAGGAACCAGACTGTAATGTTCAAAATTCAATTATGACCATTTTATATACTTTCTTTGGGAACTGTTTTGCATCACAGGGCTCTGTGTGTACATTGTCACACTGAATATGTTAAAAAATACCTGCAATGAAAAAGCTTATGATTACTAAACAATGTTTAGTACCAGGCATCATGCATTTCACATGAACAAGGTTCTGTAAAGTAGGTTTTAGAGGCATTAAACACTTTGGATGTCTGGTTCCTGTCACCCCCAGTGTGCACAATTTTAACTTGGTATGATTTTCTAGAATCTTGGTTCTTAACCTGGTCCTCATGGCCCCCGCAGACAGACCACACTATTCTGTAATGGGGAACACTGCTCTAGAACAAAGCATTTCACATCAGATCACTTAGGATGACTGTGTTTTAAGACGGTACCAATGCAATAGCCAAATTATGATATCACAAATCTAAGTGCTCCATATTCTGTATTAACATTTTGTTCACAGTGTTGTGAGAATACAGAATCATGTACCCAGTGTTGTGAATCAAATCAGACTGTTTTTGAGTGTAGATATTTAGATATTAATTATTTAATTATGTAGAAATTTTATCATGCCCTTTTCAATCACCCAATTCCAGTGTTCTAATCTGCCTGTTTTACTGTCGTACCCTAAATAAAGGCCACTGTTACTCTTGTTGCAGTTTATCACCAAGATGATCAACATCAACATCACCTCGGTTTGCCAGGTCAGTACTGTTCATTGCTTCCTGATTTGGTTGGTATGTTATGCAGACCTAATAAAAATGCACTATGGAAGAACTTGCATGATTCGTGAACGTATCCCCAAAAATCCAACAGACATGTTAGAAATGTTCCTTAGCCCTGGAACTAATGGAAAACTTAGTGATTGTTTTTATCAAGTACATCTGAATCTAAGGGCACCTGTGGAATAAATGAATCGCATTCAGCTTCACTCCTCGGTCTCTGCTGCCATCTGTAGGACATAAAGTACAACTGTTTGTGCAATTGACTGTTCTAACCAGTCTATGTCTTTGTTCAAAGCACATTGTGTACTCAACAAGAAGTACAAACTGCAGTCAGCCTTAAAGTTTTTATTAAAGCTTAAAGCTTTTATTCTCTTCTGTTGCCCTCAAATATTTATTGCTATTAACCCGTTAACTTTCCTAATCTTCTCACTCCCATGCTGGCATTTGAAAAGTCCAGAAAAAAGAATTCTTTATGCGGTACAGTGCAAAAGTCTTATGAAAATGTATTTGGAGTAAATTCGGCTACATATAAAAGCACAAGGTTTTTAATTTTTGTTTTGTTTACATGAAAGTGTAAACATGTTTGTTAGAATATTGCAATTAGAGAACAGGTGTCCATTATCAAAATACCTAAGGGGTCACAGACACATAGGTGTTGGTATTAAATAGTATTTCTTAAAGGAGCAATTTATAAGATGACAAACCTGTAGAATTCGTACTCCAAACAATAGGGGGCAGCAATCCACCAGAAAATGCATTAAACTCAGCATTAAACTTCATCCCTTTACTCTCCAAGAGCATCTCCAGCGGTGGAAAGCAGTAGCAATGCCATCTTGTGTTTTGCATTGGTTTGTGCCGTCATCAGAAGAATAGTTGCACCCAGCAGCAATCAACAGACAGAAATGAAAATTGGTGGGTAGGTTTAATATTATGAGACATGTGAATGATTCAGGGGTTATGCTTGCCTGTGCATGTGACATGAACTAGGACGGACCTTATTGCTCTACCTGACTAACCCAACAGACACTGTTTACTGACATCCATTGAGCAGTGATGCCCTCTGTGAGTAATGCTGTTAGTGCCAGCCCCATTGGTCGCCGGCTGTATGACCCAGGACTACATGCGCACAGAACACTGAGATGACTCCCCCTAACACCACGTCTTCTATGACGCCAAAGACTGAAATAATGTGGTGCCAGACTGTCATGGAGTGACTCCTTAGCAATAGTATTGTACTGCGACACTTCCTTCTACACACGTGGACAAAATTGTTGGTACCACTCAGTTAATGAAAGAAAAACCTACAATGGTAACAAAAATAACTTTAATCTGACAAAAGTAATAATAAATAAAAATTCTATGAAAATGTACAAATGAAAGTCAGATACTGCTTTTCAGCCATGCTTCAACAGAATTGTTTAAAAAAATGAACTCATGAAACAGGCCTGGACAGAAATGAGGGTACCCATTAAAAATGTGACCAAAGGGACATGTTAAATCAAGGTGTGTTCACTAATTAGCATCACAGGTGTCTACAATCTTGTAATCAGTCAGAGGGCCTATATGTAGGGCTACAGGTAGTCACTGTGCTGTTTGGTGACAAGGTGTGTACCACACTCAACATGGACCAGAGGAAGCAAAGGAAAGAGTTGTCTCAGGACATTAGAAAGAAAATTATAGACAAGCATGTTAAAGGTAAAGGTTATAAGACCACCTCCAAGCAGCTTGATGTTCCTGTGACTACAGCTGCATATATTATTCAGAAATTTAAGATCCAGGGGACTGTAGCCAACCTCCCTGGACATGAACGCAGGAGGAAAATTGATGACAAATCAAAGAGACGGATAATACGAATGGTAACAAAAGAGGCAAGAAAAACTTCTAAAGGTGAACTTCCAGCTCAAGGAACATCAGTGTCAGATCGCACCATCCGTCCATGTTTGAGCCAAAGTGGACTTAATGGGAGACGACCAAGGAGGACACCGTTGTTGAAAACAAAACATAAAAAAGCCAGACTGGAATTTGCCAAACTACATGCTGACAAGCCACAAAGCTTCTGGGAGAATGTCCTATGGACAGATGAGACATATGTAACTTTTTGGCAAGGCACATCAGCTCTATGTTCACAGACGGAAAAATAAAGCATATCAAGAAAAGAAAACTGTCCCTACTGTGAAACATGGAGGAGGCTCTGTTATGTTCTGGGGCTGCTTTGCTGCATCTGGCACAGGTGTCTTGAATCTGTGCAGGGTACTATGAAATCTCAAGACTATCAAGGAATTCTGGAGAGAAATGTGCTGCCCAGTGTCAGAAAGCTTGGTCTCAGTCGCAGGTCATGGGTCTTGCAACAGGATAATGACCCAAAACACACATCTAAAAACACCCAAGAATGGCTAAGAGGAAAACACTGGCCTATTCTGAAGTGGCCTTCTATGAGCCCTGACCTAAATCCTATTGAGCATCTTTGGAAGGAGCTGAAACATGCCGTCTGGAAAAGGCACCCTTCAAACCTGAGACAACTGGAGCAGTTTGCTCATGAGGAGTGGGCCAAAATACCTGCTGAGAGGTGCAGAAGTCTCACTGACAGATACAGGAATCGTTTCCAGTGATTGCCTCAAAAAGGTTGTGCAACAAAATATTAAGTTAAGGGTACCATCATTTTTTCAGGTGTTAATTTTTTAAAAATAATTCTGTTGAAGCATGGTTGAAAAGCAATGTCTGACTTTCATTTGTTCATTTTCATAGAATTTTTATTTATTATTATTATTATTTGTCAGATTAAAGTTGTTTTTGTTACCATTGTGGGTTTCTCTTTCATTAACCGAGGGGTACCAACAATTTTGTCCATATGTGTAGCTGGTTAGCATGCTAAGTCTCTGCAACACTGTGGTGTAGCTGGTTAGCATGCTAAGTCTCTGCAACACTGTGCTTAGATGCTTACCAACAGACTGTTATTTCCTCACAGTATCGTTTTAGTTAGTAATTGAATTGTTTAGACTAAAAATCTTACAAATTGCTCCTTTAAACTACTAAATTTGCACAGGAAACTTGATGCAGCAATAAAAAAGGTTGGCTTCCACTTTAGGTTCTCTGCCTTGAATATTTATTACAAAGCTTATATTATCTTTTACTAAGACTTAAATAAATTAATTAGCATATTGCCCTATTGGGTACATACATTTATGGTGATTCTTGATCAAAAGTAATGATTTCCAACAGTTTCTAAGTTCTAACTGCAAACATTAGTAACGCGTGTGATCTCCTCCATAACAGTTCCAATACAAAACATAAAATAATAATACAATTATTAGTAAAAACTAATAAACAAAATGTCCTTTTCAGTAGGTCATGTGGACATCAGCAGCATTAGTAGCAGGAAGTTCTGTAATTATATTAGGTATTTTTGGGACTAAAATTCAGTGCATGATAAAAACATGGTTGTGTGTGTGTGTGTGTGTGTGTGTGTGTGTGTGTGTGTGTTTTTTATTTTTTTTATATTGCTTTCCGAAATGCAAAAGAATGCAGCTAATGTCAGCTTCTCACAGTTTGCCTGTAGTCATAACTAAATGTCATACAGTACATTAATTTTCAGGTCATTAAGAAGAAAAAAGACTCTTAAACTGTGCTGCATGGCATTTATGGTATTAGCTAAAGCCTGAGTTCATGGCACTTCTACTGCCGTCAAGTGAAAGCAGAAAAGGGTTTCTTGAGAGAAGCTGTGGCCCATGTAAAAACTGAGAGGCGGACTTTAAATGCAGGCTTCTCGATGCACTTACTTTCTATCAGCAGCACAACTGAATTAATTTAACATTCTGATGCATGAACTACATACTGAATGGTACTTGTTAATAACGGCGCTTCTTTTGAGGAGCACATGGGGAATAATAAATAGCTGTGTGTCATTTGTGTAGCGGTGAAAGACCTTCTCAGTACTGTACATGTAAACAAACATTGTATACATGCGTGAGGAGAGCTAGGCTTACACAGCCAGAAGGTATGTGCCTCATTTCTGACATCATCTTCTCTTCCTTCTCCACCTCCTCCTCCTCCACTTTAGATGACTCGGCTAGTGCTGCCCAAGATGGTTGAGAGGTGAGTAATTAGGACTATTGGGAGCCTGACTAATCCTAAGGAGCTCTCTCAGGAGAGTATTCACAGCACAGTAGTCATGCAGTCAGCCTTGTTACTCAGTAAAGTAACTTCTGGATCCAAATAAAGTTACTGGATTCAACTTAGCAAAATAATGCTGCATGTCCATCAGTGGTCCACAAGAGGGTGCTAGAGTACCAGGCTTGCAGTAGCTAGACTGAAAGACCAGTACTCCAGTCTACTGTCACTACGCTTATCGACGTAGTTTGTGCATAAAATGACCTTTTACCCCCAAACAAAGTAACTGGCAGAAAAGTCATTCTGTACAAAATCTGTTGTGCACAATTTTCACTTACCCTAAACGTAGTCTAACGCACAAGGCATGTGTTAGACAGGTTTAGCTTCTTTAGTGTAGGATTGAAGTTATATGGTTAACGTGAGAAGTCAGTAGTCAAATGTATTCTGTAAATGCTTCTCTAAACCTGCATCTGACTTTTCATTACAGTTGCAGCAGCTTGTCGGTATGGTTTAAGACACAGGGTGATTTACTGTGACCTATAAAATGAACCTTATGAACGTTAGGTGTTGTATAAAGTACGACTCCCTTGCAGAATCTGTTTCCTGTTGTATACACACTATAAGGACAAAAGTGTCAGGACCTCTTAAACATTGAATTCTCATGTTTCATTCACTCTTATTGCCACAGGTGTTATAAATCAAGCACCTGGCTACCTAGTATGCCTTTACAAACAGAAAGAGGTCATGGAGTTTGAGCATGTTCCTGTTATAGGATGCTACCATTGCAACAAGTCAGTTCATGAAATTTCTTCCCCCCCTAGATATTCCAGAGTCCACTGTGAGTGGTATTATTGTAAAGCGGAGGCATTTACCGCAGACCATGTACAGTTACAGAGAGCAGGGTCGCAGAGTGCTAAGCTGCATAGTGCATGAAAGTCATCAAGAGAATCATGGCGTGGGTTTCCATGACTGAGCCACCTACAGGGGTTGGACAATGAAACTGAAACACCTGTCATTTTAGTGTGGGAGGTCTCATGGCTAAATTGGACCAGCCTGGTGGCCAATCTTCATTAATTGCACATTGCACCAGTAAGAGCAGAGTGTGAAGGTTCAGTTAGCAGGTAAGAGCACAGTTCTGCTCAAAATACTGCAATGCACACAACATTATGGGTGACATACCAGAGTTCAAAAGAGGACAAATTGTTGGTGCACGTCTTGCTGGCACATCTGTGACCAAGACAGCAAGTCTTTGTGATGTATCAAGAGCCACGGTATCCAGGGTAATGTCAGCATACCACCAAGAAGGACGAACCTCCACCAGCATCACGTAGTGACCTGGCCACTATCCTGCAAGAAGAATGGCTTAAAATCCCTCTGACCACTGTGCAGGACGCAGTATATGTCATTCCCAATACGAACTGACGCTGTATTGGCCGCAAAAGGAGGCCCTACACCATACTAATAAATGATTGTGGTCTAAAACCAGGTGTTTCAGTTTCATTGTCCAACCCCTGTATATGCAAACCTTCCCTGTATGCAAGCACGCCTACCACTGGACTCTGGAACAGTAGAAACATGTTCTGTGGAGTGACAAATCATCCGTCTGTATCTGGCAGTCTGATGGGTTAGTCTGGTTTTGTTGAATGCCAGGAAAACGTTACCTGCCTGACTGCACTGTGCTAACCATTAAGCTCAGTGGAGGAGGGATAATGCTATGGGGTTGCTTTTCAAGGGTTGGCCTAGAGCCCCTCAGTTCCAGTGAAGGGAAATCTTAATGCTTCAGCAGACCAAGACATTTGGGACGATTATATGCTTCCAGCTTTGTGGGAACAGTTTAGGGAAGGCCTATTTCTGTTCCAGCTTGACTGTGCCTCAGCACACAAAGTGAGGTCCATAAAGGCATGGTTGGGTGAGTTTGGTGTGGAAGAGCTTGACTGGCCCGCATGGAGCCCTGACCTCAACCCCATCAAACACATTTGGGATCAACTATGGCGGAAATTGCGAGTCAAGCCCTCTCGTCCAACATCAGTGTCTGACCTCACAAATGCTGATTTGGATGAATGGGCAAACATTCCCACAGACACACTTCAAAACTCGTGTAGTAAGCCTTCCCAGAAGATTGAAAGCTGCTATAGCTGCAAAAGGAAGTGGATCTCCATAGAAAGTGTGTATGGATTTAGAATGGGATATAATAAAAGCTGTGGGTGATTTTGTCTATATAGTGTATATTCAGGAATGAATAATTAATTATAATTAATTAAAGAATAAGAGAAATTGTGAGAACATACTCTGTAAAAGAGGTCTGCAGGGGAGAGATTTAATCTCCACTGTTTCTGTAGCACAGTAATGCAGTTCATGTATATGTTCTCCCACTCCTGCACTCACTGGATTGGTTAATTGCCCAATCCTACACATGACACTAAAATTAGGATATAGTGGTGGTAGCTGGTGTATACCTGCATGACATGAGTGCGTGTTAAGGAATCCAGCGCCACACTCTTGGTCAACAATAGCCGAGCTGAGCATTCAAGTGCACAGTTAGGTTTAGTCGGTTTTTATGGTTCACAGCATGTTCTTCTGGGTCCTAAAGACTCGGACAGGTGTGCACAATCTTAATCAAGACCTGAATGCAATTCAGAGGGGTTTTCAATGATTATTGACTTCGTTGAATATTGACTACTTGTACTTATTGGCAATTCAGATTAAGAAAATGATAAGAAAATGAGCTTGAACCCTCTGCTGTATGAAGATATACACCACAATGTAAGGGGTAGATGGTGATTTGATGTAAAATATAATTAATACAGGAAACAAAAGAATGTAATATATATAGGGTAATATACTTATTTTTATGGTTAATGATTGTATTTGTCTGTATTTACAGTCTCTCTGAAACGCTCTGTTAGAGCTGCTGTGACTCCCGATGAGCCCAACATGTTCTTATTGGTGTCTGCTCTGTTCTGACTATGCCAGAGTGGCATTGTGCTACTAGGTTTACCCCCACCTCCATGATCAATCAATCAATGTTTATTTGTATAGTGCTTTTTACAACCAACGTTGTCTCAAAGCAGCTTCACAGGAGATCAGATTGTTATATAAAAGAAAAGGAAAGAAAAAAAACCCCACAAAGTTAATGTACAGACATTTGACGGGCGGAGGGAAACCGGGTCCAAGCCCCCCTTGAGCAAGCCAGAGACAACAGTGGCGAGGAAAAACTCCCGTGAGTAAGTAAGAAACCTCGAGAGGAACCAGGCTCAAGGGCGGAACCCAACCTCCTCAGGTCGAACCCGGATGAGACGAGAAAGACAGAACTGACAGGAGAAGAACATCTATTGGATCCAGTCTGATTAGTCCAGGAGAGAGTAACTGCAAGATGGAGCCGACCCATAGATAGAGTTCATGATCAGAGCCAGACGCTGGTCAAGGTTATGGTCGTGCCGGGCGATAAAACAGGGCAGGAGACCCACGGTGGCGCTGATGCTCAGGTGCCTGGGGGTTCTGATGTGATCACTCCGGAGAAATTCTAGTGCTTAACTAAGAAGAGGAGAGAAAGAGAGAAAGAAGGAAAGAGAGAAAGAAAGAGAGAGAGAGACAGAGACAGAGAGTGATTAGGAGGATTAAGGATTTAGAGGCATGACTATGACTATTCCAGCAATGGTTTCAGTTCTGCCATATTGGTCTAAGCCAGAGTACGATCTCTAATGTCAGGAAAAGAAGTTTGCAAGGTAGATTGGAGGACACTTCAGAGCGGTAGTCCCTGGTCCAAAGTCCAAATCCTCAAAGTAAAATAATGATTTCTGTAAATAAGTGAAAGCATCCTGTGCACTTCTGCACATTTCAGTGCACGATTACTGTTTATTCACTCAATGTAGAAAAATTCTGTAAAACATGAAACGTGGCCAGTGCCAAGGCTTCTGACTGTACTGTTTTTAAAGACCTCAGTTATGCACTGTGTTTCATTTCAGGTCTAAAGGCGTGGTCTTGAACATTGCCTCTGCGAGTGGCATGTACCCTGTTCCTCTCCTCACTCTCTATTCGTCCTCTAAAGTAAGTGCAGTTGCTCTCATTCCCCTGTTTGTTTCTTCATTCTGACAGAGGAATTGCACTGTTGTTGCTTTTCAATGTAAAAAAAAAAAAATGCAGCTAATAATTAATTGCTGCATAGGTTATTATTAAAAAAGAAAAAACTTTGCAACACTTTTATTGTTTAGACGTAATTAATACTGTGATGACATGGTAATTAATAACACACACCCCATTAATGAACGTTCATTTATTTACTGAGTTTTCCAGAACAGGGGCTTAAAAACTTGTACTTTAAAATTCAGAAAGGAAATAGCATTAGTAACTGATCGCACGGGCTTCAGGGCCAACTCAACAATCAGTCACCCCCTTTAGAAACAACTCCTAATAGTACTGATATAAATGCAGCTCTCTCTCCTGTGCTGCAGGAGACTCAGCTTTGCAGACATTTTGACGAATGTTTAAAAACACTTTCTTTTAATTAGAATCCTGAGTAACTCTGTAATAAAAGCAGGAGGTGGATTGCAAACATGATGTGATTGGTTAATGGTATTTTTCCTTGGCGTTGGTACACTGTGCTCTAATCAAAAATCAAGTTATGTTTAAAGGTGGGGCGATGCAAGATGGACCCGTTTTGGTTGAAGTATGATGTGATGACTTGTGCTTAATATCAACCGGGTACCAAATGGCCGTTTAACCACACACCCTCATTGATTTCAAGTGGACTTTAAACCATGTTATTGGGTGCTTCATGATTTTCGATAGGCTTTGACTGATAGTGTGCAAATATGAAGTTTCTTTATTATATTTAGGTATTTTTGAACACCGTACCAATCAAGTGCCAATATTGATGTTCCTTGTTTATACTTGGCTACAATAAACAGAAACCTGTCACTCATTTCCAGGGACGCTTACCTGTCACCCTTTTCCAAGGATGCTTAGATGGTTGTAACATTGCTTTTTATGCAAGCCAGAGACTACTAAGCCGACGCCCGTCAGCTGCTGAACTGGTTGTCTCTACTGGAAAACTCTATATATTGTAGCTTTGGGATACAGTAAGATGGGGGAAATATAATACTTCAAGCAAATGCTCTTTAATTAAACACAGTATAAACTGGGAATGGATGGCAAAAACAACAGGCAAGGAGGCAGGTCACTTATAACCACCTGACTTATGGTTCATGGTAGCCCCACAACCACAGATAACATTTTTAATGGAACCACAACAACATATATTTTTTCAAGTCGATCTATCTGTGTGTGCTCCTATCATGCTCCGCATGTGGCTGCTCTGCATGGCCATGCCTCCCACACATCCGTGGGTGAACTACCCACTAGCAGGATTCTACAGAATAAACGTCATGCTGGTTCAAATAGCAAAAATGCACATAAAAAAGATGAAATTGGTATGTTATGAACTCCTTTATATGAACAGAACTGATGGCAAATGAGAGCTTTGGAATAAAAACACCGCTCCAGTTTTTCAATATTTGAAACTCAATATTTTTAATAGACTGTTAAAGAAATTGGACTGTTGAGCGCTGATGGTCATTCAGTTGACAACTGACAGTCAATTCACTTGGTAACTCAAATCTTACCATTTCATTCTGTTTTTAGAAGCTCTTTAAAACTGATAATAGAGACTAAATGGTATCATGAAAAGCACCCTGCAGTATAGCCCACTATGAAGCCTGTGTGGAATCCTCCACAGCTTTGCACTCTTAAACGTTTTACGCATTCTAAAATGTTTAATTCAACTCAATTTTTCGGGTAATTACGAGACCCTTCTTGAATTAAATCAGGCATGTTACAGTAGGGAAAACACGACACTGTGCAGAGTAGGGGGTGCCTGAGACCTCAGCTACATTCTCTGCCTTTGTCAAAAGACACCTCACTAGCAATGAAGGTGAGGGAGGCTGGTTTTATAAGAAGTGGAAATACATACGTGTAAGAAATGTTTTCCTTTCCGTATGTGTTTTTGTGCAGTAAATGGCTGTGTGATAATGTGTAAGGTTTCTTTTTGGTGTACCTGTAAAAGAAAAACAAACAAAGAGCATAGCATAAACAAGGCCGGAAATGCACTCCAAGCAAGGCTGCAAACGTAGACATGGTTTTATGCAAAGTGGCATTAAGATAAGTCATGACGCACTTCATAATGCAACGCTAGTGCAGACTGCACACTGAGCGTTACAGGAAAGTTACATAGCCTGGCTAAACTCTCTTGTACTGCCAGTGTGCTTTCTCAACTGCCAGAACTGACAAGTTGTTAAGTCTCAGGCTAGTTAAGTATGTTTCTGGCCTAAAAACACATTTAAAAAACTTCAGCACCAGGATATTTATTATTTTTGTTTGTTTGTGTTGCTTTTGTTTGGGGGAGTTGTTTGTGTCATAACAAAGATGAACATACCAGCTGTATATCTTCAACCCAATATCTTCATCTTAGACCCTTTGCTTCCTTTCAAACAGGCAGACGTGACTTTTGGCAGTACCTTCCACTCTGGAAAACCAGAGCTCGGATGACTGTAGATTGCAGTCTGAAAAACTGCATTTGACCAGCAAGGTTTTGTTTGGGATGAGTCCGAATGTTGTATAGTCTTTAATAAACTGAAATAGAAAGTAAAGATTGGAAGTAAAGATGGACATTATCCTATTTCTGACATATACCAATATCTGATTATACCCATTGTCAAAAGAATAGTTGCACCCTGAAGGAAGTGTGGGATTGCAGTGCTATTGGGAAGGATGATAAAGGTGACCAGGAACAATAAATGATGATATATTTGGACTGATATGAGCAATATTTATTGAGCTACACATACAGAAGTAGTGATTCTCAGTATGGTCTCGGGATGCATGTTTGCAAACACAACATGCCAGAAGTCTCAGCATGGAGTTGTAGAGGTTCCTAATGGTGTCCTGAGATAATCCATCTCATGCAGCTTGAGTATTCTTACACAGTTCCTGCAAAGTTTGTGATAGGGGTGGAGGTGAAGTGACGCCAGGTCTTCTGGATGTGTAACACATGAAAACATCTTGCTGCTGACCAGGATGCCTCCACACACATATTTATTGTTCGTCTACAACAAGAAAAAAATGTGACTCGTCACTGAAGGTGACCCGCTGCCATTCTGAGCCACTCCATTAGTGTTCTAGCATAGTATCAGTCTTTGGTGCTAAGCTATGTCAGAGGTCACTGTAGAGCCTGGTTTTATATACAGTGTCAAAGCTTCTTATGTGTAGTCCAAAGTTTAAAGAGTCATAAAGACTACTGCAGTACCCTAAAGCCCACCGCATACCAGACAAGAAGCACCGGTATAGAGTTTCCAGCTCTTATATAGAGTTTCCAGCAGTTAGGGTTCCCCTAATGCGGATGTTTGGCCTGGATTTGTAGTACAGCAAAAAAATAAAATGTTGAGTGGCCTCACAGTCTCCTGGTCTGTCTGTGTGGTAGCCTGTTGCCCATACTTTTTCAGGGGAGGTTGATGTGGAGATTCAAATATTTTTTTAAATTGTGCCTTAAAAATATGAATATAACGTTTCACTGAATATTAGCAGTCATACATGTGCTGTAATGAATTAATTGATGGTCAAATTAAACACAAAGGGAACCAAGCAGTCTAGTTAGATGCTCTGTCAGATGTGCAAGACGTTCTTGTGCCATTAAGCAGCAGTTTAAACTGAAACATCATCAAATGCCGTGAAACGATTGGAAGAAATCATGTTATTTTATAAATAGGCCCAACACAAAGATCAGTAAAGGGATGATGTATCTGGCCTGTGTGCTGTGGTCCAGATATTAAGGGCCTCTTAAAGACAGAATCAGAATGACTGCATGGTCTTTCTATCCCTCTATCTGATCCTGTGAAAGTCCCGTAGACCCGCTGGCTAAGGAAATAAGCAATACTTCATGGCTTGTTATGTCAATATATGGAAACTAGGCAGCCCTGAAGACTGCTTTAAGCTCAGCTTTGAATGTTGCTCTGCATACGACTCACTGTATAAAGACTGCAGCAGTCAAACACATCGGCAATCCATGCTGTCTCTTCATGCTGTATCTTAGCAACACATACGCAACATGTGATGTCAGCAAAGCTGTTGCAGTTGGTCCTTTTGTGAGTGAACTTCGCACCCTAGCGATCTCTCACATTCCTGCTTTGTACTCAACAATGGCAGCGTGTCTAGTCCATTGGGTGAACACTGGGATTTAATCTTGATGGCTGAGGATAAAGAAAGGGATAATGATTACAGGAGAAATAGACCAGAATAGATGAGAGTTTTGGCCCTTTTTCTGGCTACGTATTAGAACGTCTCTTCTCTTTTTGCTAAGCCTGCTTTTCACTTTTTTCCTCTCAAGTCACATAACCACTCAACCATTGCTGGCTTGATTGGGCCAACTGCAGAGTTTGGGTTAAAATCCTGAGGCAGTTGGTTCTTTATGGTCATCTTCTATTAGCTTTTGTGGCTTTTTTGTCTTGGAAGTTGAGTTGCTGCACTATTTTAATAAGTGCACTTAATGGCAGGAATCTCTGGAATACCGTGGGATTTTAAAGTCATTGATCTTTTTTTTAAGTCTTGAAATATCAAAACATTTAGTTTGTAGCATTTATAAATTGTAAGTAGCAATTTATTAATGTTATATTTTCATGCATTTCCCGTATTAAGTGAGGGTTGTTATGGTCATTTCATTTTTGTGGATCTGTTTATCCCTACTCGCTTGTTAAGATTTGTTAAGAGTCAAGATTTACAGGTTAAAAAAGGCATACATCAGGAAAATGTTGACTTCAATAATACATGTGCAGTTTGTTAACTAGTTAATACAGTTCTTAAACTGATGGTTTTAAAACACTGTGGCTGGTTTCTGTCTGTTTAGCACAAAGGTAGTTTGTTTTCCATTCATCAGGCTTGAGAATTTTATTAGAAAAAAAGTCATGGAATTCAAAATTTGTTTTGTAGTGGAGATACTGAAATGGCATAGTTTGTCTGGTGAATAATATTTACAGTCAGTTTACATTATTTATGTGTTTACTTCGCACAACTGTTCTCCATTAATTTTAAGGCCTAGGGGCTTCCATATTTTCGCACAACACAATTGTTAATACATCAATAAGCTTGTATTAATTAAAATGAATTATACACCAAAATGCAAATTCGTAAAGCTAAAAAGTTTTAAGTATGTTAAAGCTTACAGATAAATGAGGAGAAAATGTATTAAGTCAGTGTTTTAGAATAAAGCTGGGCTGAGAACAAAATAAGATATTCATCATAAACGCTCAGAAAAAAGGTTCTGTTTTGGTAGATTTTAGTGCCTCAAGGTACAAACAATGTAAATGTACCTGCAAAGCTACAAGGTGGTTCTGAATGTCCAATTTGTCCCTAAATTTGTTTTATAGGCACAGTACATTCACTGTCACAGAGGAACAAGACTGAACAAGGACGTGTTTATATCTGTTCATAATGTAACTTTCTGAAATAAAATAATTTTGAAAGTGCATTAATTTATTATACCACACACAAAATCCAGCTTCTTCAGCAACGGAGAGCAAACAGTTGGTCATCCACAGTAGTGAAATCCATTATTTCTTAGTTATATTGCACAACTGCGGCTACAGAGGGTGCGTCAGGCTATGTTATTGTCAGCCGAAGTGCTTTTTGTTTCCTCCTCTGTGGTTAACCGGATATCTGTTTTTAAGTCTTGTAGGTGCTCAAATATGGATATTTTGATATCTTCTTTTGATGCCCATCATGAATAGATAACTCCTGTTTCCCAAACTGCATATCTGATATTGTCACTGGTGATCTGCTTCTGCCAGGAGAGCAGTAGAAGGTATTGTTTTTAAGTAATCTAAATGTAAACTCTGCATTTCTATTAGAATTTCAGTTACACGTTACGAGGGAGAAATAATCTTATCACATAGCTCCATGCTTTTATCATTGCTGGTGGTGACTCTGACTTCTAAGGGTTAAGCAACCAGGTGGCTCTAACAGTGTTTTAGCAGTGGAAATGTCGTATCTGTGCGTGTACTTAAAGGATGGGATTAATGCTGGTTGAAACTTGCCAAATGCAATGACCAACAAGACTTTCAATTGCTTCTTGCCAGGCTTTTGTGGACTTCTTCTCACGCGGACTTGATGCAGAGTACAAGCGCAAAGGCATCATCATCCAGGTAAGAGAAAGAAAGAAGATGAAAGTAGGGTGGTCTGCATGTTTATGATGTTAATGATGCCTTTAGTATCTGAAAAGAACCTGGAACCGCATCACGGTACACTTTATTCAAGAAACTGTCTGCTTTTTCTAGAGCGTGCTGCCCTTTTATGTGACGACCAAGCTGAGCAAGATTAAAAGAGCCTCTCTGGACATTCCCACTCCCGAGCGCTATGTAGCGGCGCAGCTGAACACCGTGGGACTTCAGAGCCAGACTAACGGATACATACCCCACGCCATCATGGTAAGAACTTGACCTGGCTTTCACAAGGTCGCTTAGTCTCTTCTAAAGCATTTGTTGAACTGAAAAGGAATGCAAGACATTTCCTGACTGGCTGACCCTGTTGTGTTCTGTATTGATCAACTGTAGTCAAATCTAGGACATGCAGATCAATAGTCTCTGCTTGTAAAATAAGGAGTAGATTAAAGTGGATTATTAGCTTTTGTATTTCGATTTTCACATTTTGACCCTTTTCTATTTTTGCCCTCTCATTAGGGTTATTGGTGTTTGGTTGTGTAAGTGGATAAGCGTTTGTACATTGTCTGAATTTGTTGAAATGGTGGTTGTTAGTTTGAGGGAGAGTTTAGAATTGGGCTGCACAATGTATAATGTTGGTTAACCATGCTTGTAACATTGCAGTACTGATATGGTACAGTTTCCTGTGTACTTGTCATGTTGACCAATCACAGAGGCAGATGAGATTTCCTGTGCCTGATTTGATGTATGCAATCACACCTGCCAGTGTTACGCTGTGAAAAAACTCTCTGTGTGCAAACATGCATGTTGAGCAGAGCGAAGGGGAGGAGGGGGCTCACATCACACAAGTGACGCGCATCAGGCAGGTTTGTTTATGCTTGCCCACCTCTGTGTCTCGGTTGGGTTGCCAGGTACCACAACAAATAGCCACACAGAAGCTGAGAAGTAACTATTGGTCTTAATCTCTGAGATTGGGAGTTGAACAGGAAAAATCAGGAATGATCAGGGAGTGTTGTCAGGTGTGATCTAATCTTCAACTTTTAGGACTGTAAATCTACAGCTATTAGTGCTGTAAGTAAATAAAGTTTTTCAACAGGTGGCTTTAAGACTAGAAAAGGTGTGAGTGTGTTAACACGTAATATTGTAGCATTTTTAAAAAACTTTTAAAATATGTTGAAAAAATGTTGATTTAAAAAAAATGGGGGACCTGGTTAATCTTGCTCTTGTAGACAAACAGTAAACATACTAGTGTCCGTACTAAGTATGCACTAAGCACCGAGTATACTCTTTGAATAATGTTCTAATGGCCAGTTTTTGACCCTACATGACCATTATTTCTCTCGCCTTTAAGTAATTCTTGGTTAACACTTGTGTAAGCACTTCCCATATTAATCACAAGGCTGATGTCTCTTGCCCCACCCCCATCTCAGCGAACTACAGCTAGTATTACCTAAAGCCCTGTGTTACCTGTCTGTCGTCTATTCCTTACTTTATGCATACAGCTACATTGTTACTTCATCTATTTCATCATTCACATTTCTCTTCATTTGTTTATTTGTTCGACTGTTTGCACTTCTATTTGTCTGTCTGTTTGTTTATTCGTCCATCCCTCTGCACATCTATTTGTCTGTTCTTCATTCATGCCTTGCTTTGTCTTTTCTTTTTCTACTGTACATGTGTTGCAGCAGGCTAGGACCCTTTGGACATTAACTACACTCAGATGGGTCCTTCAGTGTTTTATCATATTTATATCTTATATATTTCCATCAGGCTTTGCTGGATGTTTAATCCTGAGTTCAGATATCAATACATTCCCAAACTGAAGTTCTGAATATTGGTTTGCCATTTAAACAATGTACAGATAATTTTCTTCTCAATAATTCAGATCCTCCACAAGGGGGTTCTGTTCGCACTGCAGTAGAGTTTGTGTGTCATTAAAAAAGAAGGTGCGTTATCTTACAAGTGCATGTGTGTTGCAGGTCACCTCTAAATAAATTAAAAGGCATACTCCAGGCGAAATACCCTAAAATATATATCAAATATAATCTTAGTTTGAGGGTTTTATTCATATCGTTCAGCACTAGTTCAAAGCCAGAACTGTTTTTAACCAGTTGTGTCTTTCATTGCTGTAGGGTTGGGTGACTACTGCTCTGCTCCCCGCAAGACTGCTTAACAAAGTCATCATGAGCATAAACCTATCTCAGCGTGCACGTTTCCTGAAGAAACAGAAGCAGGGCTAGAAAAAGTGGAAGAGGAAGATGGATGGATGGATGGATGGAGGAGAAGAGAGGAAAAGAATGATGGACCAACCTCTAATTCCATAAAACTGCTTTTCCTTTGACTGATCAAGACCAAAAGCAGTCCTGCTACGCTGCTCCTGATAGGACTGCTCATTTGTAATAGTTTGAATCTGTATTTTGAATTTACTACAGCCCTGCAGAGAAAGCACCATCACTTCAGTATTGTAGCTAACCAAATCTAATCTAATCTGCTGGATTTGTTAATACATTTCTAATTCATTTTTGCTAATAGAGGAGTATTAGAGAACAACTGGAGTGCCTGTAGTGTTCAGCAAGTCTCTTTACATTTTGTCAGCACTTCTTACCATTAACATTAACACTTGAATACTACGCACAAAGCATCTCTTTATGGACATGGATGAAGTCTAATCTGAGAGTAAATTACAATGCTGGTCCTCCACGGATTAGCTGGGAAACCCCTATGTTGCAGTGCTTAGTCTAAAACCCTGACCTAGATTAAGGCTTAAACTGCCTCCAGGGAATTGCCCTTTATGATTTAGTTCATTTCCCTGACAAGCTTTATTTTCATGTGTTAACATGTAGTTGTGGATGAAATGTAAAGTTCAGTACTGTACAAAAGTCAGAGACTATCCAGTCACTAAGTACAAGCCTAAACTACTAAAGATCGATTCTTTCACTCTTTGACTTTACACTATTAATACACTATTATAGGAGGCCTGCTTTCAGGTCTTTATTTTCCCACACCTTTAAAGTCTTAGAAGTTTGAATTTTCAGTTTCTTACTATGAAAGCAATCCCAGTTACACATTTAGACCTTCCTCCACATCTCAGATCAGTTTAGATAAGTTTTCTCAGTAACTGCTTGATTAGAAGAATTTGCTGCAAAGATGAAAAACTTGTATTTATTGGCCATTTTGACCTGAAATAATAGAACTGAAGGGAGAAATTAGTTGCAGAGAACTGTGTATTTCTAGGAAAATCATTTGAGTAAAATAAGAATCTTTACAGTATCTGGAGGGTCTTTAAACCTTTAAAAAAGTTTTTATATGTATTTTCTGTTTTCTGTCTCATTTGTATCCTCATTTACTCAAAGATCTTCTGAAAAATGAATAATCTAATAGAGACCTTGACAGAAAGCTAAATAAACAAGGGGTGCTCTCTGACTTTTGCACAGTACTGCATCTAAACAAACAACTCTTTCATTTACTTCCTACTGTAGATCAGAGGCCTTAATATCTGGACCTTAAATCCTGTTTCGAGTCTTGGTTTTCGTAGTCCCTGGTAGTTAATGTTCGGTTGTTTTCAGGGTCTAGATTTTGAAGACTTCTACTGTACATAATATTTCTAAGGGTCCTCTGAATCGATTTCTTTAAAAGGCGTTTTTACTGTAACCCTTATTTCAGTGACTTTGGTCCATAGTTTCACTCTTAGCTTGACAGCAGTTTTCATGAACTGCATGCACTGCATTTAGAATGCATCAGCCGTGTCCACGTAGAAGTGTCTCTGTAAACTCTCTTTGAGACATCTGAATGGGACATATTTGCATTGCACTAAGACAACGTGGCAGTTTATTTCATGTGTGATTTTTACTTTAGTATCACTGTGTCTGATGATGGCACTACTGACGCAGCGAGGTGAGGAATGACGCAGGTTGTGTGCGTAGGTTTAAATAAAACCACAGTTGGTTTGACTGTTTCTGCTAGTGATAGTACCTTTCTTAAAACAATGCTTTCTGTCAACCAGGTGGTACAAAAATGCATTTATCGTCAGCCCGTTTTGTGTTTCTATTGTATGTGCAGTGAGAACAACCGCAGCACTTGAGCAGGATGCAATGAAGTATGATCCGATGTCAGTGTGATTTTCAGACTTGCTTGGCTTGCAACAATAAATGGAATGCTTTCTCGTAGCTGTTGCCTGGTATCAATCTTGTATTCTTTACTGCAGAGATCAGAACTGAAAGGTGACACATAGGTATGTACTGTATATATCGGGAAGAGCTCGCAATGGACTATTGTGCCTGGGTTACTGCTTGAGAGAGCAGAGGGACAGATCTGTGTCAGATCTGGAAAGCAGATGGGGCAGCAGGGTTGCCAAACTGAGGTCCAAAAATGCTCATAGCAGTCAACGATTTAGTACTTTCCCTGATTCAACTCATCCACTAATTAATGAGCCTGTGATGAGCTGAATCAGTCATTTTTGAGGAGGGGAAAGCCTAAAACTGGGTTAAGCGGTCACTCTGGATTTGAGTTTAGAAGCATCCACTTTGAAGTCTGGGGTATCTTAGGGAATTAGTTACAGCTCTGCGCCACAATGCATCAGCCTAGTGTGGTGCCGTGATGGAACAAATACCTGCTGCTGTCTGTGGGCTGAACTGAGTGCCACAGCTTCAACCCCACTGAGCAATGAGCTTCTACATGATGGGTTTAGACCGGCATCATGTAAGTGTTAACAGTTCCTCCTGAAACCACTATGCCTAATGACCTCAAGCACTTGGCCTAAAATTCTGGTGCACCCAGAAGAAAGTTTCAGATTGCAATGCTATACAAAGGAAGATAAAGGTTACCAGGAACAATGAATGATGATAAATTTAGACTGATATGGGTAATATTTATTGTGCTACACATACAGAATATTCTCTCAGTGTGATGCTAATGCAACATGTCAGATGTTTCTGCCTGCAGTTGTAAAGGTTCCTAAAGGTGTCCTGTGGTAATCCATCCCCTGCAGCTTAAATATTATACACAGTTCCTGCAGATTTCACGAAAGAGGTGGAGTGACACCTGGCCTTCTAGACATGTGGCCTGTGACAACAAACTCTTCTTCTTGGCACTGACCACGGTGCCTCCACACAAAGATTCGTTGGTCGTCTTTGGTACATGCATTGTTATATAAGACAAGATAATTAAATTTATGTGCTAGAAACTTCTGTTAATCCCAGGCATCAGTCTAGTCAAATTTGGTCTCTGGTCTTCAACTACCATTAAAAATATAAATTCAAAATCACTGCACCTGTGTTTCATATCATTGTACTGAAAGCCAACCATTTTTTGGGACTCTGTGTTCACTGTGGCTAATATTTATTCAGAATGTTCTTTCACACAGCCCCCTTTAGACAGTCTTGACTCAGTATCAACTGCTCATATTCTTACACTTCTCTTGACTCAACAGTAGCCCTATTGGCAAGTACGATATATAGCCAAAAGTATGTGGTTCTTAATAGTTGAGTTCAGGTGTTTCAGCCATACCATTACTAACAGCTGTATAAAATTAAGCACATAGCCATGCAATGTTTATAGACAATTACTGACAGTAGAATGGGTCAGTTTGTAAAATTTCTGTCATGCTAGATCTGCCCTGGACAACTGTATGTGCTATTAGTGTGAAGGAGTGCTATACCACATTACAAACTGCCTCTAGCCAACATCAGCATGATAACTGTGTGTTGGGAGCATCATGCAATAGATGTCAATGGTCAAACAGCTATACAGAAGGCACAGATAACTATGCACAATTGTAAGCGTCAATTGGGGTTGTACGAAGATGGACTATAGAGCAGTGAAAATGGGTTATCTGGAGTTACAAAACACGCCTCACTATTCCACGAATCTTGGTTTGCTGGATGTCAGAAAAACTACCTATTGGAATGCATAGTGGCAACACTGAAGTTGTAGTAGGGATAATGGTGTACGGCTGTTTTTCTGCGCTCTTAATTCCAGTGAAGGGTGATGGGTGATGTAAATGTAAATACAAAGACAACTTTGAGGCAACAATCTGGGGATGAGCCATTTCTGTATCAGCATAACAGTTCCCTGTGTGGAGAAAGTAAGCTCGATAAAAACATGGTTTGTTGAGTTTGGTGTGCAGGAACAGCACTGGCCTGACCTCAACCCCACGGAACGCTTTTGGGATGAACTGTAACACCAACTTCGACCCAGGCCTTCTCATCCAACAGTACCTGACCTTTCAAACGCTGGTTGGCTAAACTCCAAAATACTGTGCCTTCTAGACGAGTGGAGGCTGTTATAGCCACAAAGGGGGACAATACCATATTGTAGTGTCCTGCTACTGGCTTCCATTGCCATAGACACGCAGGTGTGGGAATCTACCACGGGTGGAAGGTGTATGGTTGTTGGTGACCTGCCCCACTTCAGAAGAGTGGCGGTTCTCTCCTGCTGCTGTGTTTTGATAAAAGAGCATTCATTTAAAGCGCTGTGTTTCTTGGAACAAGATATCCCACAAGCTCATATAGGTGTGATGGTCACGTTTCCACATACTGTTGGCTACAAATCACTTTCCAGTACTCGCCATTTTAAATCAAACCACTCTGAGTGATATGTCTATATGTCTCATTATGCAGAAACAATGTTCGAAACATAATTAATGATATCTAACAATCATGTTATGCCAAGTATGTCAGAAAAAGCATAATTCTAGGCAAGTAATCTCCAACCCGTGTCCTGGAAAGCTACTTTCCTGCAGAGTTAATATCCAAAATGTTGTCCTGCTCCTTAATTAACTCTAATACTGTACATCTGATTCAGCCAATCAGCGACTTAGAAAGAGGTTACTTAGTTAGAGCAGGTGTGGCAAATTGTGGTTGGAACTGGGCTGGACTAGGGCTGAAGACTGTTGGCCATTTAGAAGTCATCATTGACTGTGAATATGAATCTATCGATGATTATGATTGAAAATTATATAGAATAAAATGTTCAATTGACCCAGTATTAGCTTATTCCACTTTTCCATGGCACTGACTCTACCTGTCTTTTTTGGTACTCCATTAGGCAAACCTGGTATCGTTTTTGGCACCACCTCCTTTAAGGTTCAAAGCAAGTTGAGCCAATACCAAAAGGTGATGTGAAACACTTCAGACAGATTTGGTCAGAGAGAATTCTAAACACTCTAAACACATAGGGTAATATTAGATAGCTTAGCTACCCTCTTGAGTTGCCTTTAAACAATCAGAAACTTGTTATTTGACCTCTGATGTAGTATTTCCCAATCTCTTCTGTGTTTTACTTGCTGACATCAGCCTCTTCTAAACAAACCTTGTCTCCTTCACATTAAGGCTTTTTCATGCACCGTGCTATGATGGCAAGCTACACTGTGGAGGTACTATATTAGCAGGGGAAAATGAAGTAGCTGGTACCAAAAGCAAGCCGAAATGTAGTATGCTTTTAGAAACATCTTTGGGGCACTAGCAGAAATTAGCATTACTGCATAGGTGGGTTACTTTCTTGTTTTAGTTTTTGTGCGTATAGCCCAAACTGAAGGCACTAATAGTGCTGATTCATCATAAAAGTGTAGTATTTATAGTCATTAAATAATGATTCATCCCCTACTTCTATAGCAAGGCCTGCAGCCCTGGTCTGAACGTCCATGAGAGAAAGTGCCTCCAGATTTATGTTGGGCCAAGGGCTGTTCAGCTCAAAAAGCTGTTGAAATCAGCATTTAAAGACCTGCTTTGTAATAGTACACCTGTGACTCGCTCTGATCAGCAGAATGGGTGCTTGTGGTTTGTCATTTTTCCCCCTTTTCTCTTGCTGAGCCATATGGTTTTCCTTACGCATAAATCACACTCCTCCAGTCCATAATTACACATATCCTGACCTTATGGAGCCCTGACCTGGCTTTCATTGGCAGGTTTCATACAGCGTATGGTCATGGATGATGGTGTTTCTTTTCAGCACCTCCTCTTTTGCTCTCTCTCTCTCTCTCCCCTTCTCTGTTTATCACTGTCTCTCTATTTCTCTCTCCCTCTGCCCTCCTTTCCCCTCCAGCCAAGGGCCATCTGGTGCCATGGCCCTGAAATAGATCACTTGCTCCAGCTCCATCTCGTCCAACCCACCCACACAAGCTTGCACTGCATCTCTCCTGCATTCTCATGTTCGAGCCTTAACAAACAAGAGGCTTGTAGACGCACATCAGTCCAAAATTCATTGCCATTTTTGTATCTTCTCTGTCTCTTACTGATCAATGAAGCTAATCCCTGTCTGTGATGATCTCTGCCTGCCAAATCCAGAACATTCTCCCTCCACCCCCTGTCTGGTGCACCCCGCATGCGTGCTCAGCTTCCGGGGAGGGGCGGGGGAGATTCCGGAGGATCGGAATGGAAGTCGGAAGTGCGAAAGGCGTTGTGAGGAAGGAGGGGCCGGCAGGAGAGCAGGCTCTGTGGGAGAAGTGAGTGGGAAGCACTGGTCTATATAAAGCATCATTGGGGCGGCTGGTGGTTACAAGCACTCAAGACGAAGAAGCAGCGAGGACTACATTGTGGAACGCAGTCAGGACTCAGTTTCTTCTGCTGCTTCTGGGCGAATTTGGGATTCACTTGTTCTTCAGAACACTCCTGACACAAAGGCAGAATCGGTTTGGACTGTCAGCAGCACATCAGCAGTCACCGAAGAACAGTTTGCAGAGTTTCCTTGGTATCCCCACCAAACCTTGATTCCTGTATCAGTTGGTACAGGACTTCTATAGGGCATCAACAGCTGGTGAAGAACATTTTCTGGTGACCGCCACCAAACCTTCATTCCGGTACCAATGGCCTCTGTGGAATTGACCCGTCTCAACACCGTGCCTTCTCACCTGGTGGCTTTGGCCATGGAGGAATTCCCCCAGCCGGTCAGAACTCCCAAGGCGACGGAGTATGAGAGCAATCGCCATGGTCACCAGCAGGAGAGCCGCTTCACCTGCAGTAAAATTGCGGAGGAAGCAAACGAAGAGGGGATTTTGGATGAGGACCAGGCACGACGCTCCTTCCAGCAGTCCCTGGAGAGCCTAAGGAAATGCACTCAGGCACGACACTGGCTGTCCTATCAGGACTCCACCAGCATCTCGACCCAGGGTAGCATGGACTCCAGTGACTTTGAGCAGTAAAGAGAAAGAACTATTGAGTGGGACAGTGGTTTGGGGAAGAGTCAGGGTAGATGCTTCACAGTGAAGCCAGACTGACCAACCCATTTACCCAACTTCTCTTTCGAATTAATATCTTTATTTATGTATTTATCAGTTTGTGTTTGGTAATATTTGCACAAAACCTTTCAGAGTATTGTATACCTTCTGAACTGATGAATGTGTAGCATGTTGCTTAAAGTGTGGAAGCTCGAAACGTGCTGCATGCTCTAGGCCGCAAGGCCCTTAGATGAGGGAAAGTAGCTCAGTAGCTTATGCATTAGCAACACGACTTCTATTTTGTGAAACTATTTTGTGATACTGATGGCATGCCCAGTGTACTTTTGTACGTCTTTGAATAAACTGACTAAACAAATGTATTTCCTTATCAGCCACTTCTTCTGCCTGAAAACTCCCCTCAGAATCATTTGAATATTCCTCTGATGAGCATAACATCAGACAGCTCAAATTAATGAGCTCTCGCTCGCAGCACATGCCTGCCTACTCCTGCATTTTCCACCTTTCGTTATTCGGATCTCGGCTAGTTTTTGGTAAGTGCAGTTGCTGATATAAACTGGAGAATCTTAGTGCTCAGCACACAAACCCACACGACGAATGTTCTTATGTTTGTGCAAGCTGCTGTGCAGTTCACTGATCCAGCTTTGCTTCAGCAGTTTATGTGGACTCCCGTGTGCTTAAGCATTGAGAGCTGCAGCAGTGGGTGTTTTTTTTCCTAACCAAGCACCGTAACACCTTACGGTGTAATTAAGTTTATTTTTGTGTTACAGAGAAGGTTGCTTAGGTTGTACAGACCTGGGGAAAGAATACGTCATGTGATCCTGCAAGACCAATTTCCCCAGTTTCTATTTATTTATCTGTTTAAGATGTTGGGGGAAAAATAGTAAATGTGAGTTTGCATGTTGTCTATTGAGGATGTGTAACTTACTTTCATTTAGGAAAGCAACAAAAGGCTAGGGGCACCCAAACTTTACCATACACACTTACAAAGATGCCATGATGTGTTTGTTGGAACAATGAGATAGAAGAACCACTTTTGGTTGCAGAAAGAATCTCAGTTCTTAGGAAAAAAACAACGACTAACGCATCATTGGAGGGCTACATGTAGAACTTACAGTAGCACTGAATAAGAAATAAGCCATACACCATGTCGTAGTGTGTTTTATGAAGTCAGTGACGTTGTGCTGATATAACAAGACCTTAAAAGAAAGTGACATGGCATTTAATCAAAACACTGTTACAAAACATTATTCCCAGGTAATGGATCTTACATAGCTAAGACCTAGTTAACAATGTCACATATCAGTCCTGCTCGAGTAAAAGTAAAATGTAGACCTGTGTGGCAGCTCTGCATGTACAACTGTAAATTACAGGACATTTACTTTTTACTGTAAGAAATCTCATACATGTCAAGTAATGGGTTTCATATCGTCACTGTTCAAAGAAAAACAAGTATCTTCAAAATGGCAATTTTACAGGAGAGGGCAAAAACCTGATTGAATTGGAATGTTAATGGAACCAGACGTTTTTCCAAGCATGTTTTGGATATTTCTGGTGATCCATTCTTCATGAAATGTCCACCCAATGTAAACACCAGCTTGTGATCAAATGATGCCAAAAAATAAAAACCGAACAAATTGGAGATGCATGGCTTTCACTGGACAGCGCCATTATGTATATGACATTGATTAGCATATAGGATTCTCCTTGTGTATGGATTTATATGGATTCATGCATGGATGACACATGCTACTCAAATATGATAGCTTTATGTTATGCAGTATAAGGTTTTTATGCATCTTTGTTCTTTCCACATACCCTCTACAGCAGTGAAACATTAGTTTGATGGCTACAAAACTAGAAAAATATGCACATTTACAATTTACAACAATTTACAATTAATTGATGCAAGAGTGGTTGAATATTAATGTCACTTACACTCCAAAACTTGTCCCGTCCATACCAAATCAAATCGTGCTCATTAGGTACGTTTTAATCACAGGTGTCTCATTTTTTGTCCGTTGAGTTTAGGCCCAGTATTTGAAACTTACATATATGATCAAAAATGCTTAACCATGCACATAGCCATATATCATGTTTCTATATGGGTTTAATACACAAATACATTTAAAAGCACACATTACACTGTGATGCTATTGGCATCATAAGCTGTCTATAAATATAAACCCATTTCCAAAATGTTAATAAAAACAAAATGCAATGCCGTGTAAACCATTCATTTGATTGATTTGGTAGTTTTTCAAAAAATAGATGTCAGTTTTGAGCCTCTTCTTTTAGCAACATACTGTAAGCATTGGAAACCAGTTGCTGTAGTTTTGAAAGTGAAACTTTTAGCTGCTCAGCAGATGCTTTTTATTTTTACTATGGGATCCTGATGTTATGCTTAAAATATGGATTTCCATTGTCTTGCTGAAATAAGACTGAAGAGGACATCGTCTGGAGAGAAGAATTTGTTGCTCCAAAACCTGTATATATCGCTCAGTGTTAATGGTGCCTTCACAGATGTGCGAATAGCATATGGCTTTTAAAAGACAATAACATTTCTCAATTGTAATGTGTGATTTGTCCTAGTATTAACTAAATATGGGTTTTAAATTGCGCTTCATAGGACTCTGTAATTACTTGTCTATTTTATTTTGTTTATATTTTAGGATTAGTATATTTTGCACTAAATCCCAACTATTTTTTTTTTAATGGGAACATATTTAGGTATTTCTTTACAAATCCATTATTCAATGCTAATGCACGTAGTATGAAGTCCTTATGTAAGTAGACTTCTGAAGTTAACATGTTTACTAACATTTCTAAAACAAGCTGTGCACGTATGAAGAATCTTCTTACAAAGAGGTTCTATCAAAACTAAATCTTTTCTCCTAGAACCATATATATAAGCTAAGAACGGCTAAACATTTAAGGTACAAAAGGACCTAGAACACATAGCATATATAAAGTATTAAGGAAAAACAAGTGCAGATAGCAAATAGCTCTACAGAGTCACTGAATTAGGTACCAGTGAGGTACCTGTTCTTACTATTAGTGGATCCTCCTAAGTGGTTTTACCAAAGGCAGTGAGTTTCAGGGTTTTAGCAAGCAGATAGATCATTGATTTTCTTCTCAGCAGTCACAACAGTGACAAACATTACTCAAAGCACTCTGCAGTGAAAGAAACTGCCGCTATATCTCGTCCAACACAGCAGACGGGTGATGTTTGAGAGTCTGAGCCGCCTTCTATTGGTGTGGATCATTCTTCGTGCTTTGTTTTTCATCTGATTCCAGAATTCCTTCAGCTCATGGCACCACACGGTGATTAGCTCTCCCCAAATGAGGGCTCCTGCTTCGCCTTGTAGTGCAGCCTGAGTAAAATGTGCCTCTTTTGATCCGTAGAGGGTAATGTCAGATAATTACAGCCTTTTGATTTGCCAGAATGTTAACATGCATAAACATGCACACACAGGCAGATGCACCCTCTGATCACATGTGCTGTTAACTGCTACAGAGTAGCATGTATGTTGTATGAAGAACTTACAGCCTACAGAGCTGTGCAAAAGTCAGAGACCTCACTGTATAGCAGTTCTTGGTAAATACAGCCTCGAAGTAGAAGATAAAAGATAAAAAGGAAAAAATGCTGAAAATGTAAATATTTACTTGTTTTTCTTTGGACAGTGACGATATGAAACCCATTACTTGACATGTATGAGATTTCTTACAGTAAAAAGTAAATGTCCTGTAATTTACAGTTGTACATGCAGAGCTGCCACACAGGTCTACAGCTTTAATATAGTGTTATATTTCATTTTTGCTAATACACCCCAGCTAAACTATACCTACGCACCTTTAATTCCTGATGGAGGCAGTTTGTGAGGTGTACCAGGTCTTTCAAATGGTTGTTAGGGGTCCCATTTTTTTCTTTAGCTTTTAATCATCTTTCGAGCTTCAGTTTTGGAGAACCCATTCATTTACACTCCTTCTTTATGCAAATGGATCGTCTTGCGTCTCATCATATCTTCTGAACCATTACACGCAAACATTCGAGAGTATATTACTTGTGTGAACTACTTTGCTGGTGCTGCTTGTGCCTTTGTTGACACTTTTGCGTAAGCGTGTTCTTCTTCAGCAGTGTGCTAAGAGAACTGTTTTTCATTTTAAAGCTGGCCCCTGGCGGAGGTTGTTTCAGAAATGTGATTGCACAGACACAAATGGACAATTTGCCGAGCATAACATATGGGCACAATGCAGAGAATGGCTTAATTATTCAGGCAGGGTTGCGGCGTTGAAAGCCACGACACTGCTGTGATAAAACAGGCCCTCTAAGGGCTGCTGATCTTTGGCCATGTAAATGCATTATTGATGTGTTTCACAACAACCTGTTAATGGCAGTGATGTGTCAAAGGTGGTCACGAGAGGCCCAAACAGGATGCTTGCAATTACTGTTCAGTCTCGTATTGAGCATTACACAAGGTGCATGTAACTTGGGCTGTGTCTCTTTACAAAACACTGGTTTAGCTTTCGTGTATCCTTTGACTGCCATAAGACAAGGGTGACCAGGACCTTTGGTCCTTCCTTCACGTCTGTAGAGCGGAGCTTTCCCTTCCATTGGGTGTCACTGTTGTCCCATCCTAATTTCTGTCTCACTCTTGCCAAGTCTCCTGATCCATGTGTTGCTATGACAAAGACCTTTCCGGAGACATCCAGAAAACGCATCAGCACGGCTTGATCATCCTCATGAAAATTACAAGCACTTCCACAGACCCAGTCTGCTCTATGGCTTGACTTTTGCCTTACTGGAGCAGCACAGACCCTTGTGAAATGCAAATACGGTGAGCCACGCTCCTTAGCCGTGGATGACGTAGATGTGAAAAAAAAAGAGACCTAGTTGGCTGCAGAAGGGCTGTGTGATAGACTTTGATGATGCTGACATCAATAGAGCCCTTTTTGACATGCTGCCAAAACATGTACAAAGCTTCAGTGGTATATGGCCTTTCTGAGGCTAATCTACGTGTAATTTTGATGGCTGGCTTTGATCTCAGGCTCCAGTCCATTAGGAGGGTGAGGAGAGAGGTTAATCTATTCATTATTATGGGTCAGGTTTTTTTCACTGCCTTCATTCTCAATCTCTCCTTCAACTAAGCCCCCCCGTCCCCCCCAAGCATTATTAGTAGAACTATTCATGCAGAGAACTCCTAATGATCAATATACTCCATGCACAATCTCATAAATAGATGCATCCATGAAGTAAATGTATCCTAGGTTTGGGGGCAGGGAAGGACATGAATGGGATGTACAGTGGACAGCACTTTGGAGAACCAAAGTCATGCTGTAGATAGAGCATGCCTTGCTTTAAGAACCAAGGTTCCAATTAAAGGACTTTCCTAGAATTAAACTGCGGAAGTATCACCTGGCAGTAATGAAACTTGGTGGATAGGTTTGACATGCAAAGCAAGGACGGGCCATATTGCTGTACCTGACTGACTATATAAAGTCATCCTGGTGTGCGTGCATTCTATTCTGACTCTGTTGCTGTTGTGCTGAAGCATCCTTTACAAGGAAAGTATGCCTCAGAGAAAAGTTTGATGGCAATATGAGCAGTTCAAAGGGTTTCAGAGGGGTCGCGTTGTAGGTCTCCTAGAAATGGTGTGGTGTTATCAATGTATTGAGCGCCATACCGGTTGTGCCGCTACTAACATAGCATGCTGTTTGTGACAGTGGATAGAAGAATGCCCCACCCAGTGACATGAAGGATCTGGAATACGTACATGAACCATGGAGAGAGAGAACTGACAAATTGTCCGACATGTGCGGAGTGACCCAACAGCCATGATTGCAGTGATGCCCTCCATGAGTCGTCAAGTTAGTTCCAGCACTGCTGGCAGATGGCTGCACAATGCAGGACTACATGCACATTACAACGACTGACCCTAACACCATGTCAACGGGGATGAAGAGACTGAAGAAAGAGTGACTCGGATTGGCAGTGGGATCATCTTCTGCAACAAGTCCTGAATCCGTGTGTGTGGAGGCACCGTACTCAGTGCCAAGATAAACGGTTTGTTGTCACGCATCACATGTCCAGACGTTCTGGTGTCAATCCACCTCCACCCCTACCACAAAATCTGCAGGAACTGCTGAGATTATGAAAGCTGCATGAGGTAGATTATCGCAGAACACCTTTAAGAACCAGTTGTGATTGTACCTCTGCACTGGAGTGTTTGATAAAGGTTTGCCAAAGTGATCTTTTTCCCATGTGGTTATATCAGCTAATGTTGAATGACGGTTCCTGATGTAGGGCTGACGCTGTATTCAGCTTAGGCTTGTGCTCTCTGTACACTCAAATTCCTGCTAATTCAATTGGTTAATTATGTTGTGTAGTGTAGAGGGAAAAATATACAAATCCCTTCCAATTGTTTTTGAGAAACATTGTTTTTAAACTCTGCATTTGTTAACAAACTGGAAATCCTCTGCCTGCCCATCCTTGCTCTTGCTTTTGTACCAAATCATAATTACAATCACCTGCCTCATTAATAGCTCTAAATTGCACCCCTCCCAACTTTTTTGGAATGTGTCGCAGACCTGAAATGCAGGTATGGATATATATTAACAAATGAAATCAAGTTGACCAGACAAAACATGAAGTATCTTGGGTTCACACTGTCTGCACTAAAAAATGTAAGAAATATTGAAAATTTTTAATTTGCTTTTTCCTCTAACATTATGATACTTGTCCATACAACAGACAAGGTGTTCTGGAGCACTGATGGGCGGTGTGTATTTGTTTTGTTGTTGACTTCAAATATCAACACTCTTTCTCTAGAATGGCTAACTGCACCTTTAAATGCCATTGTAATCGCAGATGTCAATGAATAAAAGTACCGAATGTCCTAGAAGAACTATTTGGGGACCTGTATTTTTAATGAACATGCCTGTTAATGTTTGTTCCCCTGAGAAAGGAACAGTACATCCGTCCATTGATAGACTTAAACGCTTGCATTTCATTGGTGGCCAAGAAAAAAATGGTGTGCTCCCAAATGTCCTTTAAAATGAGTCATTAATGAATTCTACTCTTCACCCAAAAGGGTGATACAAGCACACAGAAATGTCCCTTCTTAAAAATACCCAAGCATAACTAAAGGGTTTAATTATGTTGGCGCTTTGCTATGTATTTGTTTATTCCATTAGCTTACCCTCTTTCCATTGACCATGCATATCCTCAGGGTAGAATGAAAAGCCTTATAATGCTCAGCCCCCCACACACAGGCATGCTATGAGGTTAAGTTTTATTTTCTGTTATTTTCTTCCCCCTTCATATTATTCACCCACACTAATTCAGGGACCCAAGCATATTGGCAGGAACATTTCAGGATAAATTGAGTGTGAAGATTGAAAGGAATTAACGTGTACTTGACTGTGAGCAGAATGCTCTCTGCCGTACAGAGAAAGGCTCCGTGACAAGGACGGGGTTTGTACGGTGATTTGTACATTAAAGGTTGACTTAGCAAAGTCAATAATTGCTCCCCACTCTGGGGACTCCTCTGTCTCCAAGCAATCAACCTTCTTTGTTCGATAAAAAGACCAGAAGACAATTTCCAATACAAACGGTGTCCCACAGGCCCTTTCTTGACCACCGTCAAATTTCATAGACTGTCTGTATTAGCTGAAGCAATGGTCCATTTCTGCACCAAGAAATCTTAGCTATGACTTAACTGTCTTAGCTATTGGGCAAGTAATAGACGCCAGAATACAAGAGGTGTTTGTCTATGCAATGGGAAGAGCATTGTGCTACTTCGGTTGCTCAAGAGAATCCCTGGCCTAGTTGCTGCACCATGATGGTGTATAGATAGGGATTATAGCCCATCTGTTTGATGCAAAGCACTAGACCTCCAGATATACTCCTAGGTGCGCATATTTGGGTTTTGGCAAACTGATTTGACCTCTGTGCTTGGTCAAGTCATACCAGCACCACTTTCACTTCCATGTCTGTGTCACTGCTGTTCTTACGCACCACCCAAGTAACATCTGGACAACAGGTTGTTTATGGTTAGAAACTGACCAATGATGAATGAGATAGAGGGGGACTACTGTACTTGCACACACTGCCCTACATGTCCAAAAGACTGTAGACACCTCTTATTAGTAAATCGACCAAGGTGTTATGTAATATCAGGTATATTGATCAGTGGAATGAGACTCCCTGGAGTCACCTCAACTGAGCCTTAGGTCACCATGTCAAATGTCCAAACATTGGCATAAAGTCTCCCTGTGGAGCAGTGTAATGATGGAGTTAGAGTGCTCCCCTAGAATTCATCATTCCACATCAGTACCCAACTACGTTATTGCTCAATTAAATCCTCACAGCAATGTTCCAACCTCTGCTGTGAAGCCTTCCCAGAAGAGTAGAGACTCTTACTGTGGTAAAGTGGGGGATATATGGACAGCCATGGACACATATGGCTGGTTTCTCCGAACAAGGACTGAGACATGTCATGGACTAAATTGCACTTGGCAATGTTACATCTTCATTTAAAACTTGCTTTAGTCCAAGATAAAGCTCAATCTGGGTCTAGGAAACAGCCATATTGATAGGTGAACATCATGTTGCCAAGCAGTGGAACCAGAAGGTGTTCTAAAAAAGCAGAAGATTTCTGTTTGGTGAGTTTAAAAATGTAGCAGATGCTCTCATGAAAGGAAATGATTTTAACATAACGGCAAGGCTGGGCATCGCTGTGTTCTGATGTGGTCTCATAGGTAAGGAGTCCGCAGGATTCAGCCACAGAAATGCACTAATGAGGCTGTCACGGACAGTTAGCCATTAGCACAGACAGAGCTTTGTTTCACATCATGAAATTAACACCCCGGATGGGACTATGAATAAATAAACCTGCATATTAGAAAGAATAAATTCTGAAAATAGCCCCCAATTCTCACATTTCTTACTGCTGGATGGTCTAACATCTTCAATCACATGTCGGTTAGCCTGCCAAGATGACTATCACATCTTTGTGTGTTTTAATATTGAAGAAAATGTGTTTCAGTGCAATTTCTGTATCCCCGGTTCTTTTCATCCCAGAGCCGCAGACAAAGGAAATCTGTGGTAATGTTTGGATGGGAGATGAGACTCTATGGGAAGAGTGATAAGAGACATTATGATCAGAGGCATCAGAACTGAGCAGGAAATTAGCCAGCGAGGCTTTTCAGATCTCAATCTCTCCTCGAACGATAGACCGTTACGGGGGGTGGGGGTTTATTGGCTACACGCTTAAGAATTTAATGACAGTCTTTCATAGAAAATGTGTCTTCATCTTTTTTCAGTATTTTACTCTTATGCTGTGAGGTCAGAGAGCGTGCTATGATTGTTGGGGATCGACTGACATCGCAGCTATTGCTAACACTGTTTAGAGATCAAATGGCCACTTTATGGTGTGTCAAGCAGGCACTGATAGAACGGTTGGGCCCCTTTTGTGCATAGGCCCCTTTTCTTTTTTACTTTTGCCATAGCAGGACCTGTCCCAACATTAGAACATCTTTACTATGGTATAGTTACACAATTACAACTCTTACTTCACTTGCAGCAAACTGTAAATAAAAATAGGAAAAAATCATAAATAAAATCAGAATACTGCACAGAACTGGCTAACTATAATATTGCTTCTTAAAAGTGTTGGCCGTGCAAGCAAAATTTTATAATGAACAGTTTTTTTCTAGTATAGGATTATAATCTTATTAATAGGCACTCATCATCAAAAGACTAGTTCACAAATAGTTGCACCCAGAAGGACTCAACCAATAGAAAGGAAGGTTGGTGGGTAGGTTTGAAATTGTGAGATATGCAAATGATTTAGGTTTCATAGTAAGAATAGATCTTATCGCTGTACCTGACTGACCCAACATTCAGCAAGCAGTAATGTCCTCCATGAGTCATCCTTAGTGCCAGCACCTTGACTGTACGACATAGGCCTATATGCATGCAGACTGTTACATCCAAAGACTGCAATGGTGGCTTTCATAGAGTGACTCAGAATGGCAGGGGGTCACTTTCAGTGATGATGCTTGTCTTGTTGGAGATGACCAACAAATCGGTGTGTGGAGGCACCATGGCCAGCGTCATAATGAAAGGTTTGTTGTCATGCTTCACATACAAACATGGCGGCTCGACAGCATACTGAGACATACTGCTTCTGTATGTGCAGCTCAATAAATATTGCCCATATCAGTCTAAATTATTTATTATTTATTGTTCTTGGTGACCTTTATCTTTCTTCCAAATACCATTAAAGTTCAACACATCCTTCTGGGTATAGAATAAATAAATAAATATATCAGTTAATTAATAGATTAGTAAAATAATAAATGAATACATAGCAGACACTTGCCCACCACACTGGTCTACTTCTTCACATTCAGGTTTGAAAACCTTTTTTTTTTTATCTTTTTCAGACAAACAAAGACCATATGCTGCACTCTTGATGATTGGACTGATGCAGTTGCTATAGTATACGCAGCCTTTTTTATTGATAACTTAATTTTACATGTGAAAACATGTGACATACTGTCTTTTATGTTGTTTCTCTTTTGTTTTTACTGAAAGTTTGATTTGTTTTTTTGGAGGCACCTTAATTTGAATAAAAAGCACCACTCCTAGACAATATGACTCGACAAAGCTGCTGAATGTCTGCATGAAGGGTCATGCTCTGGGCTGGTGTGGGATTTGTTTTCAGACCAGGAATAACACGATGCAGACCAGCTTAACTGTATGTCTCCTGCTACACGTGCACACAGCAGGCCCGGAGGCAGGATTAATTAGGCAGGGGGGGTGATAGAAATTACTGAGGGGGCATGACTCCCCTTGCCCAATGGAGTGCAAAAATAGGCTTCTCTGTTTATAATAGCTATGACACATGAATGCTCAGAATCAGGAACATAACAGCAAACTAAATATTAAAATAACAACATTAATTACAGCAATGTACCAATACCAGCCACACATGGAGACCAAATAGAGCAGTACACTGTTCCTTACCAGAGACATTATAGAGGAGGGGACTGGTCACTGGTTAATATATGAATGTGAAAGGTTGAAACACTGAACACGACATCTGTTTACTGAGAAAGTCTCGCTCTCCTAGAAAACGATCCTGTCAGTCTGCTGGTTGAGGAAAACCCTTTCCTCCCTGTTGTTAAGATGGCAAGCAGAGTAGCCAGAACAAGTTAAAAGAACACGTTTCTATGCAGCTGTTTCAAATGGGTTTTTGAAATTATCATTTGAGCTTCAGTTTACAGAGTTTTGATTTCAACCCATTCATTTGAAGCCTCCAGAATTCTATACATACATGCTAACTATAGCTATAGTATGTGTGCTTATATATAACCAATGGTGCTATTCAAATAGACTTAAATAGAAATAATTGTACTTAACTGTACTATTAAGACACCACTAAGATTCACGTAGATATACTAAAGTACATATTAAAGTGCATTTCTGTTACATTAAAATATCAAATTAGTAAACTTATACATTTTGTATATTTATATGAAGTACATTGGAGCACTCCTGACGTAAAATGTATTTGTAATTATTACATTTACTATACATATATATTGCACCTATTTAGCACACAAGACAAAATGAGGTACATTAAATGTTAACTGGTCTTGCATGGCATCCAAGATGACCACTGAGTCTTTCCTATGAGGACTTTATCCAGCACAAACCGAAAAAAGCCTGAAACTCACAAACAAATAGGACACAGGGAACTGTTAGTGCCAGTTAAAGCAGTTTCCCTTTCTGTTTGTTGTAAGGTCCCTTTCAAAAGTTCAAATAAAATAGCTGCACCATCTTAGTGTGCAGAACAAAGCTGTCAGTGTCTTAGGCTGGCAGCATGAATAAAACTGCGGTACCGTTTAAGGTGGAACGAGAAAATTCAAGTAAGAAGCTAGCTATATGGATGAATTAAGCTAAACCCAGCTTTCTTGTACAGTTGTATTTACTGACTGAACTGCTTTGCAGTTAGGCTGGGCAAAGGTTTGGTGGAACGCTGAAGATAGACATTAAAAATCGAGTTAAGATGACAAGATTTTGTCAACAGACAATGAACTAATCTAATGGCAACACATAGTTTATCTAATGTGCTCACTTTAGGGAGAGATGACCGAATGGCTTGCTCAGCTAGAAAGTCCATGTAATCAATGTGAGTGCGGTTTGAAAAGGCTACTGCAGAATAAATAAAGACAAAGTTGCAGGACAAACAACACAAACACAGAACGGTTGGCAGAGGGCACAGTTTTCTATCTGAGGTGCTGTTGCCCCTTTTTGCCTCCTTGTGGTACCTCGCCTGACACAAAGCAAATTTTCTGAAAATGATGGTATGCTACACCTAAGGTAACAGTTTATTCTACTTCACCTCCACCCCTGCCACACAATCTTCCCAAACTGTTACTAATAAATTAGATTATTGAAGCTGCTTATGATGGATAATCGCCGGACACCATTAGGAAACTCTATAGCTCCATGCCGAGACGTCTGCCTTGTTGTGTTAACACTATGTCTGTATGTGTAGCTAAATAAATATTACCCATATCAGTCTAAATGTATCATCGTTTATTGTTCCTGCTAATCTTTATCATGCCATTGTAATCCAATACGTCTTTCTGGGTGCAACTATTCTTTTGATGCTGAGTGTATTATGGAAAGGGTTTTAACCTCTTCAGTTGCCATGACCATTTTTGAGCGTGCTTTGGAGCATCATCATCTCTAGTTTTTCCCTTGTAGGCCTGCTCTACTTCACAAGTCATTGTTTTCCTTCCGACTGCAGTGATACTCCCTCCAGTCTTATCTGTTGACTAAAATTTCCAGTCGTTCTAATATGAAATGTAAATGTGACATTTTTCCGTATGATGAAGGCTCAATATGGTGAAGGCTCATTGTTTGCTTCTTCCCAAAACATCTCCACTCCCATCACGACGGTTCAGCCAAAGGAAGCCAACTCCTCCTTTTCATTACTTTCTTTTATTATCCATTGGGCTCCCAGTTGACACGTTATTCTGCACGTAATGAAATCACTCGACCTCTTGTGATTAGTTTCCTCACACCCCTGGGGAAGAAGCGAAACAGGAAATACATTAATCTACATGCATAAACACTGATGAAGTACCTCTTTCCGCAACTAGCTGAGCACATTTCAAACTGAGGTAGTCTGGGCTCTAATCACAGTCGTATGGTATGAGCGAACAGTTGCTTCAAGTCAGCTTCAGATTCAACTAGCAGTGTTTCTTCCCTTAATGTGAGCAAGTATCTCGTTTTTGTTCACTCTGCATGACTTTGGCTCTGATGGGATCCTGACATTGTGAAAAAGTTTGCTAAAAAACAGCAGAAAATTATTAGACTGAAATCTTATAACGGGAATGATTGACAGAGAGAAAAGGTCTCCGCAAAGGGTGATCCATCTTCAAATTACTGGCATTAAGTTCACATTGTGGGAGATAATGTCATTTCATGCCTAATCAGCTAATGGAGCCCAAATCCATTTTTACCCAAATAGGAAAGTCTGTCCCTCTCTCTCTTTCTCTCTCTCTCTTCCTCTCTCCCTCACCACACATACTCGCAAACTCATTCACATTAACTTAATGGCAATACAGACAAGGGATACTAATGAATGCAAATGCAATTTATAGCCACCTCTCACTCAGCGCACCTGAAACCGGAAACTAGCCTAAAGAGTGATGAAGTGGTGTTCTCAGAACAGACTGGCCAGATACAACAGAACTGTGATGCACAATTAGTACGCTGTGTTTCTTGGCAAGCTAAGTGGGTCTTTTTCTTACACAGTAAAAATATGCTGCTGTAAGATCCACACCTTAGAAGAAGTTCTTGCAATTAAAATGAGATAAGCTGCACCTTCTGCAGACTGCTTCCAAACAGACTAGGGTTTGTGCGAATCGATGCTGAATTAGCTATACTTTAGGTCCTGACGCTTCTTATTCAAAATCGATCCTCTGCAAAAAACATTGATACTGGGCTTCTTTAAGCAGTACTGACCATCATAGTACATATGCTCTAATCTAAGAGCAGTTTTCATGAGCATTTTTGACCATTCTAGGTTAAAAACTTTCAGAAGACTTTTCATTTTTTTAGTTCAAGCTTGTAACTATTAACCTACATTTTACCTTGTAACTGTACAGCGATGCTTCCAGTAAAGCATCTTGAGCTGGCGGTGTTTTCCATTCCTGCTAACCTGGTTACACTGCCAATGCATGTATGACTTCCCTTCTGGAGCCTTGAGTGACTCTTTTCTCAGGAAGCACATGTTGATCTCTAAGACCGATGTGATCTCGATCCATTGCCAATTGTCAATAAAAATACGCACGGAGCAACTTCTACTGTGAGACGAGTCTTCTAACTTATAAGGGACTTGGGCAAGAGCTTTGATGAGACTTAACCACTGACAGCAGCAATGAGAGAGTGCGCTTAAGAAGCAGTTTACATGAACATTTACATGTATAGCTTTTAGTATCACTCTGCTAAGTGCGACTTACAAAAGTGCTTAGTGTTTAGTCAGAGTATGTGTCCCCAGCTAGTACCAATAGGTTAGAGTCTAAACTCTAACTCAGACTCTGTCCGAGGCCAGGCGCTGTCTGAACAAGGACCAGTTCTGATACCTACAAAGAAGAATACAGAGTTAAATACAGCGGAAGTGCACTACATAGCAACCCCAAGCCAGTGCGCATACCTAGATTTAAGGTTTAAGATTTAAGATTTTAATATTGATCCCACAGTAGGGAAATTTAGTCTCCGCATTTAACTCATCCGTGAAGTGAAACACCCACATACACACTCACTAGTGAACACACACACTAGGGGCAATGAGCACACTTACCCAGAGCGGTGGGCAGCTCTATCCACGGCGCCTGGGGCGCAGGAAGAAGGAAGTTAGGCTCAGCATTAGTGCTATACAATACATTCCAATATATGCTCTAGCAGACGTGTAAATTGTGTGTGTATCGTGTGGCAATTTTATAACCTTTTTGTATTGCACTTATAATGACCTTTGTCAATGTATATTGTGTTGCACTTATAATGACCTTTCTCTAGGTACCAGCACTGACCCCCTGTTCGGGCAGTGTCTGAGCTCATGGTGAGTTTTAGGCTCTAAACTTCCTCTACTAACTGGAATATTATCCAACAGATCACTAAGCACGGTTGTAAGTCGCTCTGGATAAGAGCGTCTGCTAAATGCCTTAAATGTAAATGTAAATGTAAATATACTTTGATTAGTGTATATTTAAGTGGTTTACAGCGGATGGGTCTTCAGTCTGTGTTTGAAGCCTCCGAAAGAACTGCTGTTTGGTCAGCCAGTAGAAGTTCATTCCACCATCTGGATGCCAGGACAGAGGAAAGTCTGGACGCTTGTTTTCCATGCATCTTGAGGGATGATGGGTCAAGCTGATCTATATAAAATGCAGGCAGCTACTGGAAGCCAGTAAATAGAGTGCAGCTATGGCGTGACATGAGTGAACCTAGGAAAATTAAAAACAATATAAATAATAATATATAAAATTATTGGGCATAAATGATCACATTTGTAAATAATACAGGTAATAAGGCATCTATTAATAAATATAAATAAATGCCCAAGCACCAATGCAAAACAGTCAATCCTGACAGCCTGATTCTTTGTTAAAAAGGGACCTATTTTGCTTTTTTTGTTATTTCTCTTTAGTAGTACTTTGCTTTTTGTACGTGTAAACAGTCTGCAAAGATATCAAATCCAAAGTACATGCCAGAGGGAGAAATTCTCTCCCACAGAAACCACTATTTTCAGCTGCCTAAAAAGCTTTGTTGGGATTTGATTTCTTTTTTCTGTTAAGATATGACATCATCTCATAACACAATTCTTAATGTCTGCCTACCGACAAGCTTAGGACGCCTTCACACAAGGCACAGCAACTAATGGAGGCCTGGTGCGTCAAGAAGAAACCATTATAGAATAGCCATAGCAGTGTTTACAGCTGCTCAGAAGAGAAGGGTCTGTCCGCAGACTACAAAGACAAGGGTGAAAACATGTAGGCGTGGACCACTCCACACAAAACAGAGTGAGTGAGCTGACTAATAAGGGCACACTGGGCTCATTGGGGCGGGGGCTCAAAGACACAGGAGCTCTAACAGACAGAGTGAATATAGATGTACAATATGAGAAAAACAAGCATTTTCAGAAATTAAGGCATGTTGGTCTACTCTAGTAGACCCCAACACTGAAACCGGTCTTCTTTAGCATAGTTGGCATGGTGTTGCAGTGGGTAGTGCCTTTGCCTCACAGAAGTCCCAGCTAGTGCATCCAGGTGTACTGCTAGGTAATTAGTAACTGTAGGTTTAACTTGAATTTGTGACTTATAATGTTGATAAAAATATAATTTAATAAATTGTTGTCACTTTGTATCTCTTTGCTAGTTGTACTGTTCTGGGCACCTGATAATGTTTAGGAATGTAACCGTGTGGACTTTTCCCAGTAAATGCTAGTTTCTTTAGCCTATACTTTTGAGGATGTGTGTTGTGGTTTTAAAGATCTGCTTTGCCATTTCTCAGCTTTTTACTGCAGATTTTCAGCAGAATTTGCTTCACCACCTGACTGACGCTGGTCACGGCTGCTGCGGCAACCTATTTAGTGAGGTGAGCTCCTCACAGTGGAAAACAGTACGCAGCAGCAGACGGGTAGACGGGTAGGGTCGTACAGAGTAAGGGCTTCGGCCGAGTAATATAAGCCTTTCAGTCATATTGAAAGAAATTACCACACGTGCCAATGCCCTGCTTTCACCCATGCTGATACCAAACAAAGATTTCCGAAAACCAAACAATCCTTTGCCACTCTGTTACATAGTGTTTGCAGAAGTATATTCTTCTTTCTAGGTATAAGTCCTGGCCTTTGTTTGGGCAGTATCTGAGTTCAAGAGGTGTTTAGACTCAAACCTATTTGTACTAGCTAGGATACATACACTGACTGAACACTAAGCACAATTGTAAGTTGCTCTGGATAAGAAATAAGAGTGTCTGCTAAGTGGCGTAAATATAAAATCAGATAATCTGCTGATCAGACAATGTTTCATAGGAAGTAACTAAAACTCCACAATGAAATATGAGTATTATCTTTATTCATCAATTTAGTAAGCATGTGTGTTTATATCAAACAAAAATGACCTGAGCATTCAGTATTTCTTTCTTTCTTTATGAACTACCTGTACTTTCACCCTCTCGGTACACCTTAGCATTTCATTTAAAGGTGCACTTCTGCCAAATATAAAATATGCACCTATAGCTGGTGCCTTCATGCCTAGACCCCTCCTACAGTCTTGCCAGAATAGTCTAAAGTGTGGAAGGTTCAGGCTTACAAACTAGAACCCTGAGCAGAACTTTTGAGAAACTACAACGGGTTTAATGTGCATACATAAAGACAGACTGCCTGAATTGTTTTCCTGAATTGTGAACCCGGAAGGATAAACTTAAGGATATCATGAGTTAATCTGTATTTATTAGCCTCTGCTGCAGTGATACATCCGTGGATGTTGTTTATCGCCTAGGGGAATACAAGCAATATATGAAATATCGGTTTAATGTACACTAGATACTGTAGTTAGGAAACATTGATTCACGAAATCATGAAAAGGATAAAATATCACGATTTTTTTTAAACCAGTGAGTCTGAGGGCTACACTGCTGTGCTACACAACATTGCACAACATGATAAATAACATTAAATGCCAGTTTTAGGCATAAGTTCCTCATAAATACTAATGCGCAAGCTTTCTGATATAATATACGAGGAACACAAATGTGATTTTCGCTGTAGAAATCACAGTGAATGTATGTGAATGTATCTGCTGATATCTGTACTGATATTGGGCTATTAGCCATGGTGGAGCAGTACTGCCGATCCCTAATCTGAGCTAATGGCACTTTGCGACCTCTTTTAAAACATGGATTTCCTCAGGAAGTCCTTGAAGCAGATCATGCCATGAGCCTAATTGTAGCCTATAATTAATCGTATCAATTTTAGCAGACATGAAGTTCCCGGAATAGGATGGTGGTGACTAAACCTCTTAATAATAGCAATGACTAAGCAATGGGGGCGAAATCAGTAGCTGTAGAGCAGTCCAAGCATTTCGTTTTCACACGTGCTGCTCTCCTGTCAGCCAAGGTCAGGAAGCAGTACAGAAGTAAGCCTGTGAAAAACGATGGCATACACATACATATCTTTTCGGCTTAAAAATGAATCATGCAAACTCTGGCATGTATGCTCAATCATTTCCTAAGTAAAAAGCTTGAAGATGCACTTAGGTTCCCAGTACATCTCAGCATCTGACTGATCAGATAAAATAGTGTGACTGTAGAGCTAATAGAGTTAGACCCAGGCTGCATTTGCATGTTTCACACGATCAGGAATACGACATGGTGGTAATAAACAAAATAAAAGTCATTTCTGGCATCCAATTGTTCATGATTAAGCTGCTCCCCTCAGATAGCACTAATCATGCCCTTTAGGTGAAGATAACTCTTCCTGAATGTTCCTGCAATTTGGCTGATTTGAATTGTAAATTGACGATCCCAGCCGCTTTGCCCTAAGTGCACTAGAAGGGCAGCTCAAGTCTGAACTGCTTCATAATTCAGGCCTCTACTTTTAGCTGGATATGCGAGGAGATTTTAAGGCATCTCATCTGCGAACACCTCAGCGCTAGCGTGTCTGGCTTTGATGCAACGTTTTGTCTCGTGTTTGTTCGTGTGGTTTTTGATATGAAATGCAGAGCATGCAGCTTGGCTTGTTTACGCAAAGCACACTAATGTGCCTTGTCGACAGTTTCCAAAAGACGTGTACCGTGCTACACTGGCCTTTGACCAGGCCTCATCTAACATGCAGATCCAGCCACTCCAAACGAAGGTAATTAGTTCTGGATTTTAATGGCGCTCCCCATGTTTTGGCAAAGAAGTGTGTTTTGGCACACAGCGGGTTTTCTCTCAGCCATTTCCGTCCTCTCTGTACTTCTCTCCAAGGGGAAACTTAGCAGTAGCAAAAGTGGTCTGTTCTCAAGTGCCTATGTATCCGCTGGATTTTGGCCATAGCTGCTTTTTTTCATAGGCATCTCATTTTTTAAAAGCAGGTGCAAAATGTTCCGATGGCTAATGTTAATGGCTTGTGCTGTATTGACTTGTAGCTTAGAATTTCTGACCCCTGACTAGGACAATATAGGTGCATGATGATAGCGGAATCCTAATTGTATCAGCAAGTAAGTGTTTAATCGAATCATGGTTCTGAGATTTGTACTTCTTTAGGTGATGATGGGCTTGCCTTAGTGTAATGTTAATGCATACAAAGGGATTTTAGTCAGTTCTAGGCTTGCAACTTTTTGTGGTGACAGTTTAGGGAAGACCCCTATCTAGGCGCTAACTATGGGCGGGGCATTGGGTCATTTGCCCAACCAAATCCTAGCACAGCACAGTTTGAAAAGAAAAACTGCTGTAGTGAAAATGCATAGAACCAAACGAAAACAGCTGCTAGAGTGGAATTGCATGGAACAGCAGGGATTTTAATCCTGTAGTGTCACTGTGGCAACTAGAACCAAAGTGTCTTTTCCACATACATGTGCTTCACTCCTGGGCCCATTTTCCATTATGCATGGTTGCCAGATGCATTTTTCTGATAAATCTGATTTTATAGTGCAGTGCAGGTCAGTTTTTTAGTTGCAGGGTGTATTTTTGTTTGAACTACTTCCTTTAAAAATATAAAGGAATTATCTGTTTCATATTGATCCTAATAGTTAATAGCTGGCAACCCAAGGACACACATGTAAGAGGAGCAGCTCAAACTGTGGTCATTACAAATGTAAAGACGGACTGTTGTGGAAGTAATTAAACTCAGAAAGGTGACACTGACAAATATTAACTTCAATTCAAAGTAACAGATTAAAATTAAAAGAACAAGAAGAGTATTTGTTACACACAACCCACTCCTGGGACTGTGTGGTACTGCACGTGACTCGGCCAAGTGCTTTTGTTTTTATAGTATTCATGAATGCTATAAGTTTAATGAAGATTAATTAGATCTAGAAGCATTATTTCATAAATGTTATGATTTTCTTTTAACTTCAGATGAGTCCACCTGTGGGGTGCTACTAAGTGTAATAGCATGAAAGATTTACAAATATTCTTTTTCCAAATGGATAAAGAGTAAAATCAGTGACTCAATTAAAGTATAATTCCTAAAAGAGCATGTACATTTGTTTATGCTGGACAGCGTTTGAAAGTTTCAATCCCAGTGAACCAACTGGGAAGCAATTTGGCAAAGAATTTGCTTTTTTTTTGTTCAGTTCTCTGTGTTTCCGGTTCATTTGCTCCTAAAGGCTAATTATACAGTATTTTGTTTTGTGGTTTTGCATGGAAATAATTCTTCTGCTCATCTATTCTGTAAATAGCTTGAGCTTCAGACTGGGCTGCACTGCTCACACTCTCTGTGTGAAAGCTATAACCTGTTAACATGAGTTGCAAAAAACCCAACAAAATATATGATTCATAACTTACATGTATTTCCATGATTTCTATTTTTAATTCATCTCCTGCACTTAAATTTTAATCATTTTGGCTCTACTGATGTTTGATGAGCTTCTTGAGGAGGAACTCCTGTGGCTTCAACCCCACTGTACACCTCTGGAATGGATTAGAAGGTTGATAGCGAGCCAGATCTACAGTGGCCGAGAATTGCAGAACAAATTAATTTAAATTAATTTGGAAAACAAAATTACAAAAATTTATGATAAAACTATATTACAATTTCACAAGGGCAAAGCAAATATTTCAGAAAACAAAATTACGAAAGTAAAAACAAGACGTGAAACACTTTTATAAACAGCAAATTCTGACAGAAAGGTTAGGTCTAACACAGGAAGTGTCAATCAAACGGTTTTGCGGCGGTAGAGTAAGTGGTGTTTGGGTGGTGACATTTGGATGCATTTATCCAGCAGTTTCGCGTCTTGTAAAATGTATTTACTTTTGTAATTTTGTTTTCTGAAATCCCTTTATTTTGCACTTCTCGACCACCGTACAGATTCATTCAACATCAGTGCCTGACCAGTGCCTGATTCTCGGTTCTCAAACCCCCCAGACACACACCAAAATCTTGATGAAGGCCTTCTCAGATGAGTGGTGTCGGCTTATGGCCCAATGAGGTGGGGGACAGCTCTTTATTAATACCCATGGTTATGGAGCTTGTGGTGGTCAGGTCTCAATGGTCTTACTTTGACCATATAGTCTATAAATTGGTATGGAAATTTAATAGAACTTTACTTTCAAATGACGTCATTTCAGGAAAGATAGCCTGTTTGTAGCATCCTGGTGTTTTACAGCTGAACAAATTCAGTGAGAATGAATTTATAAATATGAATTATGGAGAAATGTGCACTAGATTATCTTCCTCTTATCTCATTTTCCATTTTTTCAAGATCTAGTATGGGATTATACCTAGCCATGTTAATCTTCTTACAAACCCAAAGGTAAGTGACTCAAAAGAGATTCTGATCAAGACTTTTTTGGCACACTGGACTCCACGATTCCTCTTAGAGCAGCACCATTGCTGATACACACCAGTACGTTATTTGAGATAAAGAGCGAGGATTAGTAGATGTTTTGCATTGCCCTCCTTGCCTCTATTGCCTCTCAAATTAAGTGCAAGGCCGATTCCTTTTCTGCTAAGACGACAAGATAATCAAATGCATAACAGGTAATTTAGTGGCAAAACGACCTTTCTCTGGCCCTGATAATTAGACTGGCAGATAAGGAGAGTGTGAGGGAGAGCGCGGAGCTCAATAACATTACTATGCATGAGAAAGGACCACATCACAACGGCCTGTCAAAGATTCGCTTTTGTCTGGGAAGGACTAATCAAGGCCTCCCATCTGACTCCCTTCTGCGCTCTGTTATCACATGGGCAGTGCCGTTTGCAGGAGTGGCCGCAGGTTTGAGTGCTTTGACAGTGCCTTTTTGGGATCAATCATTCTGACAAGGCTCCTGTCAGCAGATTTGATATACACCAAGCATTAATGATGCAGTTCTGCATTTTGTTGATGCAACATTTCACAGTGTAGTCCTCCCACTCCTTTTATTGGGAGCATAAATTGGTAATGAATGGCCTTGTATCATAAAATGACACTGTCTCATATTTATGCATATTAGAAGCATGCTTTGTTATTGGCTAAGTTTGTCGTTTATTGCCAGTTCACTCAGCATCACATACGAGCAACAACTTCAGTCTTTTCAGTTATGTAAATAATTATGTGTCTCTGGGTTTGGGGGAGGTGGGGGTATGAGCGCAGGGTCTTTAACTCAATCAAATGCATGAAAAATGGATATGAATACTGAGCATGGAGTTACACATCCATCAGCTCAACACAGATATCGAATTACTGTCAGTGTCAATTATTTAATTGGGTTACATCACGCTCCTTAAAACCGCATGATCTCTCTAATTATTTTTGTTTACTTCATCAGATCACTTACTTCAGGTCAGATCTCACCTTCACTAAATATTTACTTCACCCCCCCTATCATGCACCCTGACAGTCCTGCTATTCTGTGTTTATCAACTTAAATTCATACCCCTAGGGTGAAAATCACATCAGAGGCTTAAATTACACTAGACCTGACTGTATGAGTCTTCAGTACACAGTGTTTATTCAAGTTAAACTGTGCTGAAACAATTTCAAGTAGCAAATAGGATGAGCCCTTTCACGGAAGCACTATCAGTGTGCCGGACGGCATTTTGGAATGCTATAAAAACTAGTCAGAAGCTCGCAGATAAAGACAAAGTTGTAAACTTTAATAACAGGAGGGTTTGCCAAAATGTAAAACAAAAACAAGCCATGGTCACTGAAGAGAGAGAGAGAACAAAATGCAAGGGGATACGCAAAAGTCCAGGTCAAAAGTCAAAACAGAGAATCCAATACCAGCAAAAACAATACTAAAAGTGGGACTAAAAGCCAAAGACAAGATCAGAAAACCAAAGCAAGCAAAAACACAGGAAAGAAACACAAATGAAAAGCTAAAGGAATGAAACAATGCAGTACTTACAAAGAAATAGAAATTACCCAAGTGTGAACAGTCAGTATTTTAGGGTGGAGCAGAACAGGTGGTTGTCATTGCTGGTGGTGGTAACTGCAATCTCTCATGGAATACTGGTAGATGTAGTGCATAGAATTAACAAAGTAAGTCAGAAAGATAGAACAAGGGGCAGTTGTTCATAGGAAGTGTGACAGTACCTTCCCTCCAAGGAGTTCAAGAAGGTGACAAGGACCACCAAGGGATGAGGACCACCAAGACAATCACCACCCATGCTGCTAAAGGTGCCTTGGGACATAACACTAGAGCTGCCGTGGCACTGGACAGACAAATCCTTACTGGTACAATCCTGAGCATGATCACTGGGGCGACCCTCAGGGAGACTGCTGGGTTAACATCTGTGACAATGTGTGGGATGTAAAACAGGCCTGTTTGCATGGCATCACCTCTGGGTCCAAGACATCACAACTGGGAGCCCATTTCCTTTCTTCAAGGTCATAACCTTCACACTTAGCCTGGTACTTAAGAAACCATCATCTAGTTGTGGATTCCAGCAGTCGATGGACAGCATAGACCGGGCTCCCTTGATAGCAGTCAGGGGGGGCAGCATCATGTTGGGCATAGTCTCATCCACTGGACCTGGAACAACAGTATTGAGAAGGGAAGCATGGAATGAGACATGATACTGGGTAGTGTGTGACTTCTAACTGAGACTCCAAAAGCACCTATATATAAATCATTGAGGCAAGCATTGAGGTATCTACTCTACTTATGTCTCAGCAAATATGCTTACCCTGGTTAACAGTTACACTGATGTGGACTTACACTTCCTTGTTCCCATGCACCCAATCATCTGCAGCTGGAATGTCAGATCGACAGCTGTCTAGGGCATGAGAGCAGGTTGTTAGGGTAGAATACACTGGAAAGGTGTCATACCTGTGGCACAATGTAATTAAGAGATTTGGGACATTTCTGCCCATGGAAGAAAACAAACCCAGTCTGGATGATAACAAAAAAACAAAAAATCTTTAAAACGTTTTCCAGTTCCTGATCTCTCAGATTATCCTGAACTGTATACCCAGACAATAAACTAACTGAGACTGAGGGCTGTGGTCTGATATTTTATCCTAAGTATAAATAAAGCCAGGGTACATAGAAGGGATTGTCCCTTCGCACAAAATACATGCTATAACATTAGCCATAGCATTATGGGACCCTATGGGCAAACAGGACCCAATGGCCATGATGGAATTCAGTCTTTAAACAGGGCCTATTTGTGATCCTTGAGGACTCTCTGTGGATTACCCACCCATTAACTACAAAGGGAAGCAGAAGCTTGGAAATCAGCTTCAGTTTCAGAACCAGCCTTATGGTTGTTCACCTAAAGAGAGAGGTCAGAGGACCAGCAATGCTACCACATTCCTAAACGAACCAATGATAGGAAATGGCAAAGAAGTCAAGAAACTGCTAAAGCTCTTTAATGGGGGATGGAAGTAGCAATTTAACAACCTCCACTTTGTGGTCATCCATAATAATACATTCAGAGATAATGATACACTCTAGAAAAGATGTAGACTGCTGGTGAAATTTACAGTTCTCCCCCATAATGTATGACTGGTTCTCTAGTAGTTTAGTTAGCACCTAACAGACATGATTGACATGAGTCTTTAGGTTTTAAGATTAGACAAGGATATTGTCAAAATATGCTATTAAAAATGACCAAACCGGAAAGACCTCATTAATCAGAACAATTGCTCTAATGAATCTTTGCAAGAAGCTCCGCACTGGTTCTACCCTAATGTGGGTGATCAAAAACTGCTTTGAAGTCCCTCACAAAGCAGCCATAAGTAAAAGTCTGTATGTTGGACCCTGTTGAAGGGGCCCAATCAAGAGCCTTATCAGTCAAACAAGACATTATGAAGGAAACCAGTGTGCGATGAGAGCTAGGAGGGGAACTGCTGAAGCATAGTGAGAGCTGAGGCAAAAAGCCACAACAGTTATCTGGCGTACTGTTAGATTTGTCAAGTTTACTAACAGGGAAGGTGTTGTTTGGAGGGTACAGAGGAAGTAAACAAGCAGCTAGGGTTGAAAGTGGGAATGGGTGGACTTAGTGCCTGAATCTGCTTCATATTAGGGCCTAATGATTTCTGTAAAACAAAAAATAAGTTAAATTCTATTTTATATAATTATCATGTTCTCCAAGTGCTATATTTACTCTATACTCATTCTTGTTGTTACATTTGGTTGGAAAGACAAGGGTAAATTTCTTGAAATGTCAGTCAGATCATGCCCTACTGTAGTATATAGGTGTATACATTTAAGTGAGATCTTCCATTGGTTAGGACTTCAGGAGCTGCACCGAAGGTCTAATAAACTAATTAGTAAGGACAGTGGAACTAACCCATTTTGACCCAATCAGTAGTACAAAAAACTCTCTCTGGGGCTTCTGAATATGCTAAGTAGATCACTGACTGTGTACAGGAGTCAAGTTTTTGGTCAATTGATAGAAAAATAAAAGAGCCACAGCTCTGTGTTTTTTTTTTCTTTTTTCTGAATAAGTCTATATAAAACTGCTTTAAGGTTACTTAGCTGGTATGGTAGTTACATTTAAGTAGACTGTATGTTTTTGCCAAACAGATACCTACCTGTCTCCTGGTAGTAAGATTCAAGTTCCATTCCAATACCCATCCCTGGTTTTAATTCCTGGGTTACCTCGTGTCTTCTGTTAGAACTTTCTGGAATGTTTTTAACTCATGATTAAAACTGGGGACAGCTCCAATCCAGTTGGCAGACCACCAAAAAAGGGGCTTTCCTCAGAAAATGGTTACCCTACCTTCACAATGCTTCACAATAAGATAGGTGTTTAGTTTGCATATCGAAGACCACAAGCCATTCCAATGCCTGGGTGCCAGGACAGAGAAGAGTCCTGATGCTTGTCTTTGATGTATTTTAAAGCATGGCAGATCAAACTGAGCTGTACTGAAAGCTTGAAAAGCTCGAGGTTTAGGTTGAGTTTTGACCAAATGCATTAAGGTAGGAACAGGCTGGTCCATTTTTGGTTTTGTAGACAAGCGTCAGGGTTCTGATGTGGGCAGCTACAGAAAGCCATATTTCATAAGTGCTTAGCAATTTCCAAGAGCGATTGCTAACAGTTTACTGACGTGTTCAACACCTACATCAGCCTTTCAAGACAACTGACATAAAGGCTTATTCTAACAAACACCAGCTGTCATAGCACCTTCTCAGAGGAAATGACATCAAGATCGACAACATACTCTTTTAGGAATAGGCCTTTCAGGCCTGTTTATGTAGGTTTCTGTCAGATGTCATGAAAGCCTAATGAATGCTGCCTCTCAGTAAAGTGTTTCTGTGTTATCCTCATCCAAAATGTGCAGAAACATGAACAGAGAGAATCAGGAAGTCACTCCAATCATTATACAGCTCGGCACTACTACAGCACCACCATCCACTTACTGCAACCTGCAAATTTATGGCAGGCTATTAACTACTGACGTAGCATAAAGCACTGTTTTGATGAAAGACTGAAGCACAAATGGATATGCCACAGTACATGTTGCCAGCCCTCCATGATCACACTTTCTGTATCTACATACAACACAGGCTGAAATACTCTCGTCATTGAAAGTGCCAGCACTAATATCCTGAAAATAGACCTGATATGCGTGAAACGCGCAGTGTGAAGCTGCTAACCAGCGCAGCACATTACAACCATGACTGCTGATTTGACTTGAGTGCTTTCTAGTTTTGTTTGTGAACATGCCAAATGCTAGACCCCCCCTCCCCACACACACATACACATACACACACACACGCACACATATGCACACACTCCCCCTTTAGCTGCCAGCTCTTCAGCCACCCACCCATCTGCCTTTTAGCCTACATCTCGGCTTGTTCTGGTCTACTTCTCGCTCACGCTCAACTCCAGCAATATCTGATCTCTCTCTCCCTCTCCTGTCTCTCTATCTCTCTCGTCCCCTGTTTATTAGTCACAAATACTCTCCCTTTAACAACGCTGTTGTAATCCCTTAACATCCACTGCTGCCATCGCTCCTCAATCCACATCCTGTGCTTTTGTGCAAGAGCGCATGAGTGCGTACGCTTTCTCGCGCTGAAGTTACATTGTATGCCCTGCGAGAGAGATGAAAATTATGTTTCTATGGCAACAAGTGCAGAATTGTTTGGAGGTCAGAGACAAATACAAGGAGGATAGAGATTAGGGTATTAAAAGTGAATGACAAAAAGGCAGGTTGGCTTATGAATAATACATGAGCCATTATGAAATTGCTCAGCAGGGGCTTTTTTTTTTATTTTTCAATAATTTCATTTAAAACTATATATTATTTAAAAGCTATAAGGCTCAATGTGATTCAGTATTACTAGCAAGCAATAAGGATATAAACGTTTTCCAAAAGGTACCCCAAATGCAGCTACTCTAAGCATGGTGTCCGGATTGATGGATAGCACGCCATGCCCATAAGCACACATTTGCTATCATACATATCTCTATCTCTGTACAAGTGTCTGCTATAGACCGGCAGCTATTAGACTGCCCACCGGCGCCCTTATTCCTAGGCCCAATGGAGGCTGTGCCAGGTACATCAATATCAATGCTGTGCAAAGGCAATAACAAAAGCTCTTTTGACATTGGCATTAGTCTTCCAAATCACCCGTCCTGCCCCTCAGCATAAGGGTGTAATGTTTGTGATTTCTCTCGACAGCACAATTTAACACCCACAGTTCAGGCAAGGCCATTGCCCACGGCTCCGAACGCGGCTGACCGACCTCCCTGAGCCATTAAAGCGTAGAGAAAAGATGTGAAAAATGAATTTGATAAAAAAAATGTAGTAATTCTCACAAGGAAAACAAAAGGAAAGCAAGAAAGAAAACAGCGAGGATGAGTTTGTGCCTCGTAATGAGCTGATGTGGTTGGAATACATTTTTAAAAGGTCATAATTTATCTTATGGGAAAACCTGCATCGTGCTTCTGCACCGTGCTTATCAAGACGCTTTGTTCATTTATTGCAACAAGATTTATAATCCAGCACTGTTCCCACATGTTTGCCTGAAAATCAAAACAAAGCTTTTTTTTCTATGTAGGCGTATTTACTTTGTTTTAGACTTATCAATGTTTATGCTGGTTCCCAAGTCATCTAGGAATTCCTACCTGTGTGGTATTGTGTCCTCAGCTGATGACATCTAATCAACATGTCTACTTGCACTGTCAATAGTAATAGGAACTATATGCCTACTATGAAATGATATCTGATTTAGACATGTAGATTTGACAAACAGATGCAGTGGCTGGTTAGACTATAATGCATTGCCAACAGTACTCACTTTCATCTTGTATTTTTTCTCTCTTTGTAGGAAAAGACGTTAATGGCACAGTCATATGGAGCCAATTACAATCCTGCTCGCTACTCCTTCTCTGACATAATGCTACCAAAATGAAAAGGTACAGGCACAGTTTCCTCTGAGACACATCCCTGCTGAAAAAACAGTACATTTACCATTTTAACCAGCTCCAGTTACATTTCATACTGGGTTTTGCTGGTCTGGAGCTGGTTAAAATGGGTACCCTAGCATGGTCATGCTGGATGACCAGCATATCAACATTTACAACATTGCTGGTGAGCATCAGTGCTTGTCAATACTGCTTTTCCTAGCAGTCATCACATTGGAGGTAAACACTAAGTTCCAAATCTGTTACGTGCAAATTATGCTCTTAGTCTACCTTCAAGTCCTTTAACTTCCTAGTTACGACTTCAGATGTCATTAGGTGATTTGTATTTAAGTGGTTTTGATTGGAAACAAGCAGGGACTAATGCAGAGACAGGACTATTTTATTCTGTTGATTCTGGTTTTGTTGATATTCAGTAATAATACCTGATGTCAGATGAAAGTAAGGCACTCAACAAAATTTTCCAAATGAGGCCGAGACTGAGACAAGTCAAGGACCTCTAGTTCATATGCCGGACTGGAGAACTACAAAAACACACCTAGCGGAGGGCCAGTTGTTTGGGAATGGTGCACTTTTGGTCAAATTTCAGCAGTAGGTAGCCTTGCATTTTGCTATATAAGATTATTAGGTCCTGTAGTGGAAATAATATCTAACTTTTCCACCATGGTGCAGCTCGACACTGCTCTTCTTGCTTGTGGTACCAGCTACTTTGTAGATATAGTACTTCCTCAAAGTTAGTTCAGATGCTGATACTATTCTGATTGTTTAAAGATGACGCAAAAGGGGAACGCTAACCTCGTAGTTAGCATTAGCATATGTGTTTAGAGTAGAAAAGTGGCCACAGTGATGATTCTCTCTGATCAGTCTGCCATGCTTTTATATCACCTTCTGGGATTGGCTCAGCTTGCTTAAAGCCTTGACGAAGGTGATACCAAAATAGTAGCCAGTACCAGTTGCCTTGGGAAAACTAAAAAAGGTCAAGCAGAGTTGAGTTGAGTGGAGCCGGTACATCCATGGAGTTTTAAAAAAGTCACTGATCAAGTGTCCAGGGATTTTACAGAGCTTCGGTGGTATTCTTAATCATTTCAAAATCTATAAGTTACTTCCATCACAAAATTACTTCAGGTAGAATTGATTTACATGATTTATGATGATAGGGAAACTATTACGACTAACTGTTCTTATCTCATTTGCCATTTTTAGGGTCAGGTGACAGATTATACTTAGTCCAGTTAATCTTCTTATAACCCAAAGGTAAGTGACTCCACAGAGATTTTAATCAGGACACGTTTTTCTTGGTATAGAAACACTGAATTCCTAAATGTCACTTTTAAGGCAGCGACATATAGGAGTCAATCAAGCTTTTTGAAACAGTCCATGCTTTATTGAAGAAAAACAAACCACTTTGGTCGACAGCTTTAGACTACAAAGTGAATCCATTACCTCCAGCTTGACATTCAGATTTCTAAAACACCCTTTGGAAAAGAGAATGAAATTGCTTCAGCACTGTTGCCCATATTTAACAGCAACTAGGAAATTACTTAGAGCGCATTAGTTATCTGTGAATAATAAGCTCTTGATCATTTCCTCTGATATTAGTCATGCTTTTAAATATGCATAGGTCTACCACTGTAAAAGAAAGCCGGAATTATAAAGAATGCACAAACCTTTTTTTTTTTCTTTGCTGAATGACTTATGCTGTATGATGTAGTAGCAGGGGCATCACACCTGAATTCACTCATCTGTTAATTGGTTTAGTGTGTGGACACTGCCCCCATTACTGTGCAAAAGTCACAGACCACCAATTTTTAGTCAAAACATTTTCTTTCAAGTTACTTAATAAATCCTAAACAATGAAATACTACTATCTACTTTTTTCATTATTAGGAGTGTCCCTCAAAACCTGTATTATAGCTTCCATCCTTTCCAGGAAACTCCATTTAAGTTTTCCAAAGAAATCCGTAAGGATACTTTTGCAAATCTGCAAAAGTTCAGTCTCAGAAGTTGGTTACATTTTCTGCCTCTCCGTATCCACATAATCCAAAACATACTCAGTGATGTTGAGCACTAGACTCTGGGATGATCAGTCAATTGTTCTGAGAGCACCAGCAGCTTCTTTGTTTGATTTGCAATCTGCACATCCTTTAGACCCATATTATTGTAGGTCTTCTCACAGTGGAATTATAGACAGACACTCCTGTGGATGTTATTAGATTTGATGCAGCTTAATTATCTCCTCTCTCGCACAGATGAAAGACTTAAGAACTGTTTATCTTACAGAGTCAGTTTTGGTGGTCTACCAAGTCCTGCACGGTTATGCGGAGACCCATTTCCCCTAAATCTTTCATTAATGTAGTTAACTCCATTTATAACAACCCCTGTTTCTTTTATTCCAGTAATTTCTCTTCTTCTAATCACTTTAGAAATGCAATATCTTCTGAAAAATTAATGACTGTTATGACTGGAATGAAATGAAAGGTGGTCTCTGACTTTTGCACAATCCCATACTCTTTACAGATTAATTAAAATTAATTTCAGCACAGGCCCCAGTAAAGTCTACTCAAAGTATGCACTCTATGAATTCATTTCCTTTGATGTCATCATGTACATAGTTTCTTATTTTCATGGTTAACAATGGAACATTCAAAGCGGGATAGTACATATCTTTAATGATATTAAAATATCATAATAACCTAATTGTGCTTCTGGACAGCACTTTTCAAAAGCCTTTGTTAATTTATGGCATCTAGCAATGTTCCCAGTGCTTTGTGATTTATTAAAATATCAAAGACCAGAACAGTCAAAGTGTTCAGAAAAAAGGCACCCTGTATTGAAGGAAATCAGGTCTGCATTACCCAGAACTGAGCACTACTGTTCAACAACGACAAGGTTTTAGACTGCAAACTAAATCCATTACCTTCCACTTGACACCCCAATTTCTAAAACCAAGAGACTGAAATTGCTTCGGCGCTGTTGCCCATATTTAAGAGCAACTAGGAAATGACTTAGTGCACATTAGTTAGCTTTGAATATTAAGCTCTTGATAATCTCCTCAGATATTATTCATGCTTTTAAATATGTATAGGTCTACCACTGTTTTAAAAAGCCTGAATTCAATTAATTGCCTGGCTGCATTGAGCGCTGCTGAAAAGTAGACTATAGAGATAACTACCAAACAGTTCAGAGGTCAGCGAGGCCTACTTTAAACTATAGAGTAAAATACTATAAACAACATGAGAAGACACTCCATTCACTTGGTTTGTCTTCATAGAAATGGATCCGATTTTATGGCCAGCACTGCCAGTGGACTATTTTAAGTAGGACATTAAGTATCTTTAATGATATTAGAAAATACAGAGTAGAGATATTCATTCTAATATTGCGCTTATAAATATAACACAAGTTCAAATTTCATCTGTTCTGCCCTCGTCCAGATGTATAAGGCAAATTCTTCCCAAATGATAGCAGATGTCAGTGCTTCCTGAGATGAGGTTGGGTCCATTTTCCGTCTCAGCTCTTCGCCTGGTCAAGATCAGTCTCTGTCCTCGCTCTCTGGCTCCATCACACTGGTAACAGGCTGCAGAGAGGCAGTTACTGTGATACCCCAGGGTTTGCTTTGCTCATCTCAGCTCACAATTGCTGTCTCTTCTGACTCTCACCTCGCACAATTCTATTAAACTGTCACATCTTTCCAAATGACTTTCCTTCATCCAAGGAAAAGAAGCCGTCCTGTTCTTCCAGAACGAAGCCCTGGCTGTAAACGGGGGTGCATTCAACTAATGCAGTACTAAGGGATTAGCGCGATCAGAGCACGAACACAGCAGGAAGGCCCATTATTTTGGGTACTGGCTAAAATACGGGAATATGCAAAGAAGCTGTACTTTCTGTTCCATCATACAAATGGGAGCCTGCCAGCATTGTTTCTGCCTTTTATTAGAAACGCAGGGACGTCCTTGTTGCGGCAGGTTGGAGTGCAGTCAACCCAGTGCAGGGAGCTCTGAACAATGGAGTAACGTTCTCAGAGAGATGCCAGGGTGACGAAGCTGCAGGAATCCCTTTTTTTCTCTGCTTGTCCTTCAATACAAGCATAATTAGCCCCTTTCATCTTAGCTGTGGGTAATGCTCCTCACCCGCCCCAAAGTGGTTATTTTTGGAGGAACTATCGGATACGGTCAGCTGTGCTGAACAAAAGACATCACACATCCTGTAGCACCTTGTGGTGGCTATATTGGGCCTTGCGTTTTACACCTAGAGCTGTCAGTCAGGGCCCATGGGTGTTGAAAGCTGACTTGGTTATGTCACTTACCTGCCTATTCAAGAAACATGACTCGGTTCACAACAATCACATACACTTCGTCCTGGAACAGACAGAATTAAAGTATTATACACCAACATTTTTCAACCTAATCTCTATCTGCCACAGTCGATCACAAACACTGTGTGAAACACTTTATATATATAACAGCATTCTATAAGGCTTAAGAAGCTTGGAGAACATACATTGAAGCATCTTGGATCAGTTCTACGATATTCTTGGACCTCTGCTTGTGGACTGCCCTGTTTAAGACACAACACCATGATTTTAGTTGTGTTCAAACGTGGGAATTGAAAAGGGCCAAACTTAGTTTGCTTTTGTGTTTCTACAGTAATTCTGTGCAGGTTTTGATGTGTGTTTGGTGTCATTATGTTGCTGGAAGGTCCACAACCAAGTGTCAGCGTTTTGGTGGAGGCAGACAGATTCTGAGCTAAAGTCTGCAGGTATGTAGTAGAATTTATTGGGCCACTGATTTTTTTAAAAAGCCCATGGATCAACAGCAGCATAACAGCCTCAAAGCATCAAAGCTCCACCACCATATTTGACCGTAGATATGAGGTGCTTTATAATGTCTGCAGTCCTTTTTCTCTCTCCCCATGTCAGTGGCAGTGCCCAAAAGTCCAGTTTTGGTCTCATTTGAACACATCCCACAATTGCATTTGTAGTTCCAATGACATTTTGCAAAGTTCAGGTGCCACATTGAATGTCTGCTCCTAGAAAAGACTATATTTATGGAAGCCTAAACTGGGCCGTTTTGAAACTGATCTGTGTGGTCTTGATGGAAACAATGACTACAGCTAAGCTCCCAGTTCAGGCCATAAACATCCGAATATATAATATGATAATATGAAAAAAATCTTTTCTATGATCATGCTGATTGTTGGTAGCATCCCTGTGTAATTCTAGCATGATGTTAGCAAGGTAATGGCAATTTTACATGAATATTTTTTGGCCTTCTTTGATAAAACATATACATTTGAAGCTTGTAAAAAAAAACACATATACACACATTATGTGTAGGACAGATAACATCTACATATATTACATATACCTACAAATACTACCTATACCTTATGTTCTACCTAAATACAAAGCCCTGTGATAGAGTTCAGCTGTTTTCCATTCCTAGCTACTAAACAGAATACCACAATACCACAATAGAATGGTCAGAATACCATTCCAGTCAGTGCTGTATCTTCAACTTCCAGAATGTTTAGAGTTATGTTATTCTCTCCTCACAAAATTGGTATAACCAATTGTGAATTAAAATCTGATTGTCAGTCCTTTGCTAGTTCTGAATTAGTTCCAAATATCCTACCTAATGGGAGAGCTCACTTTGCTGTATTTGCCTAGACTCGCGCGTTTCAAGCATTTAACCAAAGCATAATAAAATTTACTATAATATTTGCATAGTTTAATACAACAAACATAAGGGTATTAAATAAGAAATACACAGACATGTTTTTGTTTTTATTTCACATAAATCATTAGACCTTTTCTGAAGCCCTAAGGCTTTCACACTGCTATACCCCAACCTTGCTAAATATTAATGACTTGAAGACTTCAAAATAAGCCTGGAGTTTAACAGTTTTGGTGCCCAGGCTACTGACTGAACTTGAGCACTGCTCTGTCTCATTAAATATCAGTAGTCCAAGTGAGTGAACAGATCAGCAGGGAGCTCAATGACAGAGGATATTACTTTACTTGACTTGTTATACTGTATATGGGCCTTGAATTCTTTTATTTTTTTTTACTGTCCTTACTTGAAACACAATGACAAAGCAGTTCTAGTTATATATGCAATATTTAACGCACTTTTATCTATTTGTGTCATATCCATATCAGTCATATACCCAGTATTGCCCAACTTCTATCTGTGGATAAATAGCTGCAGTGTTTGAGTCCGCAAAATACTGTGTAATGTGTAGTTATCAGCTAGTAATGCTAACATTAGCTAATGACTAATGGCTAACCTGGTTAGTGTGGCGTACACTTTAGTTTCCTGAATGTTTTGCCGGAACGCGATCAACTCAGGTATTACGTTCATCCCACCTGCGACATTCAATCCCCGAGCCAAGCGCAATGAATCAGAAATGTAGTCATTTTAAAGCAGCATATGTTCATTTTATCTAGCAACAGTCACTTGAGTGGCCAAGAACTTTAACTTGAGCTCCTGAGCTGTTGCTTTCTGGGCTTTTGAATAGCTAATGCAAAAAGCCAATGAAATTTAATCAAGAGCCAGTAGTGCCAGAGAATGTCCAGTAAAGATAAAATCCACTCACTTTCACTAATGTCTTGTGGGTTCATCAGACATCGCAATCCAAAATGAATGGATTCCTCTGGTGCTTTTGGGCAAACACATAGGCTGTCAATGTCTTTGGAACAAAGAACAACATTAATATTTCAACACTGCTGTTACTACTGCTATTTTCGAGCTCTTTGAACTCTAGTTATAGGACTTCCCAACAGTGTTGTATGTATTTTCACTAAGAGTGAACTCCTTCACTCAACCAATGGCTTGATCACCTCCCCAGCCAATCAGCACTCAGTAGCAGTAATGCTAGTGTTTACTGCTAAAACCTTTTTGTTGTAGGATACTGGTAGTTTGTTTGATTTCCCAATACAGTACATTTTTCTACTTTCTAGTGAATAGATATCTTTTTATGTCCAGAAAACTAGTCCAATCTGTGAGCAAGCTAATTATACAGTGTTCTATAAAAATATTCTTTGCAATGTTTAACAATAGGCTTCCAGCTGCCTTTCATAAGTATGTGTCAAATCAACAAATCTTCTCTTCTTCACTGACTAAAAGGATATATGCTGACACTTATGTCCCTGGTAATTGACCACTCACTACAGATTTGACAAATAGACATTAGACTGAAAACTGCTGGAGCGTTCCTTTATTAGAAATAAGATGAGCTATTGATACTCATTCACCATTGGCATCAGTATTGGACTGTTTAGCTAGTGCAGCAGTGGACAACCTCTCCTCAAGGTTTCCTCATTTATTATTCAGAGTATGTCCTCTATAGCAGGAAGGGGTAGAGTCACTGAGCCAGCAGGGGTCACTATGGCATAGAGCACATGGGAGTAGGCTATAAGTTACCTTGTGTGGCCTATGAACAAAGACCCAGAGACATGTTAGATTGCCTTTCAGTGCGAAATGAAGAAGATCAAACGCCACAATGCAGCAGAAGGTCACAGGCCTAAACGCTTCATACACATTAGGCCAGAGTTCCTTTCACCTGAAGACTAAACTGCATTTGCCAAATGGGCGATTAATTATTGCAAGGCTGGTTTGCTAACTGATAAAAATATGGAATGCCATTTATGGATATCATTATCATGCTAAATGTGATGCCTTAGAGGTCTAATATGAAATAGACCATTGGCTAATCACATAAAACACCTTGTTACACGTTTCAGCAGGAGAGCCACGAGACCGTAAGCCACCGCTATGTAATTTATATTCGCTCTCAAGGCAAGGTTATTAATATGACTTTTAAAAGAAAAGTGTTCATACCTATGGCACCCCCATTTTCCACTTCTTCTTGGTATGTGAAATACTATTGGGATTTATGAGGCGCCGAGCAAGGTTTAGTGTGCTGCATGAGAGAAGGACGCTGCTTTGGTGTAGAAATAAAGTAAACTAAATGGGAACTTGCACACAAGTGCAGCTCTGAATTTCTGAATTTCCTCTGGAGGGGATTGTGGCATGACGAAATGCATGAATATATCTTGAATAACAGACATGGTAACAGTCTCATGGATATATTCATTTATAAATAACTCCAAAGACTATTTTCTCATGGGGATTTCCCCCCCATCATTTCTTTCCCTTCAGGGATTTCATCTTTGTGGGTGTATCGTAATGAAACCTCTCCATTTCCACGTCTGCCGAATTTGATGTGCATTGCATTGGAGAGTGTGTTCGCGGAGATAGCGAAATAGTCAATTTGCCTGTGAGCTCAAAATCGCTCGGTAATGTCATTTGGAGAGTTTCATGTCACTTGTTGATGTTTTAAAGGGGTCTCATATGGAATATCATAGAGTTCTCCTGCAGTTTTAACAGCCGTTGATTTCTTGGCTGTGCCAAAGGTCCGACTGCTGTTTATTTTCCTGTTAGTCTGACTCATGAAAGGTGACCTAGTATGCAGTGGCAAGGCACCCTTTTACTGATCAGGGCGCCATATCCATGCAGCAAGAATTTAAATAAAAGGTGTGGTGAAAAATCAAGCTGTCCACTCAAACTCGGCATAGCTGGTCAGCCAAGACATGATTTTTGTCTACTGTAGATTTGACTTTAGCACTGCTGTTGTACTCCTGAGCACTTTTAAACTCTAGTTATAAGAGACTTATGCTCATTTACTGATAACACACTGCTTCACTCTCTCAGAAGCAGTAAAAAAAGTTTTCTATAACTTACTGACCACAACACTAAATGTAATACATCCCTCAACTTTCCAAAATTATAGTATCTTCCCACATACAGGGGTTGGACAATGAAACTGAAACACCTGGTTTTAGACCACAATCATTTATTAGTATGGTGTAGGGCCTCCTTTTGCGGCCAATACAGCGTGAGTTCATCTTGGGAATGACATATACTGCGTCCTGCACAGTGGTCAGAGGGATTTTAAGCCATTCTTCTTGCAGGATAGTGTCCAGGTCACTACGTGATGCTGGTGGAGGTTCGTCCTTCTTGGTGCTGACATTATGGATACCATTACCGTGCTTGCTGTCTTGGTCACAGATGCGGCAGCAAGACGTGCACCAACTGTTTGTCCTCTTTTGAACTCTGGTATGTCACCCATAATGTTGTGTGCATTGCAATATTTTGAGCAGAACTGTGCTCTTACCTGCTAACTGAACCTTCACACTCTGCTCTTACTGGTGCAATGTGCAGTTAATGAAGATTGGCCACCAGGCTGGTCCAATTTAGCCATGAGACCTCCCACACTAAAATGACAGGTGTTTCAGTTTCATTGTCCAACCCCTGTATATGCAGCTCGTTGTGAACCATTTAGGTCAATTCACCAGCATTTACTTTCCATAGCTAATATAATGACGCAAAATAGGACACAGTCAGGCTCCCCCTAAACTGGATATCATGGTCCTACCTTTCACATGGTGCTCTGTCTGATGCTCAAAAGCACAAAGAGAGAAATTAGCAATGGCTGTTTTAGTCCCAACATTTATAGTCACTTGCTCATCCAGGGTTTGTTCTCAAATGAATGGTATTAATAGAAAGTTTGTCCCTCATTGCTGCAGTATCCGCCTCTGCTTTTCCATGAAGGCTTTGCACTAGATGTTGGAACACTGCTGTAAGAATTTGATTTGAGGATTTGTTGGATGATTAATTCTGAACCACTGCACCACATCCAAAAAGTATTGGATGGAGGTCCATCATTCCAGAGAATATGGTTTTACTGCTCCGTGGCCCAGTAGTGGTGGGGCTTAAATCCTTCTAGCTTATGCTTGGCATTAGGCAAGGTGACCTTAGGCTCATGAGTGGCTGATCCAGAGTAGCCCATTCTATTGGTCAGTGCTTTTCTATATAGATTATACAACTAAACCCTGTAAGCAATGGGACTGAAGAAAGGAGCAGTACCATCTTTATCAGCATCACAATTCCAACAGCAGCCTGTAAGTAGGGACCATGCTGTGGGACTTTGTCCACTATTTGATGGTTAATGTCGGATCATCTTAAGATGAAAATTTCATGACTAATAACTTTAATGTACTGTGTGTTAATGTCGAGATCGAAGGTAGATAGCTAGTATAGGTAACTTTAGGTACTAGCCAACTTCAAGTAACTAACATTAGCATAGCAAACTAAACAGTATGAGGACTTTGTTATTGTTATTATAAAATCATTCTTTTGTACCTGTCACACCCTGCCATGTCTGTCTGCCTGTCCATGTGCTTGTGTTATTATCATGTGACCTTTGTTGTCTTGCCCCGTGTGCGTCTGTCTGTTTTGGTCATGTGCCCCTCCTGTCGCCGCCCTCTAGGTCATGTGTTTGTAGCTCCGCCCCTTCCCAGGTGTCTCTCGTCAGCCCTAGCAGTTTTATACCCGGTGTCTGCCCTTTGTTCTGGTTCGGTATTATGTTACGCGGGACGAGGGGACCGGATGCACATGCAAGTCAGTTTAATGACAAAGAATAAAACAAAAACCAAGGAGACTATACTAGGAGACAGGACAACAACAACAACAGATATAGAGAAACTTACTGAGAATTTCATGGAAAAAACAACAAGGCAAGGGACCAGTAGGGAGACAAAATACCGAACAAGAACAAAGGGCAGACACTGGGTATAAAACTGCTAGGGCTGAAGAGACACAAGGGGCTACAAACACATGACCTAGAGGGCGGAGACAGGAGGGGCACATGACCAAAACAGACAGACGCACACGGGGCAAGACAACAAAGGTCACATGATAATAACACAAGCACATGGACAGGCAGACAGACATGGCAGGGTGTGACAGTACCTTTATAGTAGCTACAAATTATATAGGAGTCTGGATACTTTTGAACTTCAACTTTATATTAAAGCAGAATATATTCAAGTAATATTATCTTTAATGTGGGATGGGCGCATTTAATGCATGAAATGCCAATGCTGATATAAATGCTGAGTAAAACTAAAAAAAGATTTGAATTTGGAATCTGCCAAATGGGCAAAATAAGTGAAATAAGGCCTGAGCGCTGTTATTCATAAACTGATTATGAATCACCAAGGCACCTGCATCTGAACTTCGTCTTTGCCCATTCATTTATTCTGCTGGTACACACAGTCTGTAAGCGGGGGAGCGATGAGAATGCAGAAATTCAGAATTGAGGTATCCATTTCAAATGACAACATGGCGCGCTCTGCAGGTCTTTTTAATTTCTCCCCTGCCTCTTGAAGTCAGCGGATGGAGAAAATGATTAACGCTTCAGGAGAAGCTCTCTCCTTGGCCAGTCTATCACTGCACCTTTGTTTTCTGCTGGGTGCAAAAAACGCTACTGACCCGCCTTTAAAAGAAGCCGTCAGAATCGAACTGGCAAGTGTCACGGTCGACTAGCCATCATACCCCTCAGAGATAATACTTTATGAGGCGAGGATCATAAACAATACCTAGCCCTTTCTTCCCGCACAGCACCAATGTGAAGCTCATGTTCCTGCTGTCCGTCTGGACTGGACTTGCTGTCACTGACTTAAATGGTCCCAAGATTGTCTGTGTTGTTTCGAAGTAAAAGAGTTAATGTCTAAGCGTATAGCTCACTCTCACGTCTTGGATGATGCCACAGAAGAACCACTGATGGTTCTCTAAATAACCTTTAAATGGGTGCTTTAGATAACCGGTTTTGTAAATTAGATTTGTGAGTGTGAAGAACCTTATTAAAGTATAAAGAACCCACATGTGGTATTAGGGGTTCTAAAGAGGCTGGTAAAGAACATTTATAAGGGACACCAAACGTAAGCATCATTCCTTATACAGCTTCCATTTGCCACTTCTGATAAATGTTAGTTACAGTCGGCTTTTTGGAAGATGAGGTATATTGGAATAAGCAGTTATAAACATGTATGTAAAGTTATGTCACTTATGTCATGATAAGTTGATGTTGATGTAGTCTTATGACGTCACTGTTTGCTAATACCAACTGTAATATATACTAAATGACAAACAAACATACAGGGGTTGGACAATGAAACTGAAACACCTGGTTTTAGACCACAATCATTTATTAGTATGGTGTAGGGCCTCCTTTTGCGGCCAATACAGTGTCAGTTCGTCTTGGGAATGACATATACAAGTCCTGCACAGTGGTCAGAGGGATTTTAAGCCATTCTTCTTGCAGGATAGTGGCCAGGTCACTACGTGATGCTGGTGGAGGTTCGTCCTTCTTGGTGGTATGCTGACATTACCCTGGATATCGTGGCTCTTGATACATCACAAAGACTTGCTGTCTTGGTCACAGATGCGCCAGCAAGACGTGCACCAGCAATGTGTCCTCTTTTGAACTCTGGTATGTCACCCATAATGTTGTGTGCATTGCAGTATTTTGAGCAGAACTGTGCTCTTACCTGCTAACTGAACCTTCACACTCTGCTCTTACTGGTGCAATGTGCAATTAATGAAGATTGGCCACCAGGCTGGTCCAATTTAGCCATGAGACCTCCCACACTAAAATGACAGGTGTTTCAGTTTCATTGTCCAACCCCTGTATATAGTAGTGTAAAATAAACTTGAGCTTGTTGTTTGTTGCCATGGCTGCAGGTTTATGTAGAATTGCAAGCTTTTTTATCACACTCTTTTGACAGCAAAGGTTTTGATCAATAGGGCACTAACACTGCTGCTGTTAAGTGTTGAAAGATCTGGTGGGTGATCTGGTCATCTGACTGTCTGCAACCCCCGACCTCATGGATAACTGGAGTGGAAAATTCAGTAATTTGAATATATATGTCAGAGTTGACATAATTTGTAGTACACTGTGGTGAGAGAATTTGCCTGTTCAGTCTAACAGTAAAATTGAACAGTAAAATAAATCTGCCATTAACTTTGTATTGTTAACCCAACGTCTGTACATAATTAATAAAGTAAACCTGATATTTGGTTGTCAGCACTAAATGAAATATTTAAGATATTTATACTTAAGAAGTATAACTGGTAAGACCTCTTTGAGTCCGACCACCTTCTCTCTTTTCACATTAAAATTACATTTTGGCATATGCTTTTATCCAGAGTGACATATAATAATATAGGTAGTAGAAATGATAACATTCAGTGCACTGGCCTAAGTTCACAATGCAACTGCGAAGATTCAAAAACATGCACGCTGGATACAATTTGGGGTGAACTCAGGATGCAAAGGAACATCTTTGCATCAGTGGAAACATTATTATTTATGTCCTATAGACTGTAAGCATTTTTTACTTAGAAATGTGACCAATAATTTGTGATCAATAATTTTATGTTATTATTGATTCTTCCTCTCTTAGCTGTTTCTGAAGCATGCACTCTCATCTTCAGTGCTGTCAGTGACCAGTTTTCATCAAGTCTCTTGGCCAAGTCTCACATTAGAAGCATGTCGAAGCAGCAGTCTGAATAGATGGATGCTGGTACACAGGCAGCACATGGCAACACAGTTTGTCTGCCTCTGCCTCCCTGTTGGATTCAGCTCTGTCTAGCCCCAGTAGTACCCCGGGCAAGAAGACTTCCTTTCACATCCTGCTGGCTAATAGCTCTGCTCATTTTAAGGCAGTGACTGATGCCTTCGTTTTACTATTTTTTAAATATCACATAATTGTGTTATAGAGAGAGTGTTTTTGGTTCAGTTAAATGAGTAATTTTGCAAATCAAATTATTTGTAAAAAGGCCCATTTGTGGAAGGACCAAGTGTAGGTTAAAAAAACAACAACAACAACAACAACAACAAAAAACCCACCATAATTGAGATGCTTACTGAGCTGCTGTACAAAAGAAACAAATATATGATGTAAAATGGCACTTTTTATGATAACCTATAATTAGTAGAATTAAGCTAGGAAAATTGGAAGTGGAAATTAATATTTAGATTTGGTATTTTGTTGTCTTTTAAAAATGACTTTCAATTCTACACAAAATCTCTCATTCTAGACTCAAGCAGCAGATCAATAGCCCCTCTACCGAGCATATGTTAACTTATTTGTACATAGAAAATCAGCAATACATACCCATTGATGAGGGGTGCCCAAATGACTATTTTGCCTATGACTATTAATAAACTGACACAATAACCTGGAGCAAGTGAAGTTCAGAGACCCAAAATAAGCAAGAAGGAAAATGCAGGATACCTGCCGTTTTAAAAGCGTTTCACTTTCAAGCCTTTACTGGATTGAATAACTATACTGTATCTCTTGGATGGTTTTCTGCTACATTATGGGTCTCCCCCCCTGCTAAACTCTTTGTTCAATCTCTGGCCGTTTCATCATCTTTTTTTTGAGCTTTGGGATTTTAGAGGAGGGAAAAGTCCCATCGCTAATCTTTTTTAAGAATTCACTTGGAGAAGAAAAGGCAGTAAGGATAAAAGGATAGTTTTTTTGAAATTTAATCAACTCCTTGGAATAGCGGTCGATTCTCTGAGAGCATTAGTTTTTTTTTTAGGAGATTGAAAGTGCATGAATAAACAGGCATTTATTTGTACATGCTGCCTCTAGGCCTTCTGGGCCTCAGCATTCAAACTAAATGTGAATAGACATCACATTAATATTCCTCTTTCATGATGCTCCCCCCCTCACTTTTCCCTCAAATGAAATGAAAGCACCAGTGACACCACCTGACATGTCCCAGATATCGTGGCGTGACAGGCAGTGTGTGCCGCAGCAGGCGACTCGCTGATTTCCCACTGTTGATGATACTTTCTAACTCTGCCACCTCCGTATGTCCGACGGGCAGACTGCAGAACGCAGGCCCTGTGACTTGGCTATCTATGGGGATGTTCACACATCAATGCCAAAAGCCCCAGAGAGGTCGGAGAGGGACCTCCCGAAAGAGGCAAAGGCTTCCTGTGAAGAAAATGGCTGTTTATCTATAGAGGGTGCCAGGAGTTCTGAGAATCTTTTTCATCCTGGAAGCTTTCAAAGGAGACATACTCTAGGAGCTGTCCGTTAAGCACTGTTTCACGTGGATGGCTCACCGAGCTGCTGGCAGAGGGAACCTTTTCAGCAGCATGTATGTAATTACAGGCAGCTCCACAGATCCAAATATCACTCTGGGCCCGTGTACAGTTCCTAATGTACACAAACCATCAGGTATTGGCTTTGTAACGGTACAGACTGCATCCCAACAAGCTGTCTTCAATGTAGACAGCATACAGCGCTGGGCAAAAGTCTCAGGCATCTGAGAAAATGACCTGTAAAGCCTTTTATCCACTTATATGGGTTATATGGGAGGTGCTTATTTGCACAAGCGGTAGAATAAATTAATAAACAGCACAATGTGATTTAATATCTGCAACAGTGTAGCTTTAGCACAGCTGTCATCAAGGAAGTACAGGTACCATCCAGTATCTGCTTTGTCTAAACAATCCTTAATTAAATTAAAACAGATGTGCTGTTGATGGAATTAAACAAATCCATGCCATGGCTGCAATGCAGTGAGAAATCAGGGAAACCTAACCGTAATCTTATTAAACATCTTGTTATGCTTTACTGTATTTATGTTTATTTGTATTTGTTCTAATGGTACTGTATATTATAGGCAAAACCACACACACATATATATATAATAGCTCCATGTAAGCAATCCTGATACCAAAACCTCATGACAGTTCAAATGGCGATACCCTCCTGGGGGACAGTTTGCCCAAAAGCTTACCCCCCTCGCGAAGAGTTTGCCTTCCCGGAACAGAAGATGCCTTTTTTACGTCACTGAGGCATCTACAACAGATAGATAGAGACTATAGAGACTGGTATAAAGACCTTGTGCCTTCAGACTGAATTCTGGAACCCAAGTTAGTGAACTAAGATCATATCCAGAGTTGTCTCCTCTCTTTAACTGAAAGCAAAATCAAGAACACCAGGGTTAGGATTATTATAGAATAATGGTATGTAATATACAGTACAGTGCAAGAGTAATAGACCACCTTTATTAATTTCAGGCTAAGCGCCTATTAAATACAAAAGTCCCCAACAACTAAATATTTGTTGCATTAGCATTTTCTGCTTTTCTGCATTTTCTGCTTACTCCCAATTACAATTACAGACTCACCAGTCCAAAAGACCTTACGTCCCATCTCTGCTGTCCAGTTTGAAATATTAGGTTATTAGTTTATAATTATTTCATCTTTTTTCTGTCTTCTTGAAAGCTACAAATGCATTGGGCTGTCTTCTTTCTGTGGAAGGATGGACAGAAACAACTGTGTATGTTTTCAGATCTGAAGAAAGAGTGGATCTTGATTAAATGACACATTGTTTTAGGTGATTGTTCTTAGATGAACTAAACACTTGACAGACATATCTATAACATATCAGTGAGGCATCTGCATATATTCAGTAGATTATCTAGGCATGTTTAATTACTGCATATCAGAATGTGTGTTTATGATTGTTTTACACTTGATGTGGAAGGTCTGTAGATCTGTTAATCCAAGAAGTCACTAAACAGGAAAAAGGAAAAGTACAGACTCAACATGGGGATCTCAGCATCCCCAACAAACATGAAACCATTTTGGGACTGGAGTTTTTGGGTTGAGGTTAGGAATAGAAAAAGCATTAAAGCCAGTGTGAGGATTAGGATTAGGTTATGGGCTGAGGTAAAGATTGAGGTTAGGATTAGAGGCAGAGTGGGTGTTACAATTAAATTTTGGGTTGAGGTTAAGATTAGGGTCAGAATTAGTTCCAGAGTGAGTTTTAGGATTAGGTTTTGGGTTGAGGTTATTTTTAGGATTACCTTTTGGGTTGAGGTTAGGGTTAGGATTAGTGCCATTTTGAAGGCTAGGGTTAGGTTTTGGGTTGAGGTTAAGGTAAGGGTTAGGATTAAACCAATGTTTTTAGGTTGAGGTTAAGGTTAGGGTTAGGATTAGGCCAATGTTTTGGGTTGAAGTAAAGGTTAGGGTTAGGATTAGAGGCAGAGTGGGTGTTAGGATTAGATTTTGGGTTGAGGTTAAGATTAGGGTCAGAATTAGTGCCATTTTGAAGTTTAGGGTTAGGTTTTGGGTTGAGGTTAAGGTTAGGGTTAGGATTAGGCCAGTGTTTTGGGTTGAGGTTAAGGTTAGGGTTAGGATTAGGCCAATGTTTTGGGTTGAGGTTAAGGTTAGGCTTAGGTTTAGAACACGGTGTGTATAAGGACTAGGTTTAAATTAAAGTTAGGGTTATTATTAGTGCCGTATTGAATGTTGGGATTACGGTTAGGGTTAGAGTTAGGATTAAGGTTAGGGCCAGGGAGAGAGTTATGATTATGCTTTGCATTGCAGTTTTTGTTAATTTTAGGATTACGACCAGAGTGAGCTTTAGAAATAGATTTTGGGTCGAGGTTAAAATTAGGATAAGGATTAGGGCCAGAGTAGGTGTTAGGATTAGAGTTGGGTTGATTTTAGGGTAAGAATAAGGATTAGGGTGAATGTACTATTTTAATGTAATAAGACCTTTACACCAAGTGGAAGCATTCAGAGGGAAATGCAGTTCATTCAGACACAACAGTAGATATAATGTAATTATACTGTTATATTAAAATAGAACAGCAAATGACAATAACAACAACTCTGCACTTTCAATATTAATCATTCATAACATTTCATAGGAAGAAATGTATTTTTCAGTTCTAAGACTGTGTTGAAAGCATACTGTACTGTACTGCTATAAACAGATTGTAAACATTTACATGGTGCAGCATAACATGCCAGCATGAGGTCCATCTTTTCTGATCTGTACTGAGCGAGTCTGTGCTCTGCACTGGTTAGCATCTGTCTTTTTCCCACATTTCCTGGAGATGTATCTAAACGGAGTAATGAGACCTTTGAGGGAGGCAGATCTTTCCTATTATCGCATCGCAGCATCTGAGACACTGCAAACTTCTAATTATGTTCTACCAGCCCTCACTCCCCAATGTTTGATCATCAAAGGTCCACTACTGAAGTGAAAAGCGAGCGTTAGCGATTGATCGTAGCACGGCAAACAGGGCCTAGCCTTTAATGGTCCGACTTGATAAGTTTGCTTCCCCCATTTAGCAATGCTGCCACACCATTTGTCAACCTGCTCAGACAGTTCTTTGCTCAAACCATGAAGCAAAAAAGAAGGATTATACAATGAGGGATCTTTTCGGTACCTTAGTCATTAGCATGCAGACGTTTGCAGGCTAGCTCTTGTTGTATAAGAAGTTTGACTAATGTTAACTGGGCCTGGATTAAGTTTCACATTGCCATCATATTGCAACATACAGCAATCGCAATGTAATGCGCTATATATTGCAAGAAAACACACATCAGTGCAGTCCGGATATGATTTTTGCATTTGTCGGATTATATGCATGCTTTGGTACATCTAAACATGTCTGTGATTGACCTCACAGCACACAATTAGCCATGTGTTTGGTTAGAGACTCATTATCATATTGGAGCCTTCAGCCGTAAGGAACCCTTAGGGCCTTCAAGGCCTACAGAGAAGGCATAATGGTTTCTGTGAAACTAAAAAATAAAATATATATACTCACCGTCAAAGTTAGTTGCACCAGAAGTTGCATCTGGAAAAAATTTACTGACAGGAATTAAACTTGGTGGCTGTACCCTGATTGATGGGCTCACTTCACACTTAAAGGAAACAATACAGTTTGAATTGGGGCAAAAATGAATGGGACCCTAAGGAGGGGAAGAGAGATGGGAAAATTTTGTAATAGTATATATTTAGACTATTTTAATAGTAGTCGTGAGCTGGAGGTTAGGGCACCAGGCCTGTGACCGGAGGGTCTCTGGTTTCGATCCCCTGAACTGATCGTAACGACTGAAGTGCCCTAACCAAGGCTCCTAACCCCCAACTGCTCCCTGGAGCTATTAATAGGGCTGCCCATTGCTCTGGGCAAGTGTGCTCACTGCTCCTAGTGTGCCCGTTCACTTGAGTGTGTGTATGAGGGCGTATCACTTCACCTATGCGTTCAATGCAGAAGGCAAATTGCTCTGTGTGTAAACACATATGGGACAAAATGACTCAAAATCCCTCTACTCAGAAAACAATCGGCCTCACCTAAAAAGACTAAGAGACGAGTGCAGGCCAAAGCAACTTCTTGGGTGTCTGCTCTGAGATGGTGTAGCAGAAACAGTATCTCTGGGACAAGCAGAAGTACAGCAGATGGGCATTCACTTTTCCATCCTATTCGTTCTTAAAGAGAAAAATTATCCATTGCTAGACAGAAACTGTGCATCCGATCAAAAAGCTGTATACAAGCACACCATTCCTGATCAGATCACACATTTTGGAGTTGTTACGGTGCCAATATCTTACAAACCGTGGGACGAGTTAGCAGACAAAGACAAGTATCAAGAAGAAGAAGAAGAAAAAAAAAGAAGAAGAAGTATGATACCAAGCTGCAAATGCACAGTCATGTTACCTGAGATATTCCCAGAGAAAAAGTTTCTTCAACTAAGTTATTGATTGCTCATTCTGCCTCCACTCTTAATAGCACCATCCTGCAATGCCTGAGGTCGTGTTGCATTATTGGGTTTAATTATGTTATATTAGTCTTGCAATATGAGCTCTGCAAAAGGCAAACAAAACAATTTCTAAGTTGGATCAGCCACCGTTGTTGTTTCTGAAGAGAAAATATACCCTATAATGCTGGTGCCAAACAGCTGCACAGAGAAAACTCATTCAGTGCACCAGGCTAATATGCACCGTTAACAGCTGAAACCAGTGTAAATGCCTTCGAACAAACCCATATTAAATGGATCGCATGGTGATTATATTACTGTACCTGTAGAAGTGTTTGCACTAGCTGTAATTATGAAGTCGCTTTCTCCACAGAACAGCATCTTAACGTATTTTCAGAGCTCATAACTGCGCCAACAAGGTAATAACGGTCCTTTGAATTTTAATAGGTTCCTACAAAAAGGGAGCCAGTATTGTAATGGTTTGGCATGATAATTTGTTTTCATTTACTGTCACTTACTTATTTATGTATTCATCCCTTTAAAAATGCATTTGGTGCAAGAGCCCTGCAAATAAGGGGCTGAAACAATATGCCACATCAAATACGCCACTACCCTGTGGCCCATCATCCAGCCTTTGAAGCGCTGAGCACGCCGATAAGAAACAGGTCGGCTCTAGCGGCGTGCGCCCAAAACAGAGTCCAATTTCACAATAAATCCATATCGCAGATGGCAGGGAGAAAGACCCACTGTGACAGCGACATTATTTCAACTGCGATCCTAACACCTGACAACCCACAGGCCTAAAATAGGCCAGAAAGTGGGGGGAGAAATCCAATTCGAAGCAGAGACGTGTGGGACAGGTCCACCTCAGCACTCCGCTTCGGTTCAAAGGGAAGTGTCGGACACGGACACAATGAGGCCGCTGTCACGCTGACATTTCTCCAGGTGAGAGTGCACGATGGAAGAGATGGATACGTGATACGGGCGTGAGTAATGGAGGTTTTGCGGCCTCCGCATTTGTCACCTGCGCTTGTCCGCTCCGCATACGAGCGCACAGATTGAGGAGGATATCACACACTGCATGTCATTAATCTCCGTACAAACAACAATGTGCACATATTCCGGTGGCGGCGGCGAGACACTGGCACCTGCTCCTGGCATTTAGATTTATGTCGAGTGCTGTGATGAATCACTGATAATGTTAAGCTTATGGAAATAATCTGAGAGATCCACTGCATCCTCTGCACCCACTGTCCCTAATCACAACTGCTTTGACCACAAATCCATAAATAATAAGTCTTTTACAGTAATTCTGTATTTACATTTATATATTTTTGTAGGTTCTGTGATCTCCGCTTTAAAGTACACGCTTCATCAAAGAATAGTTGCACCCAGAAGGAAGTGTTGGATTGCAGTGCTATTGGGAAGGAAGATAAAGGTTACCAGGAACAATAAATGATGATATATTTGAACTGATGTGGACAATATTTATTGAGCTACACATACAGAAGTAGTGCTAATGAAACATGCTCATGTCTTGGCATGTAGCTGCAGAGGCTTCTATTGGTGTCCTGGGATAATCCTTTCCATGCAGCTTGAATATTCTAACGCAGTTCCTGTAGATTTTGCGGTAGAGGTGGAGTGACAACAGACTTTCTGGATGTGTGACAACAAACCGTTCATCCTGGTACTAACCACGGGGCCTCCACACACAGATTTGCTGGTCGTCTCCACCAAAACAAAAGCAGGACTCGTCACTAAAAATGACCCGCTGCCATTTTGAGTCACTCCATGAAAAGTCTGGAACGACACCATGGCAGTCTTTGGCGCCGCTGACATGGTGTTAAGGGCAGTCGCTCTAAAGGTCTGCGTGCATGTAGCCCTGGCCGTCTGCCAATGGTGCTTGCACTAACATGGAGGACATCACTGCTCTTTGAGTGAGTCAGGTACAGCGATAAGGCTCATTCCTGATTATGTTATATGTGCATCTGAACATTTACATGTGTCATAATGTCAAACCTACCTGCCAGATTTCATACCTGTCGAATGAATAGTTGCACTATTTGTGTAACTATTAATTGGATAGCAAGTGTATGATGTATTCTGGATAGGAATTCTAAAATCATACAGGTTTCATGTCATAGTTTATTTTGTGTTCATTATTCACCTTTGCAGTGTCTTCATTTTTATTGACAGCTTTGTGGCTTTCTACTAATTGTTATAATTATTTCAGTTACTGGAATAATGTCAGATGAAGGAATGAACTGCATTCAGACGCGACCTTTTACTTATTTTTCAGCTTCAGAAAAACAAAACAAAACAGAAAATATATATTACACGAAACAGTAAACCACAATAATAAGATAATTTCTTTTATATATACAAAATATATTTTTGCCTTTATTACAGATTCTTTTATCGAGATTTCTGCAAGGATAGTTTTTTCACACCTCCAAAGTTCAGTCTTAGAAATTGGTTGCATTTTCTGTTTCTGTCCTAGTAATCCCATAAATATTCAATACTGTTGGGGTATGGGGTGGTCAGTCCATTGTTCTGAGAAAACCAGAAACTTTTTTGTGAAATCGAAATTTCCACTTATTTTAATTATAATGTAAAGAAACAGAAGCTGGGATTCACCACACTGTAAAAAGTGCAATCTAAAGAATTGCTTTAATTTATTATAAGCAAATGAATTTGGTTTATTCAACCAAAAAAAAAACAAAAAAACGTTAAATGAATCAAAGTAATTGTTTGAGCTGAGTAAAATTAAAATATTTTTTTTAGGTTGTACTTTGTTGTACTGATCAACACTAATGTAGCCATTTTATGTATTTTCCAAAACCACCAGTACAGCTACAAGTGGTATTTGAGTTTTCATGTGCAATGTTGATGATGGTGTAACAATCAAAAATGTAAATAAGTACATAAAAAAGCAAACCTTTTTGGGGACTACTTGCCCTATGAAACCCTGCATGTACCGATTTGCCTGTACCGTCAGCCTGTGCTGACCACCAGCAGAATGCAATGGTGGCAGGGCACTAATATTCCAGGGAACTCAAAATCCCAGAGTTCCCAGGGGTAATCAGTGCTAATCAGGCTCACCTGGTCGTACAGGATTTTGGGGTGTGGGAAGCAGCACTGCTTTGTCACACCTTTCATTCAGTGTGGCCGCTAAGGTACTGGTGCTGCAAGAAAAGACAAAAAAGGAGAAAGGGGGAAAAGAAAAGAAAAGGGGGAAAAGGAAAAGGAGAAAGGGGCGAAAAGAAAAGGAGAAAGGGGCGAAAAGAAAAGGAGAAATGGGGGGAAAAGAAAAGGAGAAATGGGGGGAAAAGAAGAAAGGGGAAAAAAGAAAAGAAGGGGGGAATAAAGGGGGGGAAAAATAAAGAAAGGGGACAGAAAAGAGAAAGCACTGAAAAGTGTGTTGAGGGCCTGCAACAAGGCAAAAGATAAATGAGGCCTTGTTAGTGGTTCCCTCTTTCTTTTGTTCTTGTTTGTTTTGTTCAGTTGAAGCTTTCCTTTGTTTGAGCTACACCATATTGACGTCCCCTTTGTTTGAAGTTTCCCGCTCTTTTCCCTTCGCCTTTGAAAAGGGGTGCAGTTCGCACTTCTGCCAGTGGTCTCTGGTGGCGCAGTGGTAGTGCGTCAGGTTGGAGAGGGTTGCTAGTTCGAATCCAGCCTGCAGAGACTTTCCCTCAACTCTGCACATAAAGCTTTATGCTCTATTACAGTGTACATCACATAAATAAAACACTTTGGGTTCTCTGGGTTTACCTTATACCCACTCCCCGCGGGTCTTCCCCTCTGCACTTGGGCCCCCTGACCGTCACATGGCTTTCCAGAAGGTCTTGCATCATGTAGAGGAACTGTTTATCTGATAGGACAGTTTTGCTGTTCTAACTTAAGCAGCACTTAGCAACAGTGCAAACAATTTAACAAAAATGACACCAATTATCACAGCTTTACTGAGGTTAAATAAGACGCAGGGACACTGAGACACAGTGTTGTTGGCTCACAGTTCATGCCGCAAGATGCCCTCAGTAGACACAAACCAGTGGACAAGCTGTGCCTATGATAAAACATGAATTATGGATTGCCGTTGTATGAGCACCTCTTGTCCAAGTCTTACACAACATGAACCATTCAAAAATGCTCAGCAGCTGCCAAAACTGCCATACAAAACCAATTTCTCCTAGATCCCCAAAAAGCCTGATTACCAAGGCTAATGAGCAAAGGGATAGGGTTCACACTAGAAGTCCTGGAAGGTATAGCATAGCCACTGGCTACAGCTGCGCAATGGGCGATGTTTTCTTTAAAGTTACAGACAAAAGGAGTCTTCCTTTCAGCAGAATAAATCATTCATGTTTCCAACTCACAGCTAGTGGCTCCCCTGCACCAGCTTGGAGAGCTGAGGTTTCTCTGTAGCTGCACACAGCTGCAACCACCTGCCAGGAAAGCACACAGGCATAGTAATGTAGCAAACCCAGAAACTGAGCCAACAACATTGAAGCATTACAGTTCCATGGCTCGCACAGCATGTACAGAACAAATGTATATTATTGATCAGTATATACAGACAGATGTTGACAATATATCAAAACCTCATGTTCAGTTTTTATAATACTGATATCCAGGGGTGAACCATGACTACTGGAACTAGGTCTTCAGTTTGTGATACACAGTTCTTATGTTATGCTGCCTAACCATGTCTGGAAGCAGCTCAAAGTTGGTAGCAGAGCAGCAAGACAGCTAGTAGGCACACTGACCAGATTTACAACCCGTTATACCCAGTTAGCCTTGGGATTTGAAACCTGCTGACTTACCTTTCCTACTACAGGGCTACCAGTCACCCTAGTCAAAACAGAGGCTGAACCAAAGACCTACTGTGTCTCACTAACCACCACTGAGCTGAGACCAGCTTTGTAAGAGAGCTACATCACTCTAGGCCCGGGAGGACCAGATATATCACTGACTGCAAATACAAGTTGTAGTCTGGCCAGGTTTTAGTCAGTTAGAAATGTAAAACAGCAACAGCCTTGGCATATTGAAAGAATCCCTGTAAGACACAGACAGACCCCTGGGGGGCTTGTGTGCCTGTATTTTATATCGCCTCAGCCATTCTCCAAGATTTGTTTCAGCAAGATAAAGCTCAGCCTTGCCCCAGGAATAGAGCTTGTGGGTTTGCCTGGGTTATATATGAAATTCATCACTATTGGATGCCCCCTCTAATGCAGTAATGACCAGCTGTGGTTCTCCTCAGTACCCACCTCTCACACATCACTACAGTGTTGGAGATCCCACTAATAACACTGATCTCTGGGAGAAAGCACCATATTCCATAATGGGGTTATTGTAAGGACCAACCCAATATAATGATTCAATTGTAGACACTATAAGCTATGAGGGAAGAGGGAAACCTGGTAGGCCATCTCACTAACATGGCAGCCATCTTGAATGCCTCCATTTTGCATTCAACTTTCAAACTTTTTTTTTTTTTATGGGTAGGTATGTTTGTGGCATATCAAACTCAAAAAACATTGACGTGCTTCAGAACTCGATTTGTTCTCATGTTAAAACAGAGATTTTACTTCTGTACGGGCAATGCATTAAGGATACTCTCATTTTCATAGAACAAAGCACATGTGTCTTCCCAAAAGATTTCAACCACAGCCATTCAAACATCATCCCATTACCAACAGTGTACTTGCCTCCCAAAAATTCCTCCTGGATTCTAAGAAATAGTTCTTTCACCAATAAACTGAAAGCTAGAGAAGCAAAAGTTGCTATCGATGTAGCAACAGTAACCACTGTTCTGGCCCCATTCCGCAGGAACCTACACAGAAGCACCCATCGTCTATCTCTGGAATGTGGGGTTAGCTCAATTATATCCAACCATAAATAGAACCCTTAAAAAATTCAGATGCTGATTAAGAATGACCCAGACTGTCGGATGGGAGACCTCATTTTCTCCCATCAGGAGCTGTTTAATGATGAAGCAAATTTCTTCATGAATGGTGAGGTCAACAAACAGATTCATAAATACTGGTCAGACACAAACACTTACTGGATAGCTCCATCTAACACGGCTGCTAACAGTTATGGAATTGTGTGGTGTATGGGGTACCTGATGTGTGGGAACTAAGTGCGGACTGTTACACAAGGTTGAAGACGTGTTTCCTTGATTGTTGTAAAAGGATGCAATAATTCTTCACTTCGTTCAAACCCCACCACATTACAGACCCGCTGTCAGAGGCTGTGCAGTTACAGGGGACTGGTCGTAGCAGTCCAATCAAGTGGCCACCACGTTCTCCTGATTTAACCTCTTTGGATATATGTGGTCATGTCAAGGCACGTACTCTGTGAAGATATGAAATGCAGATTTTATCTTTTGGTGAAAGTTTATCAGGAATAGGAAAAAAGAATGGCCCTAACACTTGCACATGGTGGACAGCCTTATGACACAGTGGTAGAATACCATCCACCAGTTTGTGTCTTAAATTGAATCCACCATCTTCCAAACCGTTATCACTTTATGGGTGTTTCCTCACATTTAAGACACCCTGTATATATTCACCTTGTAAACACCGTTGGAAGTAGGGGTTCAGATCTTTGCAGGGACAGTAATACTAATGCACTGGAATGCCTGGAAAAATTCTGTAATGTGTTTGTGCATTATAACACTTCCTCAGTAATGTTAACCGTAAAATGAACTGCAAAAGGTTGTTTGCATAGGAGGTCACTTCACTGCATTGCGGTGTAGATGGAAGACAGGAAGATGGAAGACAGGAAACAATTTTCTACATAAGAAAAACTCATGAGCTCTAATAATGCCTGTTTGTATTGTTTATGGTTGCTCAAATCAGTTCAAGCTAGAAGCCGCAAAGAGCTTTTACCAAGATTAAGAATTGTTGGAGCCTAAAGAGCTGAGTTTGGTAGGTTAGAGATTACTATTTATACTGTACATGTTCCTTCCATACTGGATCATCGCAACCCATTCCATGCTGGTTTAACATGGCATGATGGTGGTCTGGTGCACAAGCACTACACAAGCTGGTTGACCAGCGCAGCAGTATTAAACTACAACATAGTCTGTCTGTGCCGTTTGTGTTGGTCGTGCCTTTTTTCTAAGGAGGTATTCCTTTTGTGCAGTCAGGAGGAGTGGAGTACTGTATTTGCACGGTTCATCTGTGGGCGTGCACTCCTAATAGATTTAACACAACAGATACAAGCAACACCACTATCACTTTAATCAGGGTTAACAGTTGCACAAAAGACAGGCGAACATAAACAGCTTTACCTGACATGCAGTTGCATTGAGCTGCAATGACTTCAATGACATCTTGTTTTGTGATGATCCATGTCTTTTGATGTCGTTCGTTCATACCTTTGAGAGTGGTTAACCTACATTAGGCAAACAACTATAGTGTTAATGGTTGAGAGGCGCTGCAGGGTTGAATGTTTGTTTGTTGCTAGGCTCATCCACAGGACAATAAAAGAAAACCGAATGACAGTCGTTTGGGAGGACCTTGCTACCAAGGTTGACCCAAACAGTTACAATACATGGCCATGCCTCAGAAGTTCTGTGTGCTTTTATTTGTTTTCCTTGGTAGAAGGACGTTTGGAGGAGAAGGTACTACGTATGTCTGCTGTCTCAACAGCAGGCAAATCTTCCCAAGGATCACCCTCTACATACGCTGGCCTTCCTCTCATAAGGATTGTCTAAGCTAGAACAATATGGGCTTGTCTCCAACTCATCCACTCTGCACTGCACTTCCTGCCCTCCATCTGGATTTTAGAGCCACCTGACTGCAAACCGCCCACGTGTCTGTGCATGGGCCTAAAATATACAGAGTAAAATTGAATGTCTGTTTTAACCTCTCCCACCGCACCTGCCACAGTTTCAGTGTTTGTGCTCAGAGACGTAGCAGTAGGCCACACTAACGTTCATGCTTCCTGCACTTACTTTAACCTGCTGTACTGTAATGCTGATTTAAATATATAACTAATTCATTGTCTTATTGGCAGAGAAAACGGTACATGCTGTACAGCCCATTATTTAACGGGTTTTGCAGGCAGGCCTGTAATGCATACAACTCCGATAAGGTTGCTCTGTAATTTTCCCAACAAAGACGACAAGGCAATCAAAGAGGTAAATGACAACTTAAATTGCGTTGTATTCAAACCTGACATTTACAAATGGATATAATGCGAAAGTCCTGCTATAATGTGAAAAGCACAGCAGGTGTTTCTACCACTTCAGATAGCATACTCCCACCTATTTTTCTCTTCTTGCCCGGAAAGGAAAAAAAAGTCACAGAGAATACCAATTTAGGTGCCAGCACATCATCAAGAACCCAAAATGGTTTCTAAATGTGCGCCATTAACTCTAAGGAGCCTCCTTGCATCACCCTCACTCCTTCTGCAGCCACAGGCTGCTAATTTCAGCTAGCTGCCCTGAAGTGCCAAAATCACGATGGGGCAAAATTATAAGCATCAATCCTGCCCAAGTGCTGTGTAGCCCATCCATCCACAGGAGGATTTACGCACATAAACTGAACTGTGGCTTTATGCTGATGTTTGCCATCTGTGACAGGGAAAAAGTAATTAAAATGTGATTAGAGCGGTGAAACGATGACAAACAAGGACACAAAGGTCTAGGCAGAATGCACAGCTGGAAAATGGCAGCATGGCCAAATCAAACATCGTATGATATCAGTGGAGTGTATACAGCAGCTCTGTCTTGGCTGGGCCAGCAGCAAAGCAGCTATGGCCATATGCAGCACCAGGATGCTTAGTTCAAATTGGGTGATCCGGTTTGGCAGGAGATGAGATTCAAATGGAGGGAGATTTGTGAGCAGAGTTGAGTGAGAATAGCACAGTGGATCTGCATGAACACATTTAATGAGAGCTGCAAAGCCCTTTCTCTGTGTGGAGCTAGACTGGCTGCAGTTGTCTGGTGAAAATAGAATGACCGGAAGTTGTTTTAAACCTCAAATCTTGTCATACAGAACAAGAACATGGATATTTCACAGTATTTTGTAACACTGAGCTCACTGGCTACTACATTATAACCCCAGTGGGAGCCCATCTGGCGTGTTAGCTATCTGTAAGCCATTCATTGGTGGTTAGTTTATGACCACAAAAGTGCTCTTAGTGAGAGTGTGGCTTTTCTGAAAAATATCCACAACAGCGGTCCTGAGTCAGACCAATCATAAAGGTGGTAATGTTAACTGAACAAATAGGCTATAGTCAAAACACCCAAACAACCATTTATCTGTGTGTGTGTGTGTGTGTGTGTGTGTGTGTATATATATGTATATATATGTATATGTATGTATGTGTATATATATATATATATATATATATATATATATATATATATATATATATATATATATATATATATATATATATATGTATGTGTATATATGTATATGTATGTATGTATGTATGTATGTATGTATGTGTATATATATATGTATGTGTATATATGTATATGTATGTATGTGTATATGTATATGTATGTATGTGTATATATATATGTATGTGTATATATGTATATGTATGTATGTATGTATGTATATATATGTATGTGTATATGTGTGTGTGTGTGTGTAATGTAGAGCTTATTGTAAATGTAATGCCTGCAACATGTTCCAAAAAAGTCAGTACAGGGTATGTTTACCACTGTGTTACATCTTGCCTTTTACCAATGGTGAGTAAGTGTTGAAATCCTATTATTGTAGATCTAGAAAGCAGACATTTTTCCCATTCTTGCATGAAATAACACTTTACCTGCTCAGCTGTCTGGCTCAATTGCACTTCGTAACAGGCCACATGTTTTCAGAAAGAGACAAGTCTGGGCTGCAGGCAGTAAGGTGTAGCACCTGCATTCTTATATGAAGACACATTATTGGCTTGGTCTTGCTGAAACAAGCTGAAGATTTCTGAAAGACGTTATCTAGATGTTGTCCAAAATGCGTATGTACACCTCAGCATTGATGGGGTCCTCACAGATGTTACTCATGCCATTGATGCAAACACCTCCCATTCTGAACCAGTTATGCATCTGTGACAACTGGGAGGGTCCTATTCCCTCTGGCCTGGAGAACATAATGTCCATTCTTTCCAAAAGCCATTTGGTGGACTCCTTAGGCCACAGCATGTTTCCACTTTGTCATTTCATTTCAGAAGAGCATCAGCCTAGGGAAGTCAGCTGCGCTTCTCAATGTTGTTGATATATGCCATTTATTTTGCATAGTACAGTCTCAAGTCTTAATGCAGCAGCAAACTGTGTTTGCTGACAAGGATTTTCCAGAGTATCCTTCCAATTTTCTTTGTGTTACAGGCCTTTTAGAATAAGTGTATATCTGTAATATCTAGTCTTTACTAGAGTTTGCATGTGGACGCATGAGGTAGCTTTCTAGCACAGCGCAGGGCGAAGAAAGAGAGAAAGAGGAAGAGAGTGACAGAAAGAGTTAGTTAGGATGAGCTAAGTGATTTCCCGCATGACATAAGCTTTCCCATGTTCTCAGTGCTGATTCTACCACGTGCATCCCTGAGGACACCAACAAATTAGCAAGCATAGCGAGGGCAACCCTGGCAGGTTATTCAGCTTGGAAGGTCTAAATAATATTGCGTAAGCGGGTCTAGCTCTATTAGTACTAATGCTGGAGCATCTCAGCTTCCTCGTGCTGACACACCACGCTCCAAATAGCCCAGAGGCTAAACATATACTATTTGCTTCTCAGCGAAGGAAGGTCTGGGGTGACTTTCCCAAAAGCCAAACAGCCTTAAGATCATCCGAATGCTTAGAGACGGCGTTGCAAGTGGTGCTCTCCACCATCTTATGCTCATATCTGTGCCGTGGCGCTTAGCGTGCATAATACAGCTTAATATCGCTCTTCATGGCCCTGAATGGTGGCAGTGTGGGGGAGTGCTTGAGTTTCATATCAAAACTGGTAAACTTGAAAGGAAGGAAATCTCCGCATAAACATTTGGATGAGGATTATTTTTTTAGTGGGTATTCTTGAGCATGTTATAGCATAATGCTTTCATCTTCACTTTTTTCAGATGGCTGTGCGAGGAATGCTAATTGCTTTGAACGCCCCCTTGGAGTAATGGGACTTGTAATTACAGTTTAGCAGCAGACACACTCCTCATGCTAGCTGTTAATTACTCTTTGCCAAAGATGAAGAGACTTGAGATAAGCATTACAATCACGGGCCGCTGTTTGAAAAAGGGATGTTACGACTTCAGAGTGCATGGAACATCAGTTACCCAAGATGGCTGCCCCCTGGGTTGGAGAGCAATCTCTGTGGATGTTTCAGGGTGACCCCTGCCTTCGAACCACAAACAGCCCGACCAGACGAGCTCAGCAAGGGACCTGCACAAATTATCCATATCAAATTGCTGTCACAAATTGCCAGTCACTTACTCAAAGGCATGATAAGCAGGTCTTTGATTTCACAGAGGCACAACGCTGAGATCTTCTGTTTTGTCTTGCAGCTGAAATTGGGATTGTTGTTTCTCATTACATGGAACAATATGGAGGCTGGCATGAAACTATATGCACTGGAAGTGTGTAGAAATATCAGGTGTTTGCAGAGATAAGGTAGACATAGCAATTATTAGCCTGGGATATTTATTTATTTATATGCATGTATTTTTTACATATTCACTCCAGACCTCACAGATATATGCAAATGATCAGGAACAGAATATTTATCTTGACTTTGAAAGACATTAATTTTGCATTGATAGCCCACAGTGCAGAAAGCAAACTCCTCCTCTTGAAGTGACTCCGCCTCCAAATGTGCCGAAGGAGGAGGAAGAGGAGGTAAAGATTAATTGATGTGACACCCAAATGCTTCAGGAGGGAGTGGAGCGTGTGGACATTCTGGCCAAGTGAGCTAGCTGTATTTCATCCTCCCCTCCTGCCAAAAGCACGAGCTAGAACAGATGATAACTGTCCGTAGCTAAATCAGCGCAATTCTGAAAATGACCGCATGTAACAAGCGAAATGAGCAAAACCTCTCACTCCAGCTCGCTGCTGTTGCTATTTTTCAATTCATATGCTGTCCTAATTGATCTCTATCATCATCCAGTCATTTGACAGCAGATAGTGCTACCTGTAAATGTGGTGGGCGATGGTGACAGCTTGTGTGAATCACTGAGTAGGTTCATTATTACTGGCGAGCGCTAGCATAGGCAGACAATCTGATGGCGCAAGCCTCCGACACACACTCTCTCTCTCTCTCTCTCTCTCTCTTTTTTTCTCTCTGCCTGGTGTGGCTAATGGCATTGTCCAGGCAAAATTAATTAACTGATGTACTTCCGTCTGTCAGGGCCTCCACACAATTAATCACCCAGGGAATGAGACAATGCAGGGCATCTATAAATTCTATTCACAAGTGTCTGTCTCCACAGAGACTTCAGCTTAAGCCCTATGGATTAGATGTCAAGCAGCTCATAACTCAGCAGAAGGTGCTGTAAAATCAAGTCCATCTTAGACTAAGATGTGCCTGCTCGTGTCTAGAGGTCACTCGTCTCTGGCTCGACATCAGTGCAATGGGGTGTCCAAAATGAACGATGGGGCCAAGCGTTTGAGCTGTGCACATTTTTTCCCCATCCAGGTGAAATAGAACGCTGTGATGGCTTGTTTTTGTCATGGGATAAGAAGCAGGCTGTTTGGGTGGATGGGCAAGTTAGTACAAATGGGCCACATAAATGGAGTGAAACCCATATGTCCTCTACATATATTCTCAGTAATATGTAAATGTGGAGATACCTTTCCAAAGCATTTTAATAAATGAGCATGTTCCATTGTATTGATTGTATTATTTATATATATATATATATATATATATATATGTATATGTGTATATATATATATATATATATGTATATGTGTATATATATATATATATATATGTATATGTGTATATATATATGTGTGTGTGTGTGTGTGTGTGTGTGTGTGTGTGTGTGTGTGTATATATATATGTATGTATGTATGTATGTATGCATGCATAATATGTATATATATATATATGCATATATACACTCATCATCAAAAGAAAAACTGCACAAATAGTTGCACCCAGAAGGAATCAACCGACAGGAATGACGCTTGGTGGGTAGGTTTGACCTTGTGAGACATACGAATGTAGGAAAGGATGTGCTTTATTGCTGTACCTGACTGACACAATAGCTATGATTGCAGACATTCAGCGAGGAGTGATGCCTGCAGTGAGTCATCCTGCTAGTTCCAGCAACACTGGCAGATGGCTGCATAATGTAGACCTCCAAGCGTGTAAACCGTTACGATAGCTGCCCTTAACACCACGTCGACTATGCAGACTGCAGTGGTGTGGTGCCAGACTATCATGGGGTTATTAAGAATTGCAGCAGGTCTTTTTCTTTGTGGAGACGACCAATGAATTGTGTGTGGAAGCACTGTCGCCAGAAGGCCTGGTGAAACTGTCTGAGAATATTTAAGGTGCATGGGATGGATTATCGTAGGACACCATTAGGAACCTCTACAACTCCATGCCGAGTCGTCTGGCATGTTGTGTTAGCAACATGGCAGCCCGACCCATACTGAAAGACATTACTTCTGTGTGTGTGGCTCAATAAATGTTGCCCATGGGTAACATTGACCAGCATATTAATATACAAATCAACATAAATATGAGTCATTCTTGTAACAATATCTCATTTCTCAGAAAAGGCAAACCTTAACAGATTGTAAAGTACAAAAAATTACATGTAAAGCAAGTCATTCTAAATGATTGCATGTGATGTACAACATAATTGAGTTTTGAAGAAAATTTTAAAATTCAAATTCAGTGACATTATTATTCTAAGCAATGTAAAACAATGCAAAGACCAATTACTTTTTTTACCAGTCAGAAAAAAACCAATAAGGGATTATTTTGTTGGGACAGCAGTGCATATAACCTATATCCCAGCAGTCATAACATTAAAGCCAAATAATTATATCTACACTTACCAAATTAGAGACCTTTTGTAGTTCTGTAAATTTACTGTAGTGCATCTGTTTCTCTGTGCACCTTGTTATCCCGCTTCAAACAGTTCTTCCATAGTCAGGACCCCCACTGGACCAAGCATTATTTGGATGGAGGATCATTCTCCGCACTGCAGTGACACTGACTTGTTAGTGTGTGTTGTGCTGGTAAGAGCAGATCAGACACAGCAGTGCTGCTTGAATGTTTAAACACCATGTCCACCCACTGTCCGCTCTTTTAGACACTCCTACCTTGCTGCTCCATGTTGTAGTTTGTGTTGGTCATCCTTTAGCCCCTAATGAGTGGTCACAGGACACTGCCCACAGGACACTGATGGCTGGATTGTTTTGGTTGGTGGACTAGTCTCGGTCCAGCAGTAACAGTGAGGTGTTCAAAAACTCCAGCGGGTCTGCTATGTAAACTTCTGATCAGGGCAATTGGATGTTCCTATTGGGCAGACCTCCATTGGGTAGCGTACCTGAGTCGACGTTTACTTTTCAGGCTGCAGATTTATTGGCTGTGTATAATAAAAGCCATGCTCTTATGTCAGGTTTGCAAGAAATTGATGCCTTTTGACGCCCTTCCCAAAGCCATTTATGGCCTTGTCAAGGTCTTCTGGGGGTTTTAATTCACTCCAGCCACCATTCCTGGAGACATGCGGGCTAAAACGAGTGCACACAAACAATCAGGGAACAGATGCTGAATGGCTCATACCCCGGGGGTTAATTGCTCCTCAGAGTTACCTTTGATTCGCATAAAGAATCATGAGTCATGTTACTATTTGGTTCATAAAGCAGATTATGTGTGCCTCTGCTTATACTGTCTCATATTCTGATTACACCACCAGGTAATTGATTCAACTGAATCATACTGATGAATCATGAATTACGTGTCAGATCTTTTTTGGGAAGGACTGGTTTAGACTTGGTTTGTGTAGGACAATGTATATGCTCAGATTTAGTTTAAAAGTGCATGAATGACACAATGAATACTATGAATTTTCACATCTAGGTCACACTTCCTTCTCAGAGCACTGAGCAACCCCGGGGGGATTCCCTTGAGAGGAAGTCTGAAATATTCACTTTACATAAAATATTACACTGGCTCTAGAGGAGCTTATTACACACCATGTAAAATACAGTTCAAGGTGGGGTGAGGTTAGCATCTAGCACTTCAGAGTTATGTGCTATATTACAGAGCACTGTCTGTAGCTGTAGCCCTTTGTTTGTTGTCAGAATTACCCGAGAGTTGCGAGAGTTGCACTGTGTGGGTGTGTGTCCATATATACAGTATATGGCAGTGGTACAAATGTATTAAGATTAAGCTGTGATAAAAGCCGTACATGCTGGAATAAACATTTTCTTTAGGCATTGACACTGAGAGACCCTCAAACTGGAGAGACTGTATCACCAACAGAGACACTCCTACTGTAGAGTTTACTTCAGCGTTGGTCTCTAGATTCTAGCTAGATTCTAGCATAATTAGCATTTGATGAATGTTAAACGTTCTGAGACTGTCTAAATTAGCAGTTTCTCTAATTTAATATGATGTGCAACACAAATTCTAAGTTTAAACATGAATTACTGGTGCAAAGTTTTTTGTTTTTTTTTCCAAAAAATTTACTTTTTTAAATTTTTTGTTTGTGTGGTATAATTTGGTGAGTTTACCAAACCCACGATGCGAATTCAGTGTATCAGTGTAACAAGGTTAATATTTCAGTTCCTTAACGACCTTGACGCTCAGAGTATCCAGAGACATTTATCGGAAAGATCTATGTAGGACAGCAGCGATTTTCCAAAGTCCCATTCATTTTAGCCAAAGAGAACTCTAACTGGAATTCCTAGTATGGGTCTGATGATTATTTGAATTGCATGTAACATAAACATATTTACTTTAATGCAGAAATGAATATAAGGCTCTTGACTATATCCAGTGGTTCAGATGGGAAGACCAATATTGGCTAAGGTAGCTAGCTAACTTGCTAATGAGAAAATTTCTAGCTTGCAGGGCCGACTGATCCATTCTGATCATTATGAAAGCATTAAAGTCATGTTTGTGTTTTAGCCTTATTTTAAACCTTTGGTGTAACATTAAAACACAGCCAGGGTTTCAGATCATTCCAGAGCTGTTCCACGTGGTTCCATCATTTCAAGATTAAATGTATTAAATTAAGTGGATTAAGAGCAGTAAGTGGATGTGCACTGTAAATCTTGCAATGTCATGACTGACTGGGACAAGGTCACACCATTTAACATAATGTTAGGCAAACTGACCATAGGCAGACACTTTGATAAGAATCACTGCATGGACATATGATTTCTTTCTTGGTAATCTTTTCAAAATGTCAGTCTTTTGACCTTTTCATTTCAATAGCCCCATGGAAAGCAATGGAGCCTGTTGTGCTCCAAGGTGAGGATACATGATGCCTGAAAAGAACTCAGCTATAAGTGTTTTCTTACAGATTTTCCTTATTTTAACAGTGTCTGTTCTAAACAAATGATACTACCTGATAAAAAAATAAAAATACAGTAAGTCAAAAAAAAGTTTTTAAATAAATAATACATACAAACCTAGAAAACAAATCATTGGATATTTGATGTCCCTATTATCTGAACAATAATAATAATGTCTTTTACAAATGTACCGCAGTATAGAGCCCATAAAGTGCCACTGATATATTGAGGCCAGAAGATATTATATTGAGACCACATGCTATTATCTTGAGGCCACCAGTTACTACATTGAGCGCACAAATTAATGCTATGTTAAGACCACAAATTAACACACGGAGACCACAAATGATTATATTAAGGCCACAAATTAATGCATCGAGGCCATGCATTATTATATTGAGGCCACAATCTACTATATTGAGGTCATACATTAACATACTGAGATGATGGGGGCTTAGGGGCTCCATACTTTAATATTTTCTTTCATACTCCATTTCCTGTTAGTGGGGCAGGTCATAGTGACAGACTTCTTTGCATTTGTCAGAAACTCTTGGTCATTTTGTAAGGAGGCAGTAGATTTTTACACTTATATTGTCAGACAAATCTTACATACAAATGAGTTATAAGGGCTGAGACAAAAAAAGTACCCTACAACCTGGTGGTTATAAATCAAAGACTCAACGCTTTAGAAAAAAACAACATTTTATTTACATTTACAGCATGTACTGTATGAACTACAATCTCTGGTATTAATAAATGTTTTTTTTTTCTTTTAACCCCCAAATACGCATATCCCAACAGTATCATGAACTGATCAGCATCTGTAACGCAGGACTCAGATGTTATTGTTAATGCTTGAACAGTTTGTGTAGAAATCTTCCTCTAGAGAAGCACTTTCTCTCTTTTAAAACAAAAAAAGGAAAGAGATACCAGGATTCATCACTTCAGTTCATCATAGAAATCTAAAATGAGTTACCAATAACAAACAAACCACAACAAGAAAACTGGAAAAAAAAAAAGAAAAGATTTTTGCCCGATGCCATAGATACACGATGATGTATGTATTGGTGGTTCAGCCACAGTAGTTGAGAGACTGCTGGAGGTCACGTGAGCATTTGGAGCAGATATGGGAGTGAGTCGTTCTCACCCCCTAAGAACAGATAGTCACTCTTTCGAATGTGGCCCAGCACCATTTTGGCTTTAGTTCTGGTTTAGTCCCGCCCACCATTCTGTACAAGATCAAGTGTAAGAGCGGCCTGGTCGGCCAAAAACAACAAAAAAAAAAGTTGACTGGCAGGGATGCGATAGTTTACCTCAACATTCAACAGTTAATGAATCATTAGGAATCCTTGAAGTAATTTAGACTCCAGTGGGACTGAGAGACAGCTCAAAAGAGAAGAAATCAGACTTGTAAGCGCAGCACTGAAAATACACTTGAAAAATTGGAGAAATTTGTCAGCATACTGAACACTAATAGGCTTTGCTCAAGTGAATGCAGTAGTGGTTGCAAATAACTTGTTTTTTTTAACGGATGAAAATGGCAAGAAGAAGAAAAATGTCATTACCCTCATACTGGTCTGGCCTGTTTGGATGACGTTGGATACAGTAGCTGGCAAAACGTCTTTCATTTACAGGACCTGATCAGATGCAGAAAGGGCTGGGCAATATGGCAATATTTACCATGATGAATTACATTGCATTGAGTATATCCTGGGTATCAGTATTTTTAAATGTTTGATTAAAATATCAGCATAACTATTTGCCCTGTTTGCTTGGTGTTAGTGTTAACACAGTATGTGCAATGTTGAAATCATTGCATTCAAAGATCCTGACAATAGCATTCATTTTTAACGTGGCATTTAACTTATCTGTGCCAACATACTGTGTACAGTCAAAACTATATTTATGCCGAATTGCCCAGCTCAGCATGATCATTACATATCATCAGCTTTCTTCATGTTAGGTTGTGTTTATTGACACTGAAGTTTAGCTAAGTAGCTTTCATAAAACCTTCTGTTTACTCACTGTTAAGGCTGAGCACCACAGTTCAATACTTTCACGTTCCTGATCAAGAGACTCCAGTACTACTGAATTTTAAAACAAATCTGTGCCATTCAATACCAGATTTCAATAGTTTAGTGTCTGTAAGCCCATAAGCATGCATGTTCCAAAATCTTGGCTGGTGATCAGCTTCTGTGTTAGTAATGGGCGATACATCGGTTGAGTTCTTCCCCAGGTATGTTCACACAGTGCAAATGGCACTAATGTTATCTCGTTTAGTTGAGTCTGGGACACTCAAGTTTTAGATGGTGCAGCACTTTCACTCAGTTACCTGTCCAGGTGGCAGAAGGTAACTGCTGCTCTATTTAAGGTGGACAAACTTCAGAAGCCTAGTAGAAATTCTGAGGTAAATTGTAGGGCAAGTGTCAGAAAGCAACTCTGATATAGGTATTATCAATATATATATAGTTTTGCATGGTGCACAGTGAAAGATTTAGTTTCAGAGTCAGATTCAATATTTTGAACCAGCTTTTAAACATGGTTTAACAGTGATAGGACTTCCCAGAGTAATGAGTCCATTAATGTGGTTACATACACATAATAATCCGATCATAATTGGATTTCTGCAGTTATCTGATTATTTACATAATCATGTGAACAGCATACTTTGATTTCTTAAATCAGATTATGGCCCAGAAAATCTATTATTCCAATTCCATAGAGAGAGAGAGAGAGAGAGAGAGAGAGAGAGAGAGATGGATTTAAGGTGAGTAATCAGAGTTCTCAATACAATATTCTCTTACTCAGATTTCTTTCATTTTTCTGAATCAGTACTGCAGCGTTTAATCAACGTCTCTGGCCGTGAGATGGCAACTAAGCACTTTTGTAGGGAAGCTGAAACCAGCTACATGCTTGACAAAGTAAATTTAAAAGTTATTAATTTTCTGGATGATGTATGTTCGTATTGCTTATGTTTTAAAAAAGTCACATGGTGAAGTTTGAGCTCCATGTTTTTTTGTGGTACTCCTTATTCTGTGAGTTTATTGGCCGATCACAAAGCAGAAATCCAATTACTGACTCATGCAGACCTGGGGTTTTCCCATTATCTGATTACACAAGGGCATGTAAAAGCATTGATCTGATTACTGACGAAATCAGATTTTCTGCAGATATCAGATTATTAAGTACATGTAAACGCACTCAGTGTTAACCTACAAAAATAGGGTTCCTTAAGCACCTTAAAAATAGCCATGATATATATATATATTTATAAATACCAAAACTGTCAGAAATTTGATTTATATCATGACATACATTGTCAACCATGTGGCCCATTACTAGTCTATGTTACATTTCATGAACAAATTATTTATTTTTGCACAGTACTCTGCTACAGTGCTCTGCTACAGTTTGCTACACTCAGTAAATATACCCCCATCATATATCCATTATACAGTTTTCTCCTTTCATTTCTATACATATTCAAATGTATACAAATTAAAGAATACATTCATATACATCCAAAACTCTCCTGGAATGCTGTACTCAATAAATCAGCTAGAATTTTTTTTTTTAAATAAGAACAAATAAAATAAAAATAATTTAAAATAACATTTTGCTTAAATTTAAATTTTATACAATATATGACTTTTTAATGTACTTTTTAATAATTTGTATTTTAAAGAAGGAGCTACAAAAAAAAAGTAACCAGTATTGGACAGGAAGAAGTGTTGAAGTCAAGGTATCGGCATTTGTACTGATATCAAACAACACCCAGCCCTAATCACTATACCGCTCTCAAGCCAAACAAATTACCACTGTTCATAGCAGCAACAGCTTAAATCATCTTCAGTTCCATAATGAATTCTGAAATGAAACTGTCATTGAGACACTGTCATTATATCTCAGTTTGAGACTAATATTAAAAAGTGAACAAAGGAATCATGAAAATGATACTGTTTTTAATAACCAGCTGCGAATGATATACTGAGAAATGCCGTCTCAAAACAGTGATGAATGTAGCGAGGCTGAAGACACTGCTAAACTCGCACATTCATCTTTACTAACACAGTGTCTCTTAAATCAATCATTCAAACAACAAGAGACGGGAATGTAACAGCAGAGCACAGGAATTGCCATGATGCAGTGTATGGTCGAGTGCTGTTAATTGAATGCTTCTTAACCGATAGTCTTCAAATGATAAATAATTACAATGCCCTTCCTCCCTCAGATCCAAATGTGAGCAACACTGATACCTTTCTGGCGCCCTGTGCTAGATGTAGCACCTACAGTGAAGTTCAAGAGCACTGGGCAGAAACCCAACAGCATATTTGCAAGGTAAGGGGTTTCCATAGAAACACAAAGGGGAACTACACATAAGATTAAAGAAGGAATTGTGCTTTTGCTTGCAGATGATCCCACTGCTGTGTATGACGGCTCCGACTCTTCTTGGCGAGCGAATGCTATCTGGGTAAAACTGTACTGCAGGGCAGTGTGCATAAGGCTACATGGTACATTCATAAGCCACTCGAGACAACTGACATAGACCTACATAAACCTTTTCTAAATGCTTATGTCAGTAGGCATCATCTGTCATAAAGGTTGCCTTTGCCATAAGATGATATAAGATCAGGTGATACTGTGTTGTGTCAAGACACTTTGAGATGTTCTGTGGCTTTCAGGTAAGGTGAGATTTAGTTGACCATTCATGACATCTGAGTGACTGCATCAGCAGCATTACGTCACTGTGACATCATTTTTGGTTTATAACTTTTTTTTTTAAATCTGTGAACATCAACCAAATGGTAGATTTGACACATTTGGTGCAATCGCCACTTCAGCACTGGCCCGAGGACTACTACAGAGTGCTTTGCGGTCTACTTATGGGCCACGGCCCAGTGGTTGAGAAGCCATGCTCTAAGCTACAAAGTCAGTTGATATATGTTGTAACATTTCACCCAAACTGTTATAACATATCGTAATATCAGAAAAATGAATAGCCCTTATTCATCAAAACAGCATAAAAGGAGCACAGGTTTGGTCGTCTACAAACTAACTCTTGTGTGGTGTGGAAACAAGCACATATTAGCAGATACAAGTATGACCACTCTTAGTGTGTGCAACCAAGTCTCAGTCTTCCAGTACCCGTACCTCTACCTCATTTACACACAACAGCAATCAGGAACTTGCAGCAAATAGCCGTGCTAGTTGGCGGAGTTTGAATTTGAGCGGTAAGTGCACCACTTTCCCTTTGACCAAAGGGACCAAATTTTATAGTGTTATAATTCCAATGTCTGAAGAGAATAAAATCTGTGATAAACAGACAGTCTTTTTTTAAGATGGTAAAATGAGGTATACTACATTGATGAATAAGGGCTAGAGTTTCTTGTCATAGGGGTACAGATCCTCACAACTGACAAAAGTCTTTCTTATAGACAACGGCTACAGAAATAAAGCATTATAAATGATCATGTGTGTGTCATGATAAGCTCAGCAGCTGTTCTGTATATTGAATCCTTTAAAGTTTATGATTTTTCGACCAATAGAATCTCTCCAAAATTGCCTCTTCAAAAATTTCTGTACATTAACTTACATAGAATGTCAAGTTCTTTGGGTGGCAACCTTATGTAGATGTCAAGTAGCCTTATAAACACTAGCCTGTAGCCTGTTATATCCTGATATATGTTCGGTATTTATATTAAAAATCAAAACCAAGTTTATATTTTCATGATTTGGCATCGGTGCTAGACCCCCAATGATAATTCTGAATAGCGTTCTTGACCAAAATGTGATAAACAGGTTAATAACATTCAATTAACATTTATGAACATCTTATGATGGCCAATTGACAGATGTTTTAGCTGTAGCTCATCAGAGATGCCTTTATTAAATATTTACTGAATATCAGGATTCCTACATGAGGAGCATTATGATAGAGAAGACAGAAATGATGCTACAGAAAACAACAACAAATTTTCCATTTGTGTTCGTTCGGTTGAGGGATTGAAAAATCTTAGCAGCACACACAAAAGCCGGAAACAATCTCCATTAGTCATCCTATTCGAATAACGAGGAGGGAACAATTTGAGTTTCCTAATCACAACAGCCCAAAATTTTGACCTGAATATCAAAATATAGCCATCTTCGCACCTTTGTCCAAATATTACAATCACGTGTAGTCTGATTAGGGAAGTGGGCACTTCATAAAACCTACAAAGAACCTTATCTGCACTATTTGCTGCCAAGCAAAGGCAGCCTAATCTAGACCAGGGCACTGCAGCCTTTTCTTTTCCGCAGGAGCACAATATTACATCCTCTCGTTGGGATTTGTTATTATTGATTCTCCTCTTTGAACATCCCACATCCACCAGATCAGTCTATCACACTTACTTACATAACGTTATTTACAGTCTTAAGTCCTCGATAACCAGCTTTATTTTTTTGCTCTCATTTCACTAAAATGTGAAAATATGGAGACGTAAAATGTTGCAGCATGCCCACAGATGCAACAAATGTCAGTATTCATGAGGAATGTAATATATGTGATTTGTTCACATGAGGCTGTCAAAAGTATGATTTTTTTTTTTTTTCACGTTTAAGTCACAAGCACATTGTTTCGAATAAACCATTCATAATCTTAAAATCAAATAAAAATGGGTGGGAAAAGGATATTAACTTCTTTTTTTTCTTTTCTTTTGTTCTTTTTTTTTTTTATACAGCCACTACACATATCTTTAAATAAATAATCTTTGCTTGTAAAGACACTTGTTGAAATAATACATACATCCTGGTTCTCAGTGACGCCTCGGTCACCGTCTTCGACGTCCCGACATGTCCGGAGCCACACCTAAAACGTTGTTAGTACAGATCAAATTTTGTCCTGTTTAAAGCGAGGAATTCAAATTTGTGTCTCTTGCACGTTATCTTTTGAGCTGGCTTGGATTAGTAAAGGTTCATGCGCGGAGCTATGCATTGAGCTGAGTGTGGAGGCGTGGTTGTAAGCACTCTTGTACGAGTTGTAGTGGTTGTAGTGCTCGTGCTCCAGTGGAGGAAGAGTCAGGTGGCTTTCCATTGCTGGAATCCCTGTCAGCTCCTCGTCTACGTTGATGATTTCAATGGTTCGGGTGGGCCCATCGTGATCCTGCTGGTGGTGCTGCTTTCGCATCTTGTAGAATATGATGAGCATAACAGCGGCCATGAGCGTGATGGCCACAAAGCAGCCAATGATGATCTTGGTGGTCTTCATCACTTCCTCCAAGCCGTTAAGAGCTCCCTCCACATCGATATCCGTCACAGGGATGGTGTAGGCCTTTTCTGTGGAGATGGGAGTTCCTCTAGTAGTCGAGGATGACACCCAGCCAAAGGAAGGCTGTGCTGGGGTCCGGCTCTCCCCGTCATTCGGGCTTTCTATGGTCTCGACAGTGACCGTGGTAAAGTAACTGAAACCGCTGTTGTCTATGGAGGTCACGTTGAGGACAGCAGCCGCTGAAATGTTGCCCAGCATGTTGCTGACCTTGCAGGTGTAGGTTCCTGTGTCCTGCATGGTAACACTGGTGAAGTTCAAGGTTCCATCGTTTTGCACCAAGACACGTGCCCTGGATGCCCCATGTGTCAAAATGGAGCCATTTGGTGTTAGCCAGCTGACTGAGGTCAATGAATTTGTCCGACATTTGAGTTCCGCTGCCATTCCCTCAGTCACATTGAGGTCTACGGGAGGCTCAACAATAACAGGTGCATAACACTGAAAGTAGCTCTGGTCCAATTCACCAATGTAGCGGCCCTTAAGGCTTGGGGGAGAGTAACAGCGAGCGCAGCAGCTGGTGTTGGTTGGCACGGTCTCCCTAAGCCACCAGCTTAACCACAGGATGTCACAGTTGCAGTTCCAGGGATTATGGTGCAGGTGCACCCTCTGCAGATGGCGCAAAGGGGTAAAAAGGTCATGGGGCACAAAGGTGAGGTTGTTGTGAGCCAGGTTAAGCTCACCCAGTGACTGTAGGTCATCGAAAGAGTTCCTCTCAATGGTTTGGATCTGGGCATGCATCATCCACAGCTTCTGGAGTAGGGTGAGGCCCTTAAAGGAACCAGGCCGGATCACCGTCAGCTGGTTCCCAGACATCTCCAGCTCATCCAAGCGAACCAGGGGCTGAATGTTGGGGACCTCCTTGAGGTTACACATGCCCAGATTCAGATAGCGCAGGTTACTCAAGCCCTCAAATGCTCCATCTGAAATGTAGGAGAGACGCTTGAGCTCGCCCAAGTCCAGCCTCCGTAAGGAGGGCAAGCGGTTGAAAGCATAGGACGGTATGCTCTCAATCGGGTTATTTCTAAGCCACAGCTCTTTGAGCTTGGAAAGATATTCGAACGCTCCATTCGGGATGGTTGTGAGGCGATTGTCAAAGAGCTCCAGGGTGTTAAGGCTAGTTAGCCCATTGAAGGCCCCAATCTCGATGTTGCGGATGTGATTTTTGCTAAGCTGGAGGATCTCTAAGTGTCGTAGATGCTTGAAGCTGTCCACTTTGATGACCTGGATAAGATTGTCCTGAAGGTTCAGATAACGAGTGTTGGTGGAGATGCCATCGGGGACTTCCCTCAGCCCTCGGCGAGTACAGATAACCTTGCTAAATTGGTTGCTGCAGGAGCACACTGAGGGACAGGTTTGGGCCCTTACCAGTCCTGCCACTGCAAGCAACTGCAGAGCCAACAGCAGAAGAAAGAAGGGGTCGAACCAAGCCCCTTTCCATCTAGGACCTCTCATCATCTGGTGCTGATGGTAAGAGGTCATCTTGTTCAACATTCATAATTTATCGTCTGCTGGTTCTCTCTCCCCAAAATCTTATAATGAAGCGGCCTGAAAAAGAGGAACACAGGCATCTGTTAGCCTACGAATCTTCATGAAGAGCTACTGAATGTGTCTTTCTTTAGAAACAGTGTCATATGTTGTGATTATGGACAATTATGCATAAAAAGACAAAAGCCTGACTGTAATTTTCTCTGTAATGAAAAGACACACATAATTGCACACTGCTCACAGATGCTTAGCAAACCGGACCAGCAAGTATGGCATTATTTCAATCTGTGCATAAAAAAAAGTCTTCAACACATGCGATCAAATGTTTAAGTGACATCCCAATATTGGATTTTCTCATGATAATTAAGACCAGCACATGAAAAAGTGATCTGAGTTTTGCAGGTTAAATATGAAAATGAGCAATATAGCCGTCAAAGCATAACACGGTTGTAAACTTTGCATTGACAAAATAATCATTTTATAGTAGAAGGGAAAAAAATACCCAACTTTTAATGTAAGTCAATGGAAAATGACTTTGTTCCCCCAAAGTAATTTGCATAATTTCTTTTACTCGCAATTTAAAGCACAATGATGATGTAATAAAAGAAAAAGAGCGAAAAATGACAAAAATTAAAATAAGGTTTTGATCAGACAGTAACGATAAAAGATTAAAACCGAATTTGAGAGAAACACCAGTAAACTTCTCATGTCCTCAGAAAAAGTGATCCTTTTGATATACATGTTCCTGTATGATATCCTGTTTCACTTTAGTGTGAGGGCATCATTTGTAGAACTGATAGAGAGAGTGACCTTAACCTAAACAAAGCTTTTTGTGTTTTAGTAGCAATGTTTTCATTTTCATGTTAGTGTCCAACAGTCCCAAACTGTGTTTGCTTAGTCATGTGCTAGTGTTTTTGTGTTCGATTAATTAATAAATGTACTTAAACTTACTTACTTTTATTATTTGGTCAAATGATCACTGTACGATTTTAGAAACATTCCATTTCCTAGACATGGAAATTCATGACACTATTTAAAACTTTAGCATATATTGCACTAATGACTGTTTTAGTAGTGCCAGTTTTACACAACACAAAAACACTAGCACATGACTAAGTTTACTGTGTAGGTTAAGGTCACTCTCTGTCAGTTCTGTGAATGATGCCCTTAAACTAAAGTGATACAAACCAAAATGACTTTAGTTCAAAATCCAAGTCAGTTAAAACTCCAACATGTATATTCTACTCCTTGAGTTTTTTTTTGTAATAATGCATCAAATACAAAGCTAGCTTCAAATAAAAAGATATTATTCAAAATCATCAAATGTTGACTCAAGTGCTTTGTAAAATGAGGCATATGGTAATTCTGACACCACAGGCTGCCAGAAAAGTGCAAGAGGAAGCAGACGAGCCCCTGAGGGCTGTGCTGGACATTTCCAGGAGATAAGCAACATGTGTTCCACGTCTGGGATGCAGTGTGCACAGGATGCTACAAAAAACACAGAGCCCCCTTCAAGCGAACAAGAAATCTTCCCATATTAAGATAGACGTTTAAGATGTCCTTGATCTCAGGAAAGGTCAGATTATTACCAGTCATATTTATAATAACTAGACTAAGTAGGCCTATTTAAGCTGCGTAGCGTTTGTCAAACAGGTGTCTCTGACATATTGGCAATGGGAAGGAAGGGTCCAAAATACATACCCTTTTAATAGAAGTCCCTGAGACATAACACACTCATATATTCACTCACATTTAGCATAACACTGTTTGCAAGGCGGACTGTGTGTGCTTAAAAGACTGCTTCATATCAATGTTTATTCAGTATGTGGTTTTTATTATGGGAAACTGTGGTACAGAAAAATGTAGGGCAGAGCTAATAAATGTGGAACTGAAAAAAACCCTATATCACAAAGTCGTAGTTATAAGGGTTTTGTGTGATTGTTTTAGTGTTTGGAAAACTGATAAGGCAGTTCATTTTTAAGGATTCAGTAGGATATGGACTATTCATAACACCTAGTTTATTAGGAGATGATATATGAGTATGCCTGTGAACCAGGGTATTTAGGGTAGCATCAAGCTATTTAGGTAGGCTTTACCAGATCTTGAATACAGTTGTGAACGGGGGATTGTGCACCAAGACAGCAGAGTATGACACACGCATTTATACCACTGTAAGCCTTTGCATTGCTTCCCGTTGCAATGATAGTTCAAGCAAAGACACTAACCCACATGACATGACAGCCAACCTAAGGTTCCTAATCATCTCTGCAGCTTTATAGAGCCAGTCCTTGTACAAAGAAGGTCCAACAAAGTTTGTCAGTCAGTCAGTCAGTCAGTGAAACGTCTTTTTCTAGGATGAAAAATGGCTTTAGTTACAGTCATACGTCCCTGGTCAAATTACATGTTAAATAAGTTACACATGCTACACAGAGAACACATTTCTGCACACATTTAATGGACAATTACTGTTTATTTACTGACTTTTACATGTTGAAGGGGAAAAAATCCACCATGAAACATGTCCTATACACGTTCTATAGGTTTACCCCCATACATTAAACAGAAAACGTTTACTTAGAACCAACACAGCCTATAATTTGCCATGGGCTACTCAGCATGTGACTTCCTTTCATACATCAAGTGCAGCACAAAGTGCTTTAACAGTGAATGGCTTTAAGGGAAACTCCACCAATTTTTCAAAATGTCTGAATAATTCAGTTCCTGAGGTGTAAAACAGGGTAATTCAGGTTTCTAATGTAAAACGGTTGATTTCAGAGAAAGTTCCAGATTATAGTAGTGGTGGTGGTGGTAGGAACCAGAAGACACCATATCTATAATGAATTTTCTGAGTTGTATATGCTGATGATGCTAGAATTGTGATCTGAAAAAAGCCCCCCTTGAGCAACAGTGGTGAGGAACCTCGAGAGGAACAAGGCTTAAGGGTGGAACCCAACCTCCTCAGGTCGAACCAGGATGAGACGAGAAAGACAGAACTCATGAGAGATATACCAAAACTGATCTAGCAACAGTATTTTCCCCCCTGAAAACTCATTGTTTAACTGTTTTAAAGCATATTAGTAACACATTTGAGTCTTTTATATTTAGTGTGTGGGAATGTGTCTCTGTGTGTCTGCCCTGCGATGGCCTGGTGGCCTGTCCAGGGTGTTTCCTGTCTTCCACCCAGTGAGCGCTGGGCAACGTTTTAGCACCCCATTTCAACCCAGAAGGATAAAGCAGTTTTGAGTGTGTGAGAGTGTTTTGTATTTATTTGAACAATATTATTTTATTTGTTGTTGTGATGGTAACAAATGCCAAATAAAATCTAGCAGCTGAGATTAGCCTCTGATTTACTCCACATCTCAAAACATGTACTAGCTACCCTACGTAGTAAACACCAAATGGCACATGGGTCATCAGGAGTGCACTCATTAGTGCAGCAGGTAATGTGTGTGATTTGGGTTCAACAGTTCAGCAGCTCTAGTGTCTGATCATAGCTCTGCTGTGCCACTCATTAGCTGGCCATTAAACATCTCCGACACAAGGTTAAGATTTTTCCTCAATTAAGGAATTATACTGTATATATTACACACACACGCGCGCGCACACACACACACACACACACACACACACACACGATCAAGCAACCTGTATATACAGATTGTATATATATTATATATATATAATCTGATATATATATATATATATATATATATATATATATATATATATATATATATATATATATTACATTTAAAAGTTTTGGCATAGCAGAAGCTTCTTGTCTGCCAGTTAGAATTTTCCATAAACATTCTTTTGATAAAGTAGCTACTAAATACTAAAATTACTTCAATAAATGTATGAATTTACTCCTTAAACTTGTGTTGGGGACGTTTATGTATGTGTGTGTGTGTGTATATATATGTATATGTATGTATATGTATATATATATATATATATATATATATATATATATATATATATATATATATTTTAGTAGCCACTTGTCACGCCTCCCCGGCTTCTCCACTCTTCAGGACTCCACTTCCCAGAGGGCCACACTCGATGATGTCATGTCTCTGCGCCCCCTGGTCGGACTCTGCGATTCGCTCTAGATCGCCCGAGTTTTAACCTCAGCTGTATCTAATTACTTCCTGTATGTAAGCCACTCACAAACACTCACACTTTGCGAAGCTTTGCCAAACTTAGGTTAGGAATCCTGAGCGGTCTTTCCTCGTATGGGCTTACTCTGGTTTCCGACTCCCTTCGTTCCTCTACTACTCTTTCGCCTAATCCCTTTTGCTCGTGTTCTGACTCTACGGTTTGTATCTCTGCTTTCTCACTTTGGTTTTCCCCTTCGGTTTTCCCTGTTAAACTTGTTCGGCCTCGCTGCCTGTTCTACCTGGTTCTGCCCTCCGCCTGTCCCTGACTCTGATTTAGCTTCTCCTTATGTTTTCGCTGTGTACTGGTGCTTGTTGTGATTGTCTGTTTTTTAATAAACCATTCCTGGTTTTTAGTTCTGCACACGTCGGTCTCGAAGTCTTTTGTCTAAGACCACTTTACTTTATTAGAAGCCACATCTTCAGACATTCCTTAATATTTGCCATACAGTAAAATCTCTTTTCACTAATGTTATTACTATATGAGACCGTACTCTGGCTGTGGCATTCTGAAAGCTGAGGTCTGCCTATAGTGGTTTTAGGTAATCAGGAAACTGATAAATTTCCTTCGGGATCAATAAAGTATCTATCTATCTATCTATCTATCTATCTATCTATCTATCTATCTATCTATCTATCTATCTATCTATCTATCTATCTATCAGGTGTACTAGACATATACAGAAATCTAGTTGCGGATCAGTTTTTCAGCATCTTCCCTTGCAAAGGAAGCATCTAACTCGTCTTATTAAGGAAATAAAGCTGATTTAGTTGCATTACCAATATGGGATTTAAATGTTAATGTGGAGTCAAAAGTGTGCTGTATGAAAAATAATTCAAAACAGGACAGAGAGACTGGGAGTAAGGGAAAGGGAGGAGAGAAGAGGATGCTCCTGAAAACCTTCCAGCTCACTGGTCACTGACCCAAACTCACATGGCGGAGCTAAACAAAACCTTTGTGCAAGAAGATTCTGATGTTAATTGCTGGTTCGAATGAAATGAGAAAAACAATAGCGTAATTTGGACAGCACCCTCACTGCACAATTTACTGCATTTATGCATATTAGATCAAACATGTTTTCACGTAACTGCTAGAACTGTACTATTACGGAAAAGCTTGAGGACAATACAGCATTAACAATGAGCAGAGTCTACACTAGCATGCCTTTCAGCGTTCTTCTCACCAGTATGGCAACAGCTCCAAATCTGATGCCAAGAATAGGGAACCAAAAGCGCTGCACCAATAACACCAACCTCAGCAATCTGCTGGAAGTTAGCAGACTGGATGGCTTACGTGCCACTGCAGTAGAGGTCTACACATGGCAAGTCATAATGCATAACTAGGAGAAACACTTATTCACACAGGCACGCATTTGTTTTAGCTTAATAACAAATTAATCTTACTAAAAATCTTACAAATATAATCTAACAAAAAGTATGTCACAGTATGTCATCAAAAACATAAGGTATGTACCTTTATGACCACCATGCCAAAACCCCCAAAATGTATTTAGTGTAAAGAGGGATTGTCCCTTGCATCCCATATTTTGACCAGTGTGTACTGCTACGATGCTGGTTTATACGATGAAGGTTTTAAATGTGTAATATGTGGCTTATTTAGTTTAAAACATTCCACCATGAACTAAAATGAATGAATGTGAATAAATAAAGGTTTGAGGGAATGTTAAAGATGCCCACGTATTGTGTTGCTGAAATACCTACTGCAGTGAGCATGCTAACCAGCTAGCTTTGGCCTGTCTAGAATCATAACGCCACTATGTACCTCAAGAGGCAATAGCGAGCCACTGTAGCACTGAGATGCATAAGTCCAACATGAGAGGATGAAGAAGTAGCACTGCCCCAGCAGTGTATTAATTTAGTCAATCACTGTCAAATGTGCCAGTTACATAATCTAAGCAAAGGGAACCAATTAAAGGAACAGTAAACACAACCATGGCTAAAGTTCTTCGTAATGGACTTCCACAGTCTGCTGCTGGCGAGACACTATGTTCAGCAGCAAACAAAGGAGGTGATATAGAGAGAAGCAAAGCAAGTTGAATACTCAATGTTCCCTGCGGAACAGAAAACAGCTGGTATGTTGTGGTCTGGTTTAGGTGGTCATCGTTGCGTCCCATATTAAACCAATACAGAACGAGATTTGTTCTGTATTTTCGTATTTGTCCGTAAATTGGTTCCGTATTTCCGTAAATGTCCGATATACATGTCTGTCACACACACATGAATGCTCACAATCCCCAATCCCCCCACCTGATACAGTAGTAGCTCAGTTTCTACATTCTACACTAGGGTTTCTCCACGACTGGGCTGTGGACCATAATGGGAAGCCTGCAAGTAGTTCTTGGAGAGCCAGTGGTTTGTAGTGGACTGGCACTTTATCATAAAGCCAATGAAAATCAAAGTGACTAAATGAAAAATTATATTTAATTTAATATTCATACAAGCTCCTGCCGTTTACAATGAATTTCACTCTTTAAAACTTTTAATCATTCCCTCTGCCTGATTTCAAGTGTAAAAGAAATGGACATTATTCTGTTGAAATGCTATGCACAATGACACACGTCACATATGCTGGCACCCAGACAATGCTGCTGTCACAATGCCTCCCTCCCCCCTCGCAAAGCAGCTCCTCCTCCTCCATCATCTCGCACACCTGCAGCTCATTCACATACTCATTTGGTAACCCAGATATACTCCATTGTGTGGCCTTACTTGTTGCGAAACCTTTGTTCCAAGCTGTGTTTCTTTGTCTATGTGCTTCCTGTGCTGTGACCCTTGCCTGTTCCTCTGGTTTTCATAATGGAAAAGAATGGATTTACCTGTTTTGTCCATGCCTGCCTGTTTTTTGACCCCCATCTGTGATGAGTGCCGCGCTGCCCTGAATAATGCTACAGAGCACATGCAAGCTGCCTACAACCCTGATTTGTTCCAGCTGTGCTGAATATATCCCCAGTATAAACTTTGTAAACACAAAAAAAACTTGTTTCTTTCAGGTGTACCTTGAGGTGGGCAATGTTAAGAACCACTGATCTGCATGGTAATGTCCAGCTTATGATGCTTCCACAATGAAACATCCCTGAACTATTTGGAAAACTACTTCATAAAGAAATGGCCATTAGAAAATTAACCAGAGCCTGAACTCAAGTTTGTCAAGTTTGGTGGGGCCTTCAGACCTCTAGTCTAGACTTGTGTCTAGTGACGGTTAACCAAATTAGTTCAGTAACAGTGTGCAGTTGTTGAGTTTCTGTGCTGTAGGCAAATGTCATGCTTACAAAAAGTCACATATGGTATGGTGTACATTTTAGGACCTACACACGGACATCCAAAAAAGACTTAGGGTCTTTGTAAAAATAATGTATCGCCTCGGCTCTATACCAAACGGCTATACCAATTGAAAGGGAAAACTCATGGACTAAGATTAAGCTTGACCTAAAATGCATTTCAAAAAACCATCCCAGACCAGCATTAGGTCCTAGAATTTCATGTTGGTGGGTTGCTGGTTGACCAGTGTGCCTGTATCCAAAACACCAACGACTGTCAAAGTCATGTTGCATTCCTTATTAATAATATAACAGAAGCAGCGGTATTCATGTGCCTAGCACTATCTCTGTAAGAACATCTGCTTCACCACTGTTACATAAAAGGAAAAGCAAAAACAAACCTGAGGCCTGTCTTATCTGTTTACTGCGGTTATGTTCCAAATGGTTACCTGAACAGGAATTCTGTTACCTGTGCAGGTCTACCGCAGCATGAGTCATTAGCTACCATGCTAGCCAAGGTACAGTGAGACAATGCTTACAACATGTTGTACTATTGGATCCCAATTGTCTTGATCACTATAAGGAATTCCCCCCCTCTGCCTTCACTCAAACAGATGAACTCTTAGTCATCTCTGTTTTGACACAGACTCTGATCTTTATTGACCAAACATGCCGAGTTCATTCGGAAGCCTCATCATGTTTTCTTTTCTTAACTGCGTCTGAGAAAGCGCTGATCGCAGATCATCTCCTCAACTGTGAAAACGCTGAAATGTGATTGAATTAGTCTCGGAGAGACTTAGATGATTAATCGCTGCATTCAGCAGTGGATGTTAGTTAGCAGCGGCGTAATTGACACTGCGCTGCGAGATGCTGAGAGGTCTTCCAAGGGACACAATCTTAATGGGACGCGCGACGTAATCAGGCCACGTCCTAGCAGGAGTCTGTTTATTTAAACCAAAAATAACCCGCAAAATTCATGAGCGAAATGAAGTGTTCTTAACAGCATTGACGGCTCGCTGAATTAGCGGCTGCGGACGCTTTAGTGTTTACTGTACAGGCCAATGTTTTGCTAAGAAGTAAATAGCCACACATCAAATTCTCACTCGGAACGCTGCAAACAAAAATGGTCAAATAAGCCATAAGTAGATTGGAGCCTTGCAAAGCTTCCAAGTACACCCACACCAGCTTAATATAGACCGTGTGAGACATCTCCTGCTGCTCATACTCGTGTGTGTGTATATATATTGGAGGGAGCTACAACAGGCCTGGATACGGCTAACATCACTGGTGCACCATTGCTTTGCTTATGCAACGGACCGGCTGTTTTTTTACGGATTAAAAGATCCTTTCTTGCTGCCGGTCTGATGCCTGCAATAGGATTTGTAATTGTAATTTTTTTCCTCAGCCTAGTGCAGTGCAGTAGAACTATTATTTACATAAATTCACAGACAATTTATCAACTATTCACATAAATTCACCGACAGTGCTTACTCATGCGGCCTTTGTCATGGATTAGATACTGATGCAATCATTGCATAGGCCATTCGGCACCACTGCATACTTTTAAACATACCACATGCAAGCTCATCCATATTCCTTAGTTGATTTCATAGTTCAGGTAATAAATAACACATTCCATCCGCCTTATCAGCACTTAAAAAATTACAGTGCAAAAAAATATTAATTAAGAGAAGAGAGGTGAATGTCATTCTGAGCTGAGCTGATAATGCTCATCTAAGGAAAAGAAAAATGGAGGGTTTGGGGGTATTTTGAATATATATCAGGCATAACATCAAAGCCACCTCCATTTTATCATATAGGAGCACTTTGTAGTTTTAAATTACAATTTTCAATGTACACAGTCATTCAGATTGCTTTGATACAGCATGGTGCACTGTGGGAAATCTTACTTAGAATTATTTACAGTGGTGGTGCTGGTGGTGGTGATGGGAACCATCAGGTGGTCTCTGCAATATGCGAAGGTGGCCCCTATGAGCTCCATAGAAATACAAAGGAGAAATGTTAAATAACCTATTCTAAAATATACACTCGTCTACACTCACACTCACTCATCAGCTCCACTTTTTAGTTTGTCAGCTACAATTACAGACTGTAGTCCACCTGTTTCTCTTATACTTTGTTACCCCACCATTTCCCTGTTCATTCAACCACCCAACCACCACAGGGCATGTATTATTTGGGTGGTAGAACATTCTCAGCACTGCAGTGATTCTGACGTGGTGGTGTGTTAGTGTGTGTTGTGCTGGTGTGAGTGGATCAGACACAGCAGTGCTGCTGGAGTGTTTAAACACCTCAGTGCCCAGCAATGTTCAGCCAACAGCATCCTGTGGGCAGCATCCTGTGACCACTGATGAAGGACTAGAGGGTGACCCACACAAACTGTGCAGCAACAGAGGAGATATCATCTCTGACTTTACATCTAAAAGGTAAACCAATGTGGTAAGAGTGTCTAATAGAGTGGACAGCAAGTGGACACGGCTGTGTCTGATCCTCTCATACCAGCGCAACACACACTTGGGGTCCTGACCTTTGAAAAACAGGGTGAAGGAAGTCTAACAAAGTACACAGAGAAACAGATGAGCTACAGTCTGTAATTGTAGAACTACAAAGTGCTTCTATATGGTCAGAGGAGCTGATAAATTGGACACTGAGTACGGAAACAAGGAGGTGGTTTAATGTTATAGTTGGCTGGTGTATATTTTCAAGCATGTTGTTCATTTTCCACACGGAATGTTTTTTTACAGGCACGTCATAACAATATCCAATGAGACAGAGATGCTGCTGTCTGGTACTGAAGCCTGACTGGTTCATTCATCCAATTACCTAAGAATATCTGACACTAAATAGCCCTATTGATCTGCTGCAGGAGTGGCTGCGGAGGACAGGATCTCTAACAGAATGGCCATAACTCCATATCAATCATCCAGCACATTTTACTTCACAATCGATGGCTGACCGGGTCTTAGCAGTGCGCTCCGAGACATCAGAAGACGTGTCACTTTGACTGAAAGGCTAAGGCAGTGGGATTGAACACAACGTTCATACATTCTCACCACCACAAGCCCTTAATGGACAGGCCTGCCCACGCAGTCCAGTCACCCTCTCTTTAAAGGATAAAGGAAAACGTCAGGCCTTTCTCACGTTCAATGGTGATCATTTCCGGTAATATTTGAGTTAGTTCATAAAACTATTCAAGCTAAACCGCAGTTCAGGTTATTCTGACGATGACTTTGTCCCTCTAGGATGATTTATTTAGAACATACAGAGATAAATCCTGCATTTAGTATCCGCAATATCAGACCATTTATCTCTGAAAGCAATTTTATGCTACATTGTGTGCCCCCCAGTTAAGCAATCTTCAATCTCACAGGTGATTATATACATCGGTATCTGTGAAGGACATGAGGACAACTTTGCAAGGACAACAGGCAATCTGGATACAAATGGAAAGGTCAGCAAATTCAAGGTCAAAACTAATCTACTATCTCAGGAACTGTAGCACATTAAACATGCACTACTTATCTCGGCCATTTTAGGCACAGTCTTAGGAGAGCATAAACAACCAGAGACTCCAGAGGAAGGTTTTCTCCCCCTACACTTTTGCATTCATACACTGTGCAAAGACAATTCCCACAGATCTTTCAACATTTCACTCATTTAGATGTACACAGTCCTTCAGATTGCTTTGATACAGCATGGTGCACTGTGGGAAATCTTATTTAGATTTCTTTACAGCGGTGGTGCTGCTGTTAGTGATGGAAACCATCAGGTGGTCTCTGCAATATGCAAAGGTGGCCCCTATGAGCTTTATAGAAACACAAAGGAGATATACTGTAAATGTTCAGGTCTGCAAGCCCCCTGTGCGCCAGCCAGATGCAACAGTGGTGAAAAAAACCCCTCCACATTACAGAATGTAGTCCACCTGTTTCTCTGTATACTTTGTTACCCTGACTTTTCCCTGTTTTTTTGATGGTCAAAACCCCCATTTGACCACTACAGAGCATGTGTCATTTGGGTGTAGGATCATTCTTATCATTGCACTGACACTGACGTGGTGGTGGAGTGTTAGCATGTGTTGGCCAGCAGAGCTGGAGTTGTTAAACCAGGTGATCACTCTATTAGACATTGCAACTTAGCTGGTCCATCTTGATGGTAAGTTAGAGATGACAGATCGCTTGCTGCTGTACAGTTTGTGCTGGTCATCCTCTAGTCCTTCATTAGTGGTCACAGGATGCTGCCCATAGCATGGATATTTTTAGTTATTGGATGTTTCTCAGTCCAGCAGGGAAATTGAGGTGCTTAAAAGCTTCAGCAGCACTGCTGTTTCTTATCCACTCACACCAGCTAAACACATACTAACATGCCACGTCTGCTCAGGGGTGGTCCTATGTGGTAAATGTGTGATAGCAATATATGCAGGGAAACAGATGGACTGCAAACCTTAATTGTGCTTGATAAAAGTGGATCTGATAAAATGGACAATGGATGTAGATCCAAGGCGTTCCTAATAAAGTGACGGGATGGTGCTTGGTGAGTGTATATGTTATAAATGCTGTTATTTTCAGTCATTTTAATGAAGTGCTACCCCCCAAGTCATGGTTATAATGGGCTATTCCACGCTGTTACATGATGAAACAACTGTGTAAAGACAGGCTTGTGCAAGCAAGCAGTGTTGGAAGCAATGAGCACTACTTTTGGCAGGAACAAGTAAGATATCAAATTATTGTTTTTTAATTAAATAGTGCAGTTATAACTACTGTAAGACTGTACAGACTATAGCAGAGTATAGTCTCGCAGACCAGACTACTTCCTCTTCATGATCTAACGTCATCTGACCTCACAACGGAGCAATGAATGAGTGAATCAATCTGCACTAGCCCACACTATGGCTGATAGTTCAGGCAATGTGAGCTGGCTGTTTAAAACTAGAATTATATAGTGTAGCATTGTACACTACTGAATACACAGCGGTTACTCACAAACTGCTGGGCTTGATTTGACTCCAGCATTGCTAACACTTGGAATGCTTTTGCTAACAGTATGTGATTTACTGGGTGTTAAAAGAGAGAAAATGGAATAAGCACCAGGGAAGTGCTAAAAGTGGGAGGAAAGCAAAAAGTCTGTCGCTACACTTTAACAGTTAGCTTTGCTTTTTCAGTCAGCATGTGGTGCCCTCTGCGAAAAAAGTTTGGTAATCTCATAATAGTCTTACAACAGTCTCACAATAAGTAGCTTTAAGATGATTTCACTTGTCAAGTGAGAACAAACTTATTTGAACTCCAAAAGAGACCCAGAATCAATAACTCTGCCCCTAAGAGGGCTATAAGAGAGATTATAAAGGAGGAGACTGGGTGTAATATGAATGGGAAAGTCTATGACCCTCACCATGGCATCCGCTTATGGAGAAAGTCACGCACTTCAAGGAAAGAGAGCCAATCAGCTTGCTGGTTACACTATGAGCAGAGAAGGGTCGATGATATTGTGGCACCAGATGGGAAAGCTTCCTCTCATGGAGATCTGCACAAATATAATAGCCGGAACTTATTGAGTGTGTTATTGAGCCAAATACTGCAAACCATTTATGAATTTATTTTTGTCTAAATGTATCAGTTATTTCAAATAAGTTTGTGAAATGGTAATTTGGCCTTCCATTTCAAGTATCTAAACGTTTGATCCTGTATAGCTGGAAATAACTGCCTGGCAGTGTTGCAAAGATGGACACTGAGCAGACAAACTTTCCTATATGGACTTCTAACACATAAGGTCTGCAACACAAACACAGCCGTTATAATTACAATTAAAAATGACTGGCAGAATAATAATACATGTGAATAAAGGGCTACTTTGGCATACTACATCTTGCATGCACATCTTTCCCTTGAATGAATGTTTAAAAGCATATTTAAAAAGGCTAAAAACCATTTAGTGATTCCCTTATCTGGCCCTGGAGGTCCACTGCCCAGCACAGCAAGGGCTTGTTAATGGGCTGAATAGTTGGATAAAATGTTGGAGCAAGGAAAACTCAAAACATGCAAAGCAGTGTATCTCCTGGACCATGGTCCTGAAACACAGCATCTCACACTCTAATAGGACATCTGGTTCCTACTATTACTGTTTGACCCAATTCTGTCACTGAACTCCACCAAACCACTTTGAATGATTTTATTTACAGCTTGGCAATTAGTATTACATGGAAACATAGAAAATAAAGAAATGCTATAAATCATCTTTCAATGCACAGTAGGGCTATTCGTGAAAAGTGACACAGTCTTGCAATACCAGAGGTGATCTCGTAATAAGACTGTCTGAGGACAACCATGAGGAATTTTGGGCTAAACGTGGGTGGCGACAAACTGAGAGCGAAATTTAAACCAATCCAGAGCCTTGTGCAGGTGGAGCTTAAATTAGGGGGAGCTTGTTAAAACTGTCTGACGGACCATAAGCCTGTTGTCAGGCCGTGGATGCAACCTGTGGAGTTCTCCAAAAAACGACATAGATGTTTGTGCAGAGAGCACAATACATCTGGCAAGAACAGATGAAGGTAAAACAGTGGTTAGCTAATAATAGCATTTCACCAGCTACTTTGTTTTCCTTGTGTTATGAGTTTCAATACAGACATTAAAGGAGCAATATGTAAGATGACAAAATTCATACTCCAAACAATAAATCACCAGAAAGGTGTGGTGTCTACCCCTATAATAAGCAACAAGGAAATGCACAGTCCCTCCTCCTCCTTTTTTTTTTTTACCAGTCTATAACAAACATTGCAAGTTCAGCATTAAACCTCATCCCTTTACTCTCCAGGAGTGCCCCCCAGCAGTGCAAAGCAGCACCAACTCTCCTTTCATTAGCTACTTCTGCTTGATCTAACCAGAAGCAGGACCTTCGGGCCCTCATTGATATAATCTAACCAGGAGCAGGACCTTCAACATGACTGATAAGGTTAGTATAGGTTAGTATACTCTATCGAGGCAGTACTACTGCCTTATCCTCCTTATTGGACTCATGGCAGACATTCACTTTCTAAATTTGTGAATTCAAAAAAACATCTACAGCAAGCGAGGGCAAGAGAGTGCAGCACAGTATGCTTTTTCACTTGGTCTAATACTCCTAAACTAACCAAACCTGGTTAAATCAGGTGTGTTTGAGCAGGAGAATCACCAAATTGTGCAGGTATCCAGCCCTCCAATACTGCAGTTCCCATGCCTGGTCTACAGGTATCCAGCCCTCCAATAGCAGAATTCCCACACCTGGTCTACAGGTAACCCACACTCTATTACTAAAGTTCCCATGCCTTGACTACAGGAACTGATGTTTGCATGGTATAGTTCAGGTTTCTAAGATAAATCTATACAAGTTCTATCATCAGTTATGGGGTAACGTATGCAACTGTGTAACTAACAACAAATTTCCTGTAGGTACAATCATAATTAATTAAACCAATAAACCCAAACCTGCCAATATTCTTCAACCACCATCTTAAAAACCACTAAAATCCTATAAGATCTGAGATAATGCATTAGATAAGGAATTCATACAAATGAATATATATCACAGACTCTAGAATGAAAGATCTTCTGAAAGCTGATGCCATATTTAGCTAATAAGATGCAACAGGTAAACCTCTTTAATTGGAAATGGGTTTAGCAGGCAAACAGTGCCTTGATGTTAATATGAACCCCAATTTTGCCAATAATGATGCCATTTTTGAGGGGTAATTTATTTGTGCCGGGTTCCCATAGCAGAAGCCTCAAAGCTAATACCATTTCATAAGCAGGTAATGCTTCCACTAAATCACTCACAAAATACACGCTTTTGGAAAGCGCTCAGCCTATTTGCCCTAGAACTATGAAAGGACAAACAACACACAAACGCGAGTTCTCAGGAGACGTTCTTTTGGCTCCTCAGGGCCTGGAAACAATGGCTTACAGAGAGGTTTGGCTTATAGGCCGTCTGCCAAGGTCTTTACTTAAATGAGTAGAGTGTGCAGCAGCCAAAGGAGAGGCTTTACAAATGGAAGCCCTCATTAGAATTTCCAAAGACTCAAATGCTGTGTAAGTACATGTTATGTTCACCTTGAGTAGACAATAACATTAAACAAAGGGCTTAAATGGCCGGTTTTTGTAGCGGAAATGTCAGATTTAGGGAGAAATATCATTTGTTTGTAGTGTGTCAGACACAAATAGGCATTCGTGCAGCAAGTCGAATATCCCAGGTGAATGTGTTCTGACTTCTGGAATTCCCACGACACAAAGAAAAGCTTTTAAACCTAATTTTTGGTAATAGCTAAAGTATGGTGTATTATGATGAAAATGTTTTTTTGATCATATCCTAACAAGAAGAGAGGTTCTGTTGGAAGCCAGGATTCAAATTTTTTTATTAATGCAACCTTTGTTTTTGTCAGTCAGAGATATTTCACTATAAATGTACTTAAAGGAATGGTGTGTGAGATGTATGGAGATGTTTTAGCAGAAATAGTATATACTGTATAATATACACTATGTTTTTACTCATGTATACTTCCTTTTAACTACAAAGTGTTATGAACCCAAGTTGCTACAGTAGCCTAAAATTGCCAACCCCTTGATATACAATTAGGTAACATTCCATGTTTTCACATTTCAAGCAGCAGTAAAAAACTTTGGTGGAAGCCTGAATTTTGTGGTGCTATAGCAGCGGTTGGAAGATGTAGAACGAACCGGCTGAAATGTTCTACTCCAGTGTACATTTATCAGTAGTATATTTAAGGAGCAGTGGGATAATTTGAACAAGAAGCTGGCGAATGTCCTCATCAGAAAATGTTAACAGCATGAATAATTTGTAATTAGTAATGGCGACTTCAAGCTGAGTTTTGTGACTGCATGGAAAGCTTAATCTATTGAAATGGTATATAAGTCGTATGTAGAAATAAGTCATTACATTATTCAATACGTAATTAAGGCAAGGCATTACAGGCGGCAAAAATTAGGATTAGTCTTTCAATAACTTTTCGGATTTTAAAATAAAACACACCAAACATGTTTCCTCTTAAACTACAATCAGGAAAATGGCAGCACTTTGCTAGGGGGCTGCCCATTCACATTTGCATTTAACTGTATTTTCCAAAAAGTTAGGTATTTTAATGAATGCATAGCTCCACCCATACCTGGCACAACCACATTGTGTCATATATCAAAAGCTTGTTTAACATAGAATCTATGATAGAATATCCATGTATGTCTATTTCTTTTGGACAACAACATATACACAAATGGGGCATGTTTTTCACTGCATAAAGGCAATATTGTACTTTTATTCCTTTTTTTCAACATTTAGAAGCAAAAGACTTAGTTCTAAAAAACCTGCATTCCCCAAATTTACAATACATGTTCATTCCTAGACCTATTCTCAAAGATATTACATACAGATTAAGTGGAATAGATGGATTTATGCTAGTTTTTATTATACAAACTGACTTGAAAATGTTTGTATATGAAGAGTGCACAGTGTTCTCTTGATTAAAAAATAAAACAATCATTTCAATAATCTCTTCTGTGAAATCAATTTTCTAGACTGTGACTTCAAAACAAAATGAGCATCTAATATCACTCAAAGATGATGTGCTTGTTTTTTTTATTACAGCACATGTAAGTTTATCAATTTTGCTCATCTAAAAGTCATTTTCTGTAAAATCTTCCAGTTAACTGTGAGAGCTATTATCTTTTCACCCAATTTAACTTTAGCCCTGCCTTAAACACGTATATAATACAATCTGAATAGTACTGAAAAGCTGAAAGCTAATAAAACGACTTGAACAATTTTACTCTAAACTTAATCTCTGGACTAAGAAGAAGTGGAATCATTTGTTTTATGAACCTGACGAGTAGCTCGGATTTCTTTCCATCGATCAGCACTGGGCCTACAAATGACGCTCATAACATTTTATCCCATTTTCTATTCTGAAATATAGAGATATAAACCAAGCAGGGACACAAACCTTTCTCTGAAGTGAAAGAAGACCTTTCTGTGCTGAAATACCAAAATCAATAACTTACTTGCTGTTCAGAAGGGCTCTTGAGGCTGTTAAAGAAAATAGGTACAAATCAGTGGGGTAATGCAAATTCCCAGTCCTACAGAGATCTACTCGTGCACATCCAGTAGGAGTACTGCTCTGCAAACTGGTTCAGTGTGGACTCCAAGCGTTCTGTGCCTGAGGCCAGGTATAATCATCAGATTGAGCTAAACTAACTTATGCTGCCTCCATTATCATAATGACACTGATAAATAATCAGATGAAATGGCCACAATCAGGCCTTTTTTTTCACCCTGCTGAGCTTTGGCCGTCTCCGGTGGTGTGGGCGGATTAGGCCGCAGGGAGCGCTGGGCCCACACTCGTAATGTTCCTGCTGAATGCCCCCTGATGCCTACGCTTATCAATATGCTGTAATTGTGCAGAGTTCCGCAGAGCCCCAGGTGAATGCATAATCCAAACATGGGGCATACTCATTATGGCAGGTGCAATCTGCACAGACTCCACCAGCGACGACATAAACGGGAGACGTTCCCAACACATATGCTCGCAGGATCCTACTCAAAATGGATGGCGATTATGCTACACTACAATATCAGGAGAAAGGCTGGGTGATGCATTTATCTCAGATGCAGTTCTGTCAATGCTCTGACACAGAACTCTGCTAATATCACCATTTATCACAAAGCGGCAATTTGTGTGTAAATTCAGATTCACAGAATAAATCACACACCCGAATGGCTCGCCTTGGTCAATCAAATTCATTGCATCATGTTATTCTCAAACGGCAGTTTTTCTCCGTCCAGTTACATGATCATTTAGATGATTATTTAAAATGAATGATACACAAAATCCAGAAAACAGCATCGAGCAGAGGTTCATATCAGATCTGACAAATGGGGACAACCAATGTGGCTAATGCTTACCACATGTGAAACAGAACTGTGTAAGCAAAGTATTGTAATATTGTCTCTATATAATCAACAGGAATCATAAATATGCGCTATAAAGAATCAGCTTGTGTTTCCATTTGTCACTAATAAGATTTCCTACAATTAGGACCTTTCCTATAATTTCATATAATTAGGAATTCTAAATTTAATTTACAGCTTATATCCCTGTTTAGCAATAACCAATTTTGTTCTAATCTGTAGTGAAAATCACACATTAGTGCTTTAAAAATGAGCATTTATTCATGACCTAAATAATAATAGTAACTTATTATTAACTCTCGTTCAGTAGATGATGGTAACAAACGTGACTGGCTAATACCACATCCTGCTGGAGAAGCTTCAAAATGCTATACAGGCAAAATAGGCTGGAAATCTATGACGGTTACTTTTGTCTTACTCGGTTCTCAATATTAATGGTTAGCCATCCTGCGCAGTGATTTTTAACATTGTCACTGTCTTATGTCAGGTCATGCCTGCTATGATGTTGTGACATTTACTTTGTATAAACAAAAACTGTGACCAATTTGTAACTGCAAACATGCATACAGTAATGAGATGCTGTAATTTTCCATCTCCAAGCGGTGAGCGTGTTAATTTTACAGTAGAGGAAACGCACACCAAATCTAATAATGACTTTTTGTGTACCAGTTCAGAATCTTTCTAAAGAAAATCTAAGCACTGATTATTTTTTCCACCTGTATTTGCCATCAGATGCACTATGAATCAGAGGGAAATAACCAGAATTCACAGACGTCTGTGCAGTTTTGATGGAAGTTCCCAAGTTGTATCAAAATTTATATGTGGGGTCCAGTAAACAAACTTAGGAGCCCAGTCAACACAGGTGCCTCTTTGCCATGAGCCTGCCCCCTCATCAGCCATGCCAAAAACAGATCAATTCCATTTTAGAAAAGATATTGACTGGTGAATAAATCTCCAGTCACTTTAAGGTACAGATTACGTACACATATATCCATATATGTGGCACAGTCAGGCATAATGAGATGGGGAAAATATCTATGTGTGTTTCCTGACTGTGACTGCGATTCAAAGTGTGATCACAACTGCATGCATTAGATTTAGACCATTTTATTTGTCAAGTTCCACAAGAAGTAGCACAAACAGTACCACAGGAAGTACCACAAGAAGTTTGTTCAGAAGGTCCAGGACCATTTATTGGCTTTAAAGACCAGCATAGCTTCTTTTCCTGGCCTGAGAAATGTAGGTTAAATAGACGTTAAGTTGTGGTTGTGGTATCAAAGCACAAGGGCGTTTGGTTGCTTCTGATTTGCTAACCTGTCTACAGGTCGTTCACAGCTGTGTAGAGTGTTACTTCTGCACTTAAACCTGTTGATAATGTAAGCTATGATAAAAATAGCAGCACTTGCCATTAGAAAATTGCAACCGGAAAAAAGCAGCAAAACCATATAAGCTTATTAATGCATTACTTATAGTCAGAAGATTGTGAGATTATCTCTATAGCAGAGAGTCCAAAAAAAGTTCAAGTTATCACTCTCTCAGGGTGGGAAGGATGGTCCTTCCTCTCCCATCATTACTCAGATTGATGCTAGTTAAGTGATGCATCTGAATTGGCAGTTAGCGTTGCCTCCAAACTCACGCTTGCTAGCTACTCCTAGTCACCCAGTTTGCTAGTCACCCAATTTGGTAGCATTGTGTGACTGAAGCAGACCTTGCTAATTGGAGGAGCTAGTATGGATGAGAAACTGGGTGGAAATCCAAAATGAAGTAAAAGAAAGCACACTGACTGGAAGTCTGTCTCTAAAATTAATTAGCTCCGCTTCTGTAGCCATTCCACTGCAGAGCAGCTTACAGCGTCCAAGAACCTTTACATCATGTTACTTAATTATATTTTTCTTCAGGTTATTAAATTAGGAAAATAAGGTTGACGTACAGTTAATTAATTTAGTCACCTCTTCTTAATCAGCAAGACAGGGCACCGAGCTGCGCTTTCAGGATGCATTTGCTTTCCGCCGCAATGTGTGCTAAGCGTGCAGTACCAAGCAGCCCCATCTATTTAGATGAGATAAACACATGGACTGAAACCAAATGAAATGATCTTATGTTAAATCTTTTAGGCGCACTCTGTAAATCATCAGAAAATGTTGCTGAGTGGCAGTTTTACAGGCCCAGAATGGCCTCAGATAGACACTAGTCACTGAGCCATGACACCCTGCATGCAGCAATCTTCTGCGGGAGCTATTTAGCAGAGCGGGGTGAGGAGCTGGGAGCTACAACACCATGTGCTTGTCTCAACTCAGGCATATACTGCTGGGACGGATACAGGAACTGTACGCCAGGGTAATTTATTGGCTGTGGGTTGGTGCACCCCCATGTTTTCGGGACTGTGTGAAACCCTTGTTAGCGAAAATATTGGTGCACTTTTAAACTGTCAGGACCTCTGCCAAAACTGCAGCCCCACAGCACTGCGGCAGGTGAGGATAAAAAGTGGATTAGCGAACATCTTCATCTCGCAGCACCACACTGTATATACAGAGCACGAACTGTGAACCATAGGCTACTGTACATAGCAAGGGCAGCTGCTGCTGAATATGCAGTGTTGTAATACATATACATACATACACACACACACACACACACACACACACACAACATGTTAGTGTGCGGAACGCTGGTACAAGTGTGTGAAACACAGCAGTGCTGCTGGATAGACACTCCAGCTTGCTGGTCCACCTTGTAAATGTAAAGTCAGAGACGGTAGCTCATCTGATTCTGCACAGTTTGCGTTGGCCACCTAGTAGTTCTTCGTCAGTGGTCACAGGAGGTAGCCCACATGGTGAACTATTTTCAGTCTAGCAGTGGCACTGATCTCTTACAAACTCCAGCAGCAGTGCTGTGTCTGATCCACTCACACCAGCACAACACACACTAACACACCACCACCACGTCAGGGTCACGGCAGTGCTGAGAATGATCCACTACCCAAATAATACCTGCCCTGTGGTGGTCCTGTGGAGGGCCCTGACCCCTAAAGAACAGGCTGAAAAGGGGCTAAGTATGCAGAGAAATGAACAGACTATAGTTCATAACTGTAGAACTACAAAGTGCTCCTATATAGTAAGAGTAAGTGGAACTCATAGAATTGAGGTGAGGGTAGCAGTGAGGGTAGAAACAAGGAGGTGGTTTTAATGTTATGGCTGATCAGTGTATGTATGTTTATGCATAAATCTATTTATCTATGGATAGAAATGTAGAACATATTATAGACGGAGTAAGCACAGCCATTGAAGGCTTCTCTCTGCAAATTAATGCCAGCGCTTGTGTTTCATGCTGAAATTTCCATCAAGTTATTCAGAGCACAGTACGTGGGGGAAAAGCATTGACTTCATCAGATTTGCGGCTCATATAATGCTATTAGTCATCTTCATAACAATGGACCTTAACACCATTGTAGCGGATAATCTGTCCATGGGGAAGTGTTCGGCAGACCCATGTGCCGCTCTTCTACCACATCCAAGGGAGAAAATCTATATTGTAATGGGAAAAGGTGTTGGGGAAGAATACAATTACTAGACAAAAGCGCTTCAGCCGCTGCTTTGGCAGCAGCATATCTCTTTGCTGAAAATACACGGCTTGAGGGAAGGGAATCTTGCATGTTTCTCATTGTATACCGGCGGAATTTTTAGCAAGCGAGCGCTCTGTTATTTGGCGGGCAAGCCGACACAAAGGAGCCGAAAAGCATTAACAAATCTGCGCAGGAGCAAAAGTAGGGAGAAAACCAGGAGAAGACGGGTAAAACACTTATTGTTTCTCTCCTCTTCTTCTCCCTCCGGAAACAGTCACGAGCCAAAGTACATCTAATCTCTAGCAGTGGCAGAGTGAGACAGGCTCCTCATCTAGACTATCTGAGAAAAGACTGATCACTCCCTGGTCCGGGCCCTTCACTTCCCTTCACCGCTCAGATGGAGAATCGCAGAGGCAGAGCGCTGACCAGGCTAAAACACGAGCCACGACACAGCCATCTTACAGCTTAGCCTTGATTTATTAGAGCACTGCATGCCACCCAAACTACCACATCTCCATGCACAGCTCATCCATAAAACAGGAAGTCTAGCGGGAGACCAGGAATGAAACAGTGTTAAAATCTTTACTATTATTGGCAGCATTACCTCTAGAACCCTAGGCCACTGCAGACCCTTAGTGCTACCAGCGATCACAGGGCAGCATCACGACACAGAAATACACCACGTTTAATGTTTTATACACATCTATACATTCACTCATCAGCAATAAGCAAGGACAGGCTTTATCGTTGTATCTGACTGACCCATCAGCCACGATTGCAGACATTCATCAGGCAGTGATGCCCTGCATAAGTCACCTTCCAGAACCAGCTGCAGACAACTACATGATGTAGGATCATGCATCGACATCACACCACTGATCGCCAAAGACTACAATAGTGTCACACCAGACTGTCATGGAGTGATTCAGAATGGCAGAGGGTCATCTTCAGTGAAAAGTCTCGCTTTTGTCTAAATGTAGACGACCAACTAATCTGTGTGTGGGCGCATTGTGGTCAGCGGCAAGATGGACTGTTTGTTGTTACACGTCACATGTCCAGAAGGCCTGGTGTCACTCCACCTCCACCCCATCACTAAAGTTGCAGTAACTGCATAAGTTCAGTATAAAATTTCATCCATTCACTCGCCAAGAGCAGAGATAGTTTTAACTCTTGTTTTTCTTCTATTTGTATCACTTTCTTTGTTTTCTGCTAATCATTTCTTCTTGCCGAGAGCAGCCTGCCAAAATCTTCAGCCATTGTGATGTATATTGTTCTTTTCAAAAGCTACCTGTCCTTAACTAACCTAACCAGGAGGAGAACCTTCGACACAGATTGACAAGCGGCTAAAATACGCCCTTGGGGCAGCGCTACCTGATCATCCTCACTTATTGGACTGATGAAACAGAAACTACAGTGCAACATGATACAACATGCCTTCTTTGATCAAAATGGTTATGTCTTCACATTCTGTTCTGAATTGTGGAATGTTCAAAATGAATCTTACATATTGCTCCTTTAAAATAACTCCATGTAGGATTTTGGGATTTGAAGATCTCTCTGGTGGAAACATGTACTTGCACACAATGTGTACAAGAGCATTTTGTTACATCAACTGTGCTTCGAACCCCACAAACTTGGTATAGGATGTGTCCGCTGAGGATGTGGGTGAATTATCTACTGTAAACATATTTGCGGATTCTGGATTTAGTTGATTTTGCCTTTAAGACCTAAACAATGAGCCGGCCCTTCATTTAGAGGCTGTGTGTGTGCGGCTGATGCTACTTTCAGTCCTTACAGTTTAAAATATTACACAGTCCTGCTTTAAGAGGTCCACACAGCAAACAAAGGCTGTTGTTCTGACAGGTATTTCTATTGAAATTCAACATCAGCTAAAACTTTGAGTCTGACAGATATTTGCTTCCTGCTGTATTAACTTATTTTCACTTATTCAACAAAACATGTAGCTTTTCCATAGTAAACTCATAGTATAGAGGCTGCTTCTATACATCTGCCATTTTTAAATACTTATTTAAAATGGTGTATAAAATTATGTATATTATTGTGTTTTATACAGCAGCATTTCTTTAGCGTCTGTAACAATCTCATTCATACAGATGACATTTTGGAAGCATACTATTTTAGAACATATTACATTTTAGAGGAACCCTGACAGCTAATACCTTAGCCTTACTATGATTTATATGTCCAAAGCAATTCAAATATACTGTATAAATCACTTAGTAATATTTATTATTAAATGCTGTGTTGTTGCTGCTTGTTCTCTCACCAACAGTGACTCTTTTGTCCTCTTATGAGGAAGAGTGAGCTTAATATCTCATTTAATGGGGACCTATCATGCCTTTCTGTTTTTTTCTTTTTCATTAACTGTGCTATGTAAATCATCTGCAAGTTATAAAGCTTAAAGTACACACCAGAGGGGAGAAACTCTTATTTGAATTTACCCTGTTTCCTGATACGAGGTGATGTCCTCTCGTAACACAAATCCTATTACCCACCTACCAGCAAGCTTGGAATGTTCTTACACAGCACACAGAAAGCTATAACAGTAGAAACACTCTGGAATGCACTGCTCCAGACTAGCTTGCAAAGTTGGCTCTCCCAACATGTTCACCCTGACTTTCAACAATAGACTCAAACTGGTACACCAGAACCAACACCATTGTAAGAATAGATACAGTGTTGTGGGAGTGGACCTTGTAGCAGGATGCCATTCTGGTGGTTGACCAATCTAAACAGTGTGGGCAAGATGACCAGTCAGAACACACTGGGGGGTGGGGGGTTAGTCTTAAAGACACAGGAGCTCTAACAGACAGTTTCAGAATACGGAGGTGGATACAGGTGTACAGTATGAGGACCATATTTTATGGGTGGGGGGGCAGGGGACTGAAGTATGTATTACTATTTTATTGTAGACCCCGAAAATAAAATAATGAACATTAAAAAAATGAGAACAACACGGCTGCTTTACCAGTAAACAGAACATTCTCATTTGGTTTGTATGTCATATTTGAATAGTACTGGACATATATGCTGCATTAAGGCATACAACCTCTAAAGGCATACTACCCTTTAAAATTCTTATGGCTTAATTTAGCCGCAGAATGCTGGAGAAAACCGTAAGGATTCTCAACATGCCTCTTACAGCATGCTGAGCCGAGGCACTCATGAATGTTCATTAAATCAGAACCACAGAAATCTATATTCCTCTACTGAATTCTCAATTGGATCCCCATTGTAGCCTGTGAGGACGGGATCATTGATCACTGTGAACACATTTCCCCCACCCTCTGTTTCACTCACAGTCCCTTTAGTACCACTGCAAGATGACATATTTGAAAGGTGGTCTCTAAAAAACCTGCTAAAACATATGGGCAGCTCTGTCATCAGGCCCAGCATCTGCCCCGTGCCTGCCTGACAGGATGGCGAGGGACATGGCAAGGTGCGTCTTGGTTTAAGTATTATGGTTATCATAAAAAGTGCCGTGGGCTGCTGCTGCGAAAATGGAGGCCTTCCCCTTTCAAGTTGCTGTGTTTCTAATTCGGCGAATGGACCCCACATTGTGTCCAGACTGTTGCACAGCAGTGGTGACTCAGTGCTCTATATACACGCACAACCCCCCCACCCCCCCCACCCCCTCTCTCTCACAGACAGCTTGCTTAGGAATAATTCATGGTTTTGCATTAGAGCCACTGCAGTCACTTTTAAACGCCTGCAATAGCAAATTGATACAGTCTTTCACAGCATTTATGGGCTCTGCCCTCAAAATATGTAAGTTTTGAAGTAATGGCAACGAATAACTGAGCCCGATTTCCCTTTACATTACTGGGCAGCGCTTCTGTCAGAACATACAGAGCCAGGCAACCTAGGTTGCTCTGGCAACCACAATATAGCATTATTGCAAACATGCATTACAGGCCCTTTCTGACTACATAAAGAGGAACGAGCGTGTTCTAGTATTGTGATGCACAATATTGGCCCTCCCTCTGCACACACGATTCAGAGAGAGAGCACATTTGGCCATCTGACCTTCTACTGCAATTGTTTCTTGAGGTCAAACTCAAAAGTGTTCTGGTTCACAAGTTCTGTTTCTGCTCTGCCTAGCACTGCTTCATCGTTCTCAATAGCAGAAACGCATTAAGAGGAGAATTCATACCCATAGCTGATCTTGTGCATGTACATCTACCAGTGCTGATACATAAACATGTATGAAATGAAGAAGTTACCACTAAATATGCCTGGATTTACATAATAAAGAATACCCCATATGCGCCATCTACTGGTCGGGTTCAAAACATTCCGATTCGCATTTCCTTTATCCATAGATAATTGTTAGATAGTGGATTAAAAACCACTTAAAGCTGGATCTTTTGGCAGCCATACAAGAACAGCACCAACACATAATATAAAAGCAGAGCCATGTAACTGTAGCAATACAACTACAATGGAACTGCAAAGCCAGTGGCTCACTGGCAGGCCTGTTTTGTGGGATGTAGAGTGATGAATTTTTGGGCTGATATGGGAGAAATACAGCAGCTCCTATTCAATATTAACATGCATTCTGAACAGAAATCATAGGTGGCAAACGGACCACTTCCTGTCTACACAACGTTTATTTCCAGAGGGTTAAAAAATGTGGTAAAATGTACAAATTTATGGTGCTGCTCAGAAACTCTATTCAATAATAAGCATGCGCTTTATGGACACTGAAATGCAATTTCAGCTGCAGGGTTTTTTTAGAGGTACAGAGACATTCCATCTTTTCCCAAACTCTCTGTGACAGTCTGATCACATGACACCATGCTTTATCTGAGCTGAGCTAATAAACAATCACAATGAATGTATCCACAGCACATTAGAAGGAGTAGCAGACAGTGGCCTTTTTATCTCTTCACCTCAGTCTCACAAATACATGTCTGTTTGTAGTCATAAATTGCAGCTCTGGGAAGTAAAAGGTATATATGCATATGACTATTTTGTGTTACAGCACAGTATATGCCATTTTTATGTTGGTACTGCACAGGTACTTATACAGTGTTCCATAATGTATTTTACATTCGAGCATCTTCACATTCCCGAGGGAGTAAATTCCAAAAGTTGATTTGTCACCTGTAGCAAGTCTGAGAGTCAAGGCCAACTCTTTGCTGATGACCAGACATTACGGGAATTCAGTACGGGAATGGTACTATCAGGTGATGGGTACATCTGACTATAGATGTTCAGTCTAGTTGAATGTAGCTATCCTGCCATCTACAAATTATCTTATTATATAATACATGATTTGTTTTTAAACTGCATCACAATTTTAGTCATCCATATATGATACATGGTGTACACTGATAGCAACTCCAAATATTTGATTGTCTCTTCAGAACTGGAACAATGACATTAGGAACAAATGTTTTTCATATTTTGAACATTTTATATTTTATTTGTTGTATATGTAATTTTGCAAGATCACAATGTGAGATTCAGGGCTAAGAGACGATCATGATCAGGCCTACATTTCTAAACATTCCTAAATATTCCTAAACAAGTTGAACACGTTTTCACCATGCACCTTACATAGATACACTAAATGCTAACACGGCTAAAATGCTAATTGCACATTTAAAACTGCCATGAAAAAGATGTTATTGGTGTTCTTTAAATACTGATGATATCCCTCATATGCCCAGAAAAGCATATTTGTTTATTTTAGTAATGCAAATTTACCGCAATAGCAAATATCATCATATTGCCCATCTCTACTTTACGGGCCTATGATTCAGTTAGGCACCTATAGCAAGACTTGAATGATTTGGCTATACACAGGTGGCATTATATTTCACTCAAGGTGCTGTATTAAAGCCAGCTCAGGAAAGACAGAAAGGACTGGAGGAAGAGTGCGAGCACAGCATTAAAAGTCAGAGCACATAGAGCGCGGAGCCACATTCATTATTCATTAGCTAAGTCACCGTGCATAGTAATTAAACACAAAATCTAAAACAGAAATTGCTTTTGTAGAGGACTCCTCACAGAACTCCCATAGTAAATTCTCTCATTAGATTCACCAAGAAGACGTGTGAATTAGCACAAGGAGCCATGCAAGCGAAAAAATGTCCAGGAGAAGAGTCTAATGAAAGAAAAATTAAGCGGAACTGTCCTTACAGTTAAAGCAGCTACAGGAAGTAAAGGGTTGCCATGAGAACTTCATGTTGAGGTATGTAGTTTTGACGGAGATAATGAAGAGTGCAGCGCTAGCCGGCAGGAGGAGAATAGAAAAGGAGAAAGGAGAAGAGAGGGATGGCTTGACCCTCCTGCATGGGCACAAATGAGGGAGCCACAGCTTGCGTGCTGCTCATCCCTTGCATACAGATTGCATTACACAGCCAATCCTCTGAAAGAGCCTTTGCTGTTCAAACTCACTGACATGCTCCGGTGTGTGAAGGCAGTCAGCCTCGCGCCCAGCCAAGTGGCCCCTTAAGGGCAATTAATACAAGAAAGACTACCTTACTCATCAACCACCGCGTTCGATACCAACGGAGGCTGCATCAGCAAGGCGCTATTCGTTGTCATTATCACACCTACTAATGTGTCATGTATCGAGCGTTCCTGCAGTGAAGATGTGATCTGGACCGACGTTCTGCATATTGAGTCTCAGAAGGCCTTCCTAGGCTTGTGCTGAAGCTTTCGAATGAAGCTCCCTGGTGGTGACAATCCACCTGGTTAATGGAGCGATGTATAGAATGCCTTCGTTTGTGTGCACCCCCCGCAGACTGGCTGGGGGATTATCCAAACGGACACTCATCCTGCATTTATGTGAATGAGATGAAGGGCTATCTATCAACGAAAAGGAATGCAGAATGTGGATGAAATTCCATATTGCTATAGGATGTGTGTGATATTTTGCTTGTTAATCATTCTTGTAACATCAGTCTCTACCGTACTGATATCGCAGGAGGCTGCAATATGCAAATACGGCCTTTAATAAATCACTAAGCTTTATACAGAGTGCTTTGAGAATTCAGACCAATCTCAAATGACTTTCTGTTTTGATCGATGCTATTATGGGATCCAACAAACCAGTAATGCAGGCAGATTTTTTATTTTGTCACATTAAGGATCCACAGAAGTTTTAATGGACTGCTATGCATATGTCAATTGCAATATCATTATGACAGTTGTTGCTGATACAGATATTAATGGGCTAAAACATGACAATACCCATTAATATTAATATTATTACTATTAATTAATATTTATATTTTGTAGCTTTATATTTTATAGTTCTGGTTTGTTTCCCTTTGCTGGAAATAAGCATCAGTTTAACTTAAAGGTGCCATAGAAGGGAAAACTGTATTGGTGTAGTTGAATAAGCGTTCAGTACATAGAACTGACATACTGTGGACTTTAAACACTGTTTGTCCTCCTTCAAAAACAAATACCACATTTAAAAAAAATAAAAATATTCAAATTAGGAATCTTTAATTGTTGAATATCAGTGCTGACTCATTAATATTTACAACCCAGCAATTAAAAATGGCAAAAACATGGAGAATTCTAGCATGCCAGGCTGTAAAGAGGACATCAGCACATTTCAAGCTCTCAAGAAGCATAGTTGATGTTCTTCAATGGGTCTGAAGCTGAAGTTAAATTTTGACACACCATCTTCTAAACTTAATGTTCCATTCCACCTTAAATGCTACAGCATGTACAGATTCCACAATGCAACTGCAGAAACTTTTACTGTGGAAAAAAAATCTGGCAAACAAACTGGCGAATAGAAAGCCAACTTCAGCACCAACATCAAAAAAGAATATGGTTATGATGTAACTTAAGTTACCAAATCCTTAATGCAAGCTTATACTATATTCTTAAGGCTCAATTATTTACAGTGGTAGTCATAGGAACCAGGAGTCAAAAGTCTACATCACAAATATAGACATTTTATTTAATATCCAAAACTACCAGTGAACCTAGAAATGCATTCTAAGTTTTCATATGTAATGTTAATGATAGTAAATAATAATTGTGATATATATCTTTGTGTGTGTGTGAGTGCACACTCATCATCAAAAAAAATAGATGCACCCAGAGGGAGATGTGGGATTGCGATGCTATTGGGAAGGAAGATAAAGGTGACCAGGACGAATAACTGATGATAAATTTAGACTGACATGGCTAATATCTATTAAGCTACACATACAGAAGAAGTGTCCCTCAGTACGGGCTGCCATGTTTGCTAATGCAACATACTCAACGTTTCGGCATGAGGTTGTAGAGGTTCTTAATGGTGTCATGCGCTAATCCATACCATGCACCTGGAATATTCTCACACAGCTGACCTGGTGTTTAGGGCAGTTGTCCTAACATTCTGTGTGCATGTAGTCCTTTGCAGAGCAGCCGTCGGTCAATGGTGCTGGCACTAAGAGGATGGAGGGCATCACTGCTCCCTGAATTTACACAATCAGGGCTGAGGAGTCACTCAGGTACAGTGATAAGGCCCATCCTTGCTTATGTCATATGTGCCAAGTGTGAAACTCATTCTCATGTCTCACAGTGTCAAACCCACCCAAGTTTCATTCCTGTTGGTTCCTTATGGGTGCAAATATTTGTGCATATACTGTTTTGATGCTGAGTATATTTATATCTGTTTGTGTGTGTGTGGGTTCTCTAGATATTTTAGGCAGTATATACAATGGCTATACATTTTTCTAAAATGAACCATTTCACTATAAAATACTCCCTGTATTATTTTTCAGATTTCTATATAAATGATGCATTGTGTTTGTTGAATGGTGTTTTTTTTACTTTATTGAAACTCCCACAAAAGCTCATCTGGAGCATTTGTGATCCGTCATAATAAAGCATTTAATGATTAGTTAGAACTCAGTCATCCGTATTATTAATCTCCCAGCGACGAATATGGCATTAATATTAAACAAGGGATATACATTGTGCAACCATAGCGTCCCACATGCAAAAATCATGAATTAGAGTGCAAGGCTCTCCTCTGGTGTTCTGCTGGCACTGAGTGTTTACACTCATGCCTAAGCGATGTGCTAAAGGAGCCTGATACTGTCTCGCTTCTTCGCTCTGGTGGGCAGAGTGGCGGAAACACAATTGTCTCTGTTTTCTCTCGCCCACCGCTCCGATATCCCCACACCTACATGTTGCTGGGGATGGCCGGTATCTTTTCGCAGTTCAAAACAAATACGTCTGAATAGTCATTAGCCTTAATGACTGTATAACACAGACAATGCAGAGAAAAGATGAAAGGATGCAGGCCAAGGTAACCATTACTTTTCCATGCCTGACATGACAATAGGAGCGGTTGGGGCCTCAGAGCTATAATCTCACTGTGGCCATATAGTCTCCTCAGTCATTAGTATTGACTCCACATGAAGCCAGGCCAATTGAAGCACTCAGCTGCTAGCAGGCCGGCACACATAAATCCAGTGTGTTTGGAGCCTCTGAGTGGCTCTCCGAGGAGCCCAGCGCCTCGCGTCTATTCATCATGGCAGCTCATATTCTGCATATTCTATGCGACTGGATTTTTGATTGGGCACAGTAATGTCATACGCACTAGCAGGGCAGCAGCATATGGACAAAATAGGCTGCTAGTACTTTGGCATGCAAAACACACAAGTCAAGCAATAATGCAATATGGTTAAAGACCTACCTGCATTAGTTTTGACCAAAATACAAGCCCAGGTGTGGACAGTAGTGTAAAATTCAAGCTGTCAGTAAACACATTTACAAATGCCACCTATAACTCCACTACACAAAACAAATACCCTGTACAGTAACATCCAGATATGCCCCCAACTTTTCTGAGCTACAGCCTTTCTGAGATGGACTAGCGCAAAGTGGAAATTGTTTGATGAGTCCACCTTTCAAACTGGTTTTGGAATCATGGACGCTGTGTTGTTGGAAGTACCATGCTGTTTTTACCAGTGTATAGTTCAAATGTCAGCGTGTATCATAGTATGGGGTATGAAAGTTCTACTGGCATTGGTAATGCCCACATCTGTTAAGACACAATATGCATTTTGAGCAACATGCTGCCATCTAGACAATGTATTTTTAGGATGTTTTAACGAGACAATGCCATATCACATTCTGTATGAGTTACAACAACAGAGCTTTGAAGATAATAGAGTGCAGGTGCTGGACTGGTCTTAAAAATATGTGGCGCATTATGAAGCACAACAGTTGAGACTCTGAATGACAATGTAGGCCCTTAACTGTCGAGCAGGTGAATTGTTACATGAAGCAGGAATGGGGGAAAATTCCACTTTCAGAATTACAACTATGGTTGTAGATAATGTACAAGCAGTGCAAAACATGATTAGCCAGTGAAACAAATTAGCCGGTGTAGTGGAATGACATGTTTCAGCAGTCACAGCATGTGTCCAGTCTGTTATTGAGAGAGTGGACATTTCTGACTGGTTGATCTTGTCTACATCTCATAATTGATAAAACTATTTGCATGTTTTTTACAAAAAAAAAGCAGACTCTGGTCTGGACCCAGCAGTTACTGTGCAAGGACATAAAGCTAAAAGTAATGCATGAATTAAAATATTTAGGGGTCTTACTAGATTCAGAATTGTATTTTTGTATTTATCATGTAAAGAAAGTTGTTACCAGAGTAAAACTTCATTTAAATTATTTTAGATTTATTGGAAATAATTTAACTACAGAGGCAGCAAAATTGCTCATGAACGCCCTGATTTTACAATTTATTATTTATTTCCAATCCAGCTGGACATGCCAGACAAATCTGAAGCCAATCAATTGAACGGTTTATAAGCATTATAACCCTGAAAGTCTTAAATAAGAAGTCAAATTGTCATCATCATTGTAATAATTTAGCTATATGTGGTCTTTTAAGCTAGGAAACTTAATTTTAAAATTAGATTGAAATTTTAAAATTTAGCGCTGTTCTACAAATCTTTAAACAATTTGGTGCCTTCAGTGCTAGAAGAATTTGTATGCAAAGTTAAACATAGGCCGACTAGGTCCAGTACAAGAGGTGACTGCACAATAACATTAAGGAAAGGGGCTTTTGGCCAAATTTTTTGTTCACATGACTGGAACCAATTAATGAAGGAAGGAGTAAAAACATTTATTTTCCAAAAAACTGAAAACATGGTTATAGGAAACACAGATTTGTCCACCTAATGTTTATTTAGGATTTTTTTTTTTAAACAGCTACCTGACCAGGGACTGCAGATAAAAATAGCCAGTAGGCTAAATCTGGCACCTTTACATTATAAAATAATGATGTTGATCAAAGTGCATTAGACAGTTATGGAAGGAACAGTAAATGTCTAGCATGGGCACAAGCCTGGTTCTCACAATTCTATATTTTCCCTGATTTAACTAGATATTTTTGGAAGAAGTCATATGTCTTCATATTAGCATCACATGATCTGGCTTAATTGCAGCAAATCAACATTATACTGATGAAGATATGAAAGGCATATTTAACCAAGTTTGAACTGAGTTCTCTTTGAATACACTCTCAATTATCACAGCACACCAGTGCTTATCCATGTGTGTAATTCTCCAATTGAACATTTCCACCACAGAGGTCTCCAGATTCCTAAAATGTACAAAGTGCAACTTGAAGCAAATTGAATGAATGTGATTACCTGAACCAAATGACTGCAACTGCAATTAATTATTTTAACCATGTGTCACCCCTAACATAAATACATTACAGCAGTGGTTCCCAACCTTGTTCCCGGAGGACCCCAGTCCCTGCACATTTTAGTGTTTGCTCTGCACCCAGCACACCTGATCCAATTAATCCCCTAATTAACTAGCCCTTCCTTGAAGTTAAAGTGGGTATGTTGAAGTGGGCAGGAAAACACAAATATGTGCGGGGCTGGGGGACCTCCAGAACCAGAGCTGAGACCCACTGCACTATAGCATGATATATACAGAAACCATCAAACATTTTTTATTACACCATGATAAGCATTTCTGGCTACCCAGCCCACTTCTAGCATTACTACTCCAAAAGCGATAAATATGAAGATGATATACTGCACAGCTGTACACACTACCACAGGCTGTTCTGAAGCTTCAGAAATCCCCTACTGCAGTGTAAAAGGCTGTTCATGAAAACAAGGGAAAAAACATAACAGGAAGTGACATGTTCAGTGAATAGTAAAGCATGCACCGTTAGGTAGGTGCACCGTTCCATTAAGTTGCTATATTGACCCATGTGGGGGTAATTCTATACCCTACCCTATATATACCCTATATTTTTATATACCCCTAAAAATGTCATTCTTTTCCCAAAAGTTCTAATCCTGCACTACAGTGAACAACCAGGAAACTGTCCCTCAAGTTCTCCCGTCCATTCTCCGATTTCATGGTTCGAACCATGGTTGGGTAGTAGGAGAGGGAATCACCAAAGCAATTACCCACAATACACTATTATCACAATACCTATGTTTATTTAAGACCTTTTTTCAACTGCAAATTATGTCCTCAAAGGAAAATTTGTGCTGTTATAATGACTTGGGAATCCTCTGCCCTGGATATCAATGCATCAGAAGTAGTTGGTTTTATAATTCAAGTAACCAAAAGTTTAATCTGAATTAGCAATACACAATTCTTAGCGTCCGCGAATTGATATGAAATTGCCATGCAAAATACTGTGACAACATGCTGTATCGACTCCGCTCTCCATCCCTATAGGGTAGGCAACACATCTATCCAACCAAAGAGGGGCACTGAGACAAAGCCTTTTCAAAAGAAAGGCATGCTGCATCTCACGCCTAAAGACAAGCTGAAATCAAAATGGGCCCTTCTTACCTTGTTACTTCATGTCCATTTATGAACAATACTTTTTGTCATATAGTTCCAAAAATAATACTCCTTTCATAGTAAGACGTGCAGTGAATTTTGCCATCTGTATACAGCTTCTGAAATTTGATTGCATCATATTGTTGTAGTGAAAGTTGCTATTACCAATAATAACCTTAGCATGTATTCCTTCACCTCTCAACACGCTGACCTCTTTTCACTTGCTTTTGCTTTGAAAGTGTAAGAATAGCAAAATCAATACAGATGCTAACAGGCTAGCTGGCCTTGATCACCTTATTTCTCCCTTAAAATAAAATAAAAGATAAATAATACTTAAATCAAGCTTTCAATAAATAAATCATTATAATAATCAGTTCAGAAGCCACAGAAGATGCATTAACATGTCCCCAAAATAACAATAAAAATGCTGAGAAATTAAATAATTTCCCACCCACAATCCTGTTTGACTCAGAAATACGTCACAAAAACGTAGAAAATGGGATCTGGTTTCCTGAATCATGCCAACTTTAAAATGAAAGAATTTAACCATATTTGATTAACAAGCGGGTAAAGATGACAGTAATTTGAGAGAATAAAAAAGGAAGATGAACCTATAAAGATGTGGAAACTGAGATATACAAACCTAATTTCTGGAAAAGGCGGTGTGTTTTGTAAGATGCAATATAAGCAATAAAGTAAAGTAAAGTAAAAAAAATGCTTTGGCTGACCATGTTGTTTTTTGTAAAAATAAACACATACTGAATTTGATGCAACACACTCAAAAAATTGTAATCGGCAAAATAAGAGTGAAATGTTTCTAAAATGTTATATAGTTTAATAGTTTAACACCATTTTGAAACATCACACAATAAGCAGGTGAACTGGTAACAGTATAAAAGAGGGGTATATAAGAATCAGGTTCTGGCTCCACTGTTGTAAGCACATTTATCAAAGTAAAAGAATTTAGCTATTTTACATCTACTGTATATAATACTGTGAAACGATTCAGGCAATCTGGAAAAATCTCAGTCCATTTAGGCCAAGACCAGACACTACTGATGAATGTGCCCTTCGAGCCCTCAGATGACACTGGATAAGAAACTGTCATGCTACGGCATTAAATACAGCCACGTGTCCGGGAGTACTTCAGAAAATTGTTGTCACATAACTAGGTGACAAAGTCAGGAAATGTGACCTGAAACTGTATTACGCAAAACCAGGTCTATGCCACTGAGTTCTCTGGGCCTAAGCTCATCTCAGACGGTCCCAATTTCAGTGTAAACGTGTGCTGTGGTCAGATGAGTCACAGTATCAGCTAGTTTTTGGGAGAAAACTGACTTTAAATGATGTCCGCTAAATAGAAAAGGGACAACCCGGACAACCCAGTTCAGCAAAAGATCCAAAAGCCAACACCTGTTATAATATGGGGGGCATTAGTGTCTACTACGTGGGTGACCTCCATATGTGACACAAAGGCATATATGCAAATCTTAGAGATAGATATGCTGCAATCAAATTTATGTATTTTCATTGATGGAGTCCATAGTTGTTTCAGCATTAAATAAAAGGCTGTAATCACAATATATATTGCGGGGGACACAGCATTTGTATATTAATAAACAGAAACTGCTGTTTGCCCCCCTGTACTGATCAGGTTCACTGAGCACCATAACATCTCCTCACTCTAATGTTTCTCAAAGACATTAAATCATGAGCAAAACTGCCATTGACATTGATACACTTTATAGACTGCATCTATACACGTTAGTAAAGAATGGGTCGCTCTCAGGAGCTCAGTGAATTCCAGCATAGTACCATGATAGGATCCCACCTGTGCAAGTCCAGTTGTGAAATTTCCTTGCTACTTAATATTCCCCAGTCAACTGTCAGTGGGATTATAAGTGGAAGTGATCAACGGTACAATGGAACAATGGTAAATAGGACACGAAGTGGTAGGTCACGTAAAATGGCAGAGCAGGGTCAGCAGATACTGAGCCGCAAAGTGTGCAGAGGTCACCAGAGAGTCAATTGCTACAGACCTCCAAACTCACTGTGGCCAACAAGAATGGTGTAAAATTCCCATAAACACATTCCTAAACTTTGTGGAAAGCTATCACAGAAGAGTTGGAGCTGTTATATCTGCAAAGGGTGGGCCAGCACTCTATTAAACCCTATGGATTAGGAATGAAAATGGGAAGTTCATATGCATGTGAAGCCAGACAAGTGAATACTTTTGGCAATATAGTGTATTAGATGACATGTGGTCTGTTATGTCACCTCAGACACTCCTGCCACACAGTTCGGCAGAGGAGTCTCCAGTGTTCCTATGCTAATTACCTTTTAATGGCCGTCACAATTAGGGAAAATTGATTTCTGCATAAAATTTTGGGAAGAACTCTCTTGGTGAATGTTAGAATCCTAAACTCCCCCTTCGGGCCCACGGATGGCCTTCACCACTGGAAAAGTCACACCAGAGATGTTTCCATCTTTGTTTACATCCTGCATTTTTCAGATGCTGGAAATGATGCCAGCTGGCTTCCGCTTTTATTGTGGAACAAATTCAGCCCTGATCATTGTCTGCAGCAGCATGTATTCTAGGCACCCTCTGGTATAAGAGCCTCTAAAAACATGGTTCGCTTTGACACACTTCTGTTCGAGAATCCAGGCCAAGTTATCCGAGAAGCTTGAAAAAGCCACCTGCCCTGCAGTTTCCTCTCCAATCTGAGAAATATGCTGATAGAGGAGGGAAAGGCATCCGTGGGGGGAGGGGGTTGAGGTGGTGGAGGGATTGAAGAGGGGTTCCAAAATAATGAGCAACCCAGATTTGTACTGTGTGCTGAGCGCCCGTGATGACAAATACACTGAGCAATCACGGGAAAAACGATATCCACCATCCCTAGCTTAGACAGGAGCCGCTCGCTCTGTCTCCGCTGACTAATCTTGACGAATATTACAATTTACACTGTTTGGGTCATTAGCGGGATATGGTGGTGATTGAAGCTTCCTAAATTAACAATCAACAGTCAGTCTATCATTTCAGAATATCTAGATAATACAGGGAGCAGCTTTGATAAAACTGCAAGAGCACGGCCTTCCAAAACCACAGTTAGCAAGGGCCACAGGGGCAATGCAGCCAACGTCCATTTGTTATCAAAGCGAGGCGTTTGCTTAATCAGCCCCTCGAAGGGCGTGCATCTAAATTCAGCAGCTCTTTAGACACATGAACTTTCACCTATGCGCGCCTGGCCTTGTCTGCGAAACGCTCTGGACCTCCTCCAGTGCGCCATATGCCCCTCAGACAGGGTTTTCCAGAGCGTCCACGCATGGCATCAGACATCTGCTGCGGGACTTAAACTCCTGCAGCCTGTTCAGGCTCTCGCTCATCTGCTAGCGCTTGGGCTTCGTCCCATTCTGCCAGTGTTCAAAGTCACAGCTCGATCTGTGCAGGTCACCATTTGTAAATACGCTGTACACGAGGCGATCTGCTTTGTGCAATCACATCTGAAAATAAGCATTCATCGATCTGCTAATTAATCCAGGGAGAGATGCACTAGAACTAGAAGCCTTAGAGAACCAGCATTAAGGTATGGAGAGACACCACATCCTATTTGCATGGTGGGGAAGCTGGACATGTCCTTTGCCATTATTAGTTAATTACTGGTGACTGTGCTAGTTACATTGCGAGTCTGTATGTTAACAACAGAAAAGCACATGTAAACACAGTCACAGGGGCCACACGGTCTAGCAACAGCTTCTGGTAATTTGAGAATTAACATCCACACAAACCTGCCACGAGAGGCCTTATTAAACATGCGAATCATAGGGACATAAAGCTCGCTTAAATGTAGCAGACGCGCAGTAGAGGGCCTGTGCTATTGTGATTGAATCGTGGCGGGCAGTAGATCAGAGTTGAGGATGGCTGAGCATCAGAGACGAGCCGAAACCAGTAACGCACGGCCCCATGTGTCATCCTACTGCGTTCCCTTGATAAAACATCCCTACAAATATCAGCCATTAGTATGACACATCTTGGCTAGAAACAGAGCCTTTTATGCGCACATGGTTCACGGGTGATATTTTCAGAAGCCTTTTTTTTTTTATTTCATTCAACGTACTTATTTAAAACGAGCGCAGTTGTGACTGTATGTATGGAATGAACTCTTACAGTACAGTTCTCCAAAATGCTGTGAACAGAAAACTCTGTGTGCTTCAATAAATATCTCATTGTCGCCATAGCAAAGCCACGTCTTTGTAATGCCAACTTTTATACTTTTACTCTACACATGCTTCACGCTTAGGCAGATGATGTATTGCCCCTCGTTGGTCAAGGATGTATTAAAAAAGAGTGCACACATGACATACAGACTTCACTGCATCTGATTCATGCAACTGCAAGTGATTTGGATATGAATCCATCCTTGCAGATTACGTACACCCATACATGCTGGGATCTTCCAGCAAGACAATGCAACATGTCACAAGCCTAGACATTGGGTGAAAGAGCATGGCCAAGACTTCTAAGTACTGCAATGGCCCCCTAATTTCCCAGACTTGAACCCAATTGAGCATCTGTGGGACCACCTTGATCATACTGTTTGCTCTCTACGGATCATTCCCATGCACCCTCCAGCAGCTGTGGGATGCACTACAGTCAGCATGGCTCCAGATACCTGTGATAGCCTACCAGGACTTTATTGAGACACTCCCACACTGTCTAGCTGCTGTCGGTGAGGCACACAGCAGTTAGTCTGCATACAAAATATTATAGGTCATATAATAATGTGACTCGACTGTGTATATGCATTTTTCATTGTTTATTAAAGTGGTCTGTATATGTGAGGTTCTCTTTAGCATGGGCATCCTTATCCATCAGTTTTATATTGGCATGGCCAGAAGTTTTCACAGAGCACAAGACAGAGATAAATGACAAAAACCGTACAGGAAAGTCTGTTCACTGGTAGGTCATCTTTGTATTTTCAGCGTTTGTATTGTAAATGGTTGTAGCGTTTGGTTACATTATGCACAAAACCATGATTCCCTTTGGTTTGTCTGGAAGGGCTGGACCTTCTCTATATATGGATATCATGTGAGCATTAAGGAGCTTTCCCATCAGTGACCAGTCTTCTTATTTATAACAGAAGTAGCACATATGTGCACAAATTACAAACAAGAACAGGCGTTGATAATCAGTATAGATGAAAAGTGTACAGGAAATGCAACATACTCAATTAATATTGTGCACTTGGGGATGTGAGTAACACGAGTGATGACATTCTTGCTAACTGTGATGTGATTGCGGTTATTAAACTGAAGTGGGTTGTTACTTTTGTTAAATGAAAACACAACAGCATCCACCGATTTGTCTGGTAAACTAATTCACAATTTGGTTTAATGTCTTATGGGATGCACCAAAGCAATGGCTGAATAAACCAAATGCTTTAAGAATAATGTATATCCATATACATATAAAGTAAAAGACCCCTACCAAGTAATCTTAATATAATATAATAATCTTAAGATGAAAACCCAAAAAATACACGGTATGCACTTAATAGACACACCCTCCACTAAGGGAGCATCAAGACCTCTGCAACAATTCAAACCTTGGTTTTCCCCAACACTGACTCAGATACTCTGTCAATACTATGTACTGAGAAAATAATGAATAGCTCACTGTCAACATGCAAGGATACAGCTGCGCTTCAATGCAGTAAAAGAAGACTGTTCTAGTGATTTCACATTGTCTCATGCACAAACTGATCAATAACCACAAGAGCCCAACATCAAGTGTTTTATTATCCTTCAGAAAGGCTGACATAAGCATGGCCATGTCCAACAAGTGATGGGTGCTGGTGTGATTCTACAGCAATGGTCCACAAGCCAAGGTTTTTGCACCTAAAGAGGGACACAGGCGTCTCTTCCTGCTTAGTATTCTGCCAGCATGCTGTTGTTGCTTTATATTCTGAAGGGATAGAGGGATATGGAAACTACAAGATTAATGAAAGACCATGACTTTTTTTTTTTTTAAATGAAATGAACAGGGAGCCCGGCTGGGCAACTGGCAGACGCTACTGGCTTGGTCTATAACCTTACCTTTGCTGAGCTGAGCAACATGGTGCTGGAGTGCATCTGCGCTCATAGATTTTAGCAGGAAATTGCATTAATGAATTTGCTCAAAACACAATTCATGCCACCTGACCTCTTTCGCATATCCAAATAAGTCATTACATGCAATAACTCAGCTCCATCTTATTAAACTTTTTAATGTCCCTTCACGGCATGAGATGAACTGCTACCTGACCCACATTAGAAGCGGGCTCGGTATGGCGTCAGGTTCGGCTGAAGCGCCTCACCGCTCCACTTTCACTTAAATGGCAGGGACTGCCGAGGTTAATGAGTGTAATATTGGCTAAATGCTCTCATTCGGAGACACGCCCTTCCTCGCTGTGGGGGAAACCGAACGGTATCTGTCTGGGTTTTTTTTTTTTGCTTTGTTTTCCTTTAGCTGGTACATTCAACACATTAGCGCTCATCCTCGCTGTGGACCTCCAGTTCCCGGACTGCACACTAAACCTTGTTTCTCTGAGCGGCTTGTGAGGATACACCATCAATCAAAAAATGTACTGTGGGGGTTTGTAATCTGCAGCCCAGAAGTGCAGGCTAAATTCAGGTCATCACCCTGCGGAAAAGAGCAAGGATGTTCCTCTGCTATGTTTTAGAGCTTGCGTAAATGAACCTAAAATGATAAGCCAATTTTAATTTGACTTTCAAAGACAAACGATTAAACTCGATTGCTCATTGATTAAAACACACCTTTTCAATGAAGTAGTGTCCATTTTGAATTTTAATAAGGCATATTTTAAAGAAGTACGTGCATTTCAATGTTGATTTTTAATCATCACGATGCAGAAGAACACAATTTATTACTCAAAACAACAGAGGGGAAAAAAATTGTAGGTTTGTGTGTTGGATGAGAAACGGTAGTGATGCACAGCTCAAGGTTTTTCTGGAATCGACCCTAATTCTTGACTCATGCAGCTGGAATCGATGAGATCAGGTCCTCTACTCTACTTTCCTTCAACCGTTAGAGCCCCACAACCAGGGATAAAGGGCTAGAGCACATCCTACACCTGGTTTACCCACTTTTGAATGGTTACAGATTATAGTGGTATGAGTAAGAATGTAGCTTGCTTTACATGCTGATGGCTGGGAAGAAAAGTACACTGAGAACATCATTACTGCAGCCAGAATTCTCTGAAAAGGAACAATTTTCAAGTTCCCAGGTAAGGTTTTCAGTTCTTTAAAAATATGCAAGCCTGTTCCTCTTCTTAAGAGACTAAAGTTGGCCCGGAATTTGTCAGCGACTTCTCCAGTCCACCTTGATGGAGTAGTTACCTTAACGGTGTGCTCCTGCCAGAATGTAATTGTAGCATCATTTAATGCAGAACGGAAATTCGTTTGCTGTGCTGTTTGTAATGATGTTCGGTGTATTCCAAATCAAGAAGAAAGCGAAGAGCTACAGTGCAGGACATATAGAAAGAATCTGTGCTGCACAGTGGCTGGTTTAAAGCTGGTAATCTCGGACTTCATCATAACGTTGGAAAAATAAGGAGTTGCCAGAGTTGGAGAGTCATTGCCCAAGAGTTACCCTAATCTCCCAGAGTTAAAAAAACCTACTGATCTTCAGTAAGAAACACAGGCCGCCTCTTCAGATAAGAGAATGATAGAGCTGGTTGATATGATGCTAATATGCTGCCCTAGGTAAAATTATGACGATATTTCAGAGTTGTGATGTGTCAAATTTGGATAAATAAACACATTCCACGCAGTGGTGGTGTAAAAGCTTGCAGTAGGCTGCACTAACAGAAAAAGAGGGGAAATCTGCACCAACAAAACCTCAGGAAAACTCGACATGATAGCAGCTCAGCCATAGCAAAAAGCTACATGGATCAAAACCACACATCCTCTGCACACACCTCAGAGAGATTTTAGCTTTCACTCCAACACCCAGTCAGTCAACTGTGCTATCCTGTAAACAGGTGTCATTTTAGCATCAGTTAGCTACAGTTAAGCTGGTGCTGTGGCACATTCGGCCGACTAATTAAGCTCTCTCTCTAACAGCACAGAAGAGGCTCGATTTTGACTTACCGTCACTCTTGAAATTGATGCAAAAAATTCAAATTTAAGTCATCCCAGCACCAATTTTCCGAATCAAGCTCGTACTGTGATGGGTGGCACGGTTTGGGTCTTTAGCCTGCTTGCTAAACTAACATTTACTGTCCCTTTAGCAGTCACTCAACTTCAGTTCAATTATTTTAAACATTATTTTTAATCAGCTAAACCAGAGTCAGTGCTTTAGTTAGCCAGAATCTAGCATGTTCTGTGGTGGGCGGAGTTGTTAGCAAAGCTAATGCTAAGCAGCTTCTTTTTTCTTACTGTTTATCTGTTGTTTGTAGAGGGTTTGTTCTTTATTGAATGATGGCTTGAATGATGTGCAGTGCATTCACTCATTTGGCAACCATGTAAAGAAATTTTGTGATAATGTGAGTACCCTAACATGGGCACAGTACCAAGAATGCATTGTTAGAGACGTGTTGGGTCCATAAGCAGTTCAATTACATTTGTCTGATTAACAAACATGTCAGCACATTGTCCACTGTTAAACTTTAGGCTATTTTGTTGCATAAAAAATAAAAAAAAACAAATTTCAAATTAGTTCATTTCTTTAATAAAGATGTAAGCCTGTTCCTCTTTTTAAGAGGCTTCAGTCATTCAGGATACAGGCCCTGGGATGCAGGAGCTACCTTAATGGTGTGCTGGTATTTAATGTAACTGAAGTATAATTTAAGGTGGCATGGAAATCTGAATACCAAACTTGCAAAAGAGTTTTGATTTTTGTTTGTTGTGCTGTTTTTAATGAGAGTTTGCTGTATGAATTCTGGGGATAACAAGGGGATAGTGAACCACTGCTGGCCCACGAAGAATGTTGCTCAGTATTTTGGGGTGGCGCACCAGTTAATAAGGAGAATATTCGACAAAATGACATTTTTCATTGCTTGTTTTCCACTTACCATCTAACTGACTTATTCTTTCTTAATTTTTTTCTTTGTAATTTGATGTGAATTATGTAGCTATAACATTTAGTGCCATTTTCAGTCATTTCAGTAATGTTATTTCGCCATAATTTTTTCTTTCAGATGTTTGTAATATTTGTCTTGGTTTATTCTCTTACAATTAGAGGCTATACACATTTAAAATCAATTTGACTGGAATAGGTTTTAAAGAGGACAATATGTTTTAAACATTTTAGCAATGTTCATGTCCTACTTCACACATTTCTCATTAAAAGCAGGAACTTAGTTTGTAAATTGTTGTGTACTTTTTCCCCTTTTCTTTAATAACTTTATTCTTTAATAACACATCCTAACTTTTTTTTTTGCTATATAACATTGTATGTTTTCCAATTTAGACTTTCTGTATCATTTCCCCAGTGAAATATGTTTTTCAGTATGCATGGTTTGTTTATGTTCAGTTTTAAAAACAAAGAATCAAAATATTACCCCATCACTAACATAATCAACAGTTGTAGCCCTGCATTGACTAAAACTGCAGTCCATAAAAGAGATTGTCAATGGAAAATTAGCATGCACAGTGTAATTCCAGATCTAAAGAAGATGATAATGTTTTGACTGATGAGTCTGTATTAATTAAAGTGTGACTAATGACGATCAGCACAACACATTTTGCATGACCAGAACTCACAAGTTTGATCATTCTGTAACCCATCAGAAACATTGTCTATAAAGTAGCTGGGATGACAGTGAGGGAGGAATTATTCCAAATATAACTCTGCAGTCTTGGACTCTGAGAAAGCACAACAAACATGACCCTGAGGCAGAAACAAAACTGGAAATGAAGACCCCACACTTCAATCTATTATACAGTACATCATACTGGGGTGTAATTTAAATCATTCAGCCCAATGGCAATGTTCCAAGCACATAACTGATCTGAGTCGCTAACGGTATTGTCTAAATGTGATTATGCTTTTAATTTTTAGCAGATTTACTTTCCCTTATCGGAATTGGGATATTTGCTCCATTCATTTAAGCTGGATAAGATGATTATGGTGCAGAATGCATTGAACTAAATAGAGCAGCTGTCAAGCAATTTCTATGAAAACCATCAAGAGTTTGGCAGTATTTTCCGTTTTAAAAAAAGTGTGTATAATGGGAGATAATATTTCTGTCGGAAATCTAGAAAAATGAATCGAATCCTTTGTATCTTGCTGCATCTGTTTGTAGGACCGTGAAACATGTTTGTATGCTTATCCTGGTTTTATCAAGAAGAATTTATGGAATCCATTCATAAAGTGTACTTGCTCTGTTTTATCTCAACATGGCAACTATAAAGTCAGGTCCTAACAAGAATAAAAAACCTGGGCCCTGTTTGATATATACTAGCCACAATAGATTAAACCTCACTGCTTTGATGGCATGTCATTGTAAATAAGCTGGTCTAAACATCTACATCCACTTGTTTAAGCATATGTGAATGCACTG